>LR738715.1:491274640-491288107 GCA_902687465.1 Secale cereale | reverse complement strand
TGTGGTCTCAACATGACAAATACCCAGAGAATATTTGCCACACTTGGAACATTTTTGTTTCATGTTTGACAAATTTAAATTTTGACTTTAATTTGAATTTGAATTTGAACAGGATTTGGATTAACGAGAGATTACCAACAGTAACAGTGGTGACGTGGCATCATTAGTGTGTGGTTACTGTAGCTTGATTATCCGGGCGTCACACGAACAGGCAAGACAAGACAGTTTGGACCGGCTGGATGAAGAGCGTGATATAGCAGCCGCACGGTCTACGATTTATCAACAAGACTTGCGCAGATATCACAGCCGCCGGATTAAGAGCAGAACATTCCAGAAGGGAGACTTAGTACTCCGGCTCATCCAGGACCAAACAGATATGCACAAGCTATCCCCACCTTGGGAAGGGCCCTCTGTGGTCAGCAAGAATCTGCACAACGGTTCATATTACCTGGTGGACGTTCGAGAACACAAGGACTCACGGACATCGGAAGAGGAGACAAAGAGGCCATGGAACATCGCCCTCTTACGGCCCTATTATACCTGAGGCATGAGCTCCACTGTATCCTATGTATATATTATGATTAATGAATAAACCGGCACCCTCGGTAAACCGGGGGCTCAGCCTTTTTTCCAACACATATATTTTATGAGGACAACCATATATATATTATCATCTGTCATATTTCAAACATATCGATCGGTTTAAAGCTGATTTTGCAGAATATATACTTAGAAGCAATAAAACTCCCTGAAGAGCGTAAGGTCACATCCGGCTCAAAGAGGACGCTTCATGAAAACCCTCTGGATGGTAATCCATCCAGTGATTGGTTCAAGATTTACCCATGGCTTCATGGAGCCATGGAGGCCCTCTGGACATGCGACAACCATCCAGTGATTGGCTTATGTTTACCCATGGCTTCATGGAGCCATGGAGGCCCTCTGGACAGGCGACAGCCATCCAGTGATTGGCTTATGTTTACCCATGGCTTCATGGAGCCATGGAGGCCCTCTGGACAGGCGATAGCCATCCAGTGATTGGCTTATGATTTACCCATGGTTTCATGGAACCATGGAGGCCCTCTGGACAAGCGACAGCCATCCAGTGATTGGCTTATGATTTACCCATGGTTGCATGGAGCCATGGAGGCCCTCTGGACAGGCGACAGCCACCCAGTGATTGGCTAAAGATTTTCTTATGGTTCCTATGGATGATTCAACCACATCCATCGACCGGCCCTCTGGATGGCAAGCCCATTCCATTGATTGGCTGAACCTTGCTTTGAGCCCGGCAGCTCGTAAAAAGCCTCGACTAAACGGTTTTATTTGAAAATTTGCATTTCTGATCTTTATGTGTTATGATTCTCTAATCCGGAGTGGGACAATTCAAGAAATTGACCACACATCTACAAAGTCTGGGTTATCAAGCACCAGCAAGAGTTAATCCGGTGTTTATCATAACCCAGAACAATCATCAGGCAGAAGCAAAGTAAGAAGCTAAACATGATTTAAACCGGCAGCTTCTATAAGACCATGGATTGTTTAAAAACTCCCTTTAAAAAGGCAAGATTCGCCGGATTAAGAATATCAAGCATACTTGATCTCAGGTATAAAGTTATTTTTGATATAAGTATACACTCGTTTGATATGTTGTGAGAATAATTTAATGGGTCCAACGGTAAAACTGTTAGGACATATCTTCATTATCTATGCAGGTAAAAATGATATATAAGATAATCCATATCAGACAAAGTTGGCAATATCAAAAAAAAGTCGGAGTACCCGGATCAACACAGACAAATGCTTTCAGCGATCCTATTACAAGGCATAGCAAGCCTGACGGATTAAAAATTGTTCGGCAAAATAAGGCTGCAACTACAAAGATATGCTATGAGTTATGCTCCTTCCTACTGAGATGGCTGGACATCAACTTGATCCGGAGTCTCCTCTTCTTCTTGTAGCGGCTGGAAGTCCGGGACGCACCAGTCGATTTTTGTTAAGGCACGGAAGTACATCTCCTCATTGATGAGTTCAGACGGATCGATATCTGGAGCGAATGTATGAGGGCGTACTGGTGGGATTAGATTGACGGTATCATAAACCGGCCGCTCCACCCGCTCGTTCTGCAAGTCGTACCCCGGATGATACCTGGATAAATCGGATTCGGCTGCAAGTTTGCTGGCGAGAGGACGCATCTCCTTCGTCAAGGCATGGAGATCTTTTGCAGTAAATGATGATCCATCATCCTTGGTATTTGGATACCCATTTAAAGCTTCTTCCGGATCAAAGTCCGGAACCCATGCCTTCGCTCTGGTAAGCGCCACGAGGGCACCGGCTCGAGCAGCAGATTTCTTAAATTCTTCCAAACACACTAGCAGAACAGACAGCTTTTCTAACGTGCCTTGGATGGTAGTAGGGGCCGGTTTACTGAATGATGTTGCACTTATGATCCTTTGAGCGTCGGAATACAGCTGCTCGACCAAAGTGTAACATGCCTTAAGTTTTTTCCGTATGTCATCCCCAAGATGGGTGACACGGCGCCCTGCATATGATTATCACAGTTAAACCGGCACAGATGGAAGATTACAAGGATGAGAGCAGAAATATAGATTAAATATTTACCGAAGATTGCAGAAGTCATCAACTCTATTTGCCGCTTTAAACCGGTTAACTCTTCAGTCACCGGATTAAGAGCTTCTTCAGCATCCTTGGCCCTTTTCTCCAGATCTTTCTTTTGAACCTCAAAGGCGGTCCGCTCTTCTTCAAAGAATTTCTTCAGCTGTTCAGAAGTCTTCAAACTCAGCTTCAAATCTTTCTTGGCCTTAGAAGAAGCAGCCTCCATTTCAGCAAGTCTGCTCCGGAGTTCACTGATTTCTTCGTCCCTCCGGTTTAAGTCAGCCTGCAAGGAAAATCAAGTAGTAAGAAGCAAAATTCAGAACAAGTCTCAAGCACACAAAACAAGTTGTCTACTTGACACTTGGGGGCTAATGGGCAGTTGAAGTAAAAAGCAGAAGTAATTCAAAGACTAAGTCTCAAGCAGACAAAACAAGTTGTCTACTTGACACTTGGGGACTAATGGATAATTGAAGTATCGAGAGAAAAGTCAGGCAAGTCCCAGGCACATAAACCGATTTATGCCCCTGGCACTTGGGGACTAATGTAAGATCATTTGATTCATCAGGAAGTACCGGTTCACCTTCTCAATATAAGCTAAACCGGAACTTGGGGGCTGATATGGTATAGACAGAAGTGCATTGAAAGTTAAAAGAAGATGCAAGGGATTACCTCATACTTGTCCTTCATCATGTTAATCAGGCCTGCTTCATAGTCTCGACCTGTGTGGAGCCGGTTCAAGTACCCGGAATAGAGCTCCTGGGCACTCATGTCAGCAAAGTTGGATAGTTCGATACTCCATTTACCCTTTTCTTTGTACACCTTCTCCATTTTAGCCATATGTTTGGCTAAGACAGTGGGCTCAGCGGGAGCGGTATAAGCCGTATGAGTTATTTCCACATCCGGAGAAGCAGTAGTTGGTGGTGGGGTTGCAGTGCGAACCGGACTGGGAGGAGCCGGATTGGTCTGAGGAGGATTGGCCCGGGCAGGACTCGCCGGTTCACGAACATCTTCAACATTGGGATTCTCAGGCATAGTAGTGTGATCGGCAGGAGCAGGATCCTCAAGTGGAATTGTAGGTTCGCCTTCCGGAGGGATAGCTAAGTCCGGATCAGCTGCCGGATCATCAACGGCAGTCTCAGCAGTTGGTTGGTTGACTTTTTTTTTGCTAGGCTTTGGCTTGCTGAAGGAAACTAAAAAAACAAGTTAGAGTTATAAGACAAAGTGCAATCATAAACCGGATAAATTTAAAGACTTACCCTGGGACGGTTTTTAGGGGTGGAAGCTGTGTGGCAGTTGATTCACCGGAAGAAGATAACGGAGTCTCCTGATAATCAGGGTCAGACGGTTTAAGAGGTTTGCGTATGAGCCCGGCCTTGGGATGAAGAAGGGTTGGAGAGAGTATAACCTCAGAGCGGCGCTTCCGGGCCGGAGTAAGAGATATTCCGGATGATTCCACAGCAAGGCCGCTATGGCGAGTGGTCCGGCGAAGAGCTTCATGTTGTTGTTTCTTCAAAAGAAAATTAGGATCCAATTGAGCATATGGGTGAGAAAACTGATATTTCCGGACTGTTCGACGACTTTTTTGTGGAAGTGGTTCTGAATCGGAAGAAAGGATAGTTACCTCAACTTCGGCCAGTTTATCTCCTTCCGCCAACTCCTGTGAAAGGTTATCATTAGATACAGTTATGAGTAAAGCGAGCAAAGTAAAGCCGGATTAATTCATACCTCAGAGTACGGATCGTCGTCCTCAGCGTGAGAACTGGAGCCACCGACTGTTTTCCTCTTCTTGGAGGCAAAGGTTTTCCGGCGTGGTACTTTTCCCGCCTTTTCCTGAGGCTTCCTTTTCCAGAAAGGATCATTGGCCTGTTCAAAAAGGTAAAAGATAAATTGAAAGAACCATTTAAAGGAACGGATTACAGGCATAAGAAAGAAAGTAAGACATACCGCAGGCAGCTTATTTTTCTTGTAGTATGGAACCAGTCCGGTTTGGCTACATTCTTCTAAAGTGATGTTGAGCATTTTCTTGGCGGACTCAGTGACTTCTGACTCAGAAAGTTTCTCCTTAGTAAAACGCTGAGGGTCATCCGGTTTACCAGAGTATTGACACATCAAGCTTGTGCGCCGGCTCAGAGGAAGGATACTCCAAGAGAGCCAGCAGCGCATGAAATCCATGCCGGTTAAGCCATTTGCCATAAAAGCCTTCAACTTGGAAAGTTGGGAGGCAAACCGGGGCCGTTCTGAAGAGCTGAGGCGCTGTGGCAAGGGGTGGTCCTCCGGAAGACGGTGCTCGCGATAACCCGGCAATGGGTTTTCTCCCGCAGGTGAAGTATCAGTACAGTAAAACCAAGATTTATTCCAATCCTTGGGATGTGTATGTAGAGCGGCATGAGGAAAGACTGCATCTTTCCTTTTCTGAATACTGACCCCACCTAGTTCCTGATGCGGTCCACTAGTAAATTCAGTCCGCCGGTTTAGGTGAAAGAAATCCCGGAACAAGTCAACTGACGGTTCTTCTTGCAAATACACCTCGGAAAACACTTGGAATTCACAGATGTTGGAAATAGAGTTGGGACCTATGTCCTGAGGATGGAGCTGGAAAGCAGCAAGTACATCCCGGGAAAACTTCGAACCGGGAGGAGTAAAGCCCCGAGCAATATGGTCAAAGAAGACAATAACCTCCCCCTCTTTGGGAGTGGGAGGACACTCGTCTCCTGGAGCTCGCCACTTTAAGACGGATTGAGGACCTAGAGTGCCAATTGACACAGCTGCAGCTAAATCTTCTTCCGTAATAGTGGAAGGAACCCAGTTGCAAGAAACAAATTGTTTGGTCATGGCAACAGAAGAGCAAGTGCTGAAAGGATAAAGTGTAAAACTGGATTATTCGAGTACAGCGGTATAAACTGGAAGATATATGCAAGGATTACGCAACGGTTTAAGCAAGGGACTAATGATACGGATAACCCGGCAATAACAGGGAGCTATGTTACTACCGGTTCATGACAGCAATAGAGGAAGAGCTAAACCGTCGCGTATGTCTTTTATTTTTTTTACAGAGCTTGTGCATGACAGTTTAAACCGGAGTATACTTAAAAGATCTACAAAGGAGAAGAAACAGGTTTTTTTGCAGACAACTAAAGTGGAATAAATCTGAGCACATAAGGAAAAGAAAACAAATACAAGGATATTACGGGAAGAACTACAAGGGTGATATACGGAGCGGATGAATCTACAGGTTGTGTGTAAATGACGAGATTTAAAGCTTATAGCAGCAGAGTAAAAGCAAGATCTAAGGGCAAGATGCAAAGGTCAAAACTTTTGTGAACTTGGTGTCTAAGATGAACAAGGTAAAGCTTTCGTTGAGGTTCTAATGGCGGAGATGCGAAAGAGAACCCTAGAGGTTACGGATCTACAAAGAGGAAGAAGATGGAGTACCTGAGAAGCGGCGGAGGAGTCTTTTCTGGTCAAGCTCAGGTCGATGCAGCGACCGGCGAGGACTTGAATTCGGCGGTCGACGGCGGCGGTTCAGGCTCGGGCGACAATGGAGTCTTGAGCTCGGGCGACGAAGGAGGAAGAAGGAGCGGAAGAAGATAATGAATGGGGGCAGCAGTATTTATAGAAAGGCAGATCCGAAGCGACAGGTGCGGGATTCGAGGAAGCAAAGGATTGGATAAAGATCCTCTGTCGCCTCGATTTTCGGAACAACCCTTAAACAAAGCCGATGGACAGCTCGCGGCGTTAAATGCGGAAGCGATGTCACAGACAGATTAAGTGATTTTCGAGGATGACGTCAGGGCTAGTTTACAAAAATGAGAAGACACAAAGAAGAAAATTATGCAAGACTAAGAAGATTGATGTGAACAAGTTCAAATCATTATGGGGCCTAATGTCAGGGATATTACTAGCAGGTATGAACCGGCTAGTGTAAACCGGCTTATTATAATATGTTTGTATGATTGTAATATTTAGTAAAGTCTACGGCCCATAAGGTTTTAGGTCCCATGTATAGAGTTATGGTTTGTAAACCGTCCGACGATGTAACTTGAGAGATAAGGAAGAAAGAGTAGAGACCGAGGCGGACACGAGTATGAGCCGGCCTCGGTACTCAGTAAACCGGACCGGGTGTCGCCTCTATATAAAGGGACGACCCGGCGACGGTTCAGGGACAAGCAAGAAACAACCCGTCGAGACAGGCAAGCAAACTGCTCCCTGTTCATCGACGCCCAAGCAATACCAAACCAAACTAGACGTAGGCTTTTACCTTCATCGAAGGGGCCGAACTAGTATAAACCATCTGTGTCCTTTGTGTGCTTTTAACCCCTTCAAGCTAACCTGTGCGATGGTTCCATCATCAAGTCCGTTAAACCGGACATCTGCCGTGTTATTTCCACGACACCATGGGTTCAGAAACCCATGCCTTTTCCTCCCAAACCATCCAAGAAAAAAGATGATGAGGATTTTGAGCGCTTTGCTGAAATGATTAGACCTATCTTTTTGCGTATGCGTTTGACTGATCTGCTTAAAACAAATCCTTATGCCAAGTATATGAAAGATATTATTACCAATAAAAGAAAGATACCTGAAGTAGAAATTTCCACCATGCTTTCTAATTACACTTTTGAGGGTGGAATGCCTAAAAAATTAGGAGATCGAGGAGTACCTACTATACCTTGCTCCATTAAAAGAAACTATGTTAAAACTGTTTTGTGTGATCTTCGAGCCGGTGTTAGTGTTATGCCTCTCTCTTTGTATCGTAGACTTGAGTTGAGTAAGTTGGCACCTACTGAAATATTTTTGCAAATGGCTAATAAATCAACTGCTATACATGTCGGTATTTGTGAGGATGTGCCTGCTGTAGTTGCAAATTATACTATTCTAACAGACTTTGTTATACTTGATATTCCCGAGAACGATAGTATGTCTATTATTCTTGGAAGACCCTTTTTGAATACTGCAGGGGCTGTTATTGATTGCAACAAAGGCAATGTCACTTTTAATGTCAATGGTAATGAGCATACGGTACACTTTCCGACGAAACAACCTCAGGTCCACAGTATCAATTATATTGGAAATTTTTCAAATATTACTATTGGAAGTTTTGAGTTTCCTCTTCCTACTATCAAGTTCTAGTGCTTTGTTTGTTGCAAATTTATGCTGCTGTGGTGACCTTGTTCTTGAGCTTGCATGTCAAATTTTTTTGGTCCCAAGTAGTTCTAATGCATGATATAGTCTCTAGGCATTAGTAGGAGTTATTGCTATCATTCTTATTGAGTTTGGTTAACGTTTATTTTGAAGTTATTTAAAATTTCAGAAAAATGTCTTGGAGAAACTTCCAAGGTGTTTCTTCTAGGAAGCAAGAACCGAGGCTCGCGTTCCGAGAGCCAGATAATGGACTACCGAGGGATGCTGACGTACGGCCTTGTGAATGGCCGTTAGATGACTTTATGGATCAAGCTGGCATCAATGATGAATTTTACGCATACGTGCACAACGCTGACCTCGAGGGCTTCATACAAGATAAGTGCACTTAATACTGTGGGTTAACCGATAGCTTTGTGAGAATGTTTAAATTTTCATCTTCACGTAATTCTGACACTGTACTATTTGACCTGTATGATAAATCTTATACCATGGATTTACAGGATTTTAATTATGCCTGCAAGCTCCCACAGTGGGGCAGTATGAGTGATCCTCGAAAATCTAAATTTAGAGAATTCCTTGCTAGTATTAAAGTGGGGGAATCCAGGGAAATCACACAGGCTTCCATAGGGAGCATTCATTTTCCCGCTATTCATTATTTTGCTCTCTTTATCGGTAGATGCATAAACGATAAGGATGAGGCTTGTCATGTGTGTCCCTGATCTAAGTGTTCTCAGGAGTGCTGTACTAGGTGATAGGCAATATAACTTGGGAGCCATTGTTGCACGTAGGCTAAACCATAATGGTTTGCATGGAGATTTATTTGGTGGGATCTATGCTACCCGCATAGCCCGCTTTCTTGGTGTGTCTGTTCACGTGAATGATGAACCTTTACCTCCTGCTTATTTAGATTGCCATGCTATGACTAGTCACAAGTTTATAGAGTGGGATGATCAGACCCTCAAATATCGACTAATATTTAACAGACAGCATGCCATCCCTATTGTTCTTCCTGCCCCTACTTTGTTTAACTTTCAGGAAAAAGGGAGATACACTATAACTATGGAGGAGGCAAATGCTTATTATAACATGATGGAGGCAGCCCGCCTTCGAGATGCAGCTCAGCATGCAGTATCTGCTGCATCCCAGTACAACCCTAACTACGACTTTGGATATTCGTCAGGCCAATACTGGCCATAGACCAACTTAGGCGAAAATCCTAAGCTTGGGGGAGTACGTGTTTCTCACCGACTTACATTCATGTTCACACACTTATTCTAGTTGTCGGTGCTCACACTCTTTCACTGTACCATCCATGCTTAGTTTCAGTTTCTTTTTCTTAGTCTTTTTCTCGTGTGCTAGAAAAACCCAGAAAAACAAAAAAAATAGTTGTAGCTTCTAGCTAGTTTACATTCTTTGATTGTAGTAGTAGTTAGAAATGAAAACCCAAAAAGATTTCCCGTTCTTCTTTTGCATGTTGGGCGCTTTCCCGTGTAAATTGTTTCCTTTCTTTTCTTTGGGGGTTAAGAGTAGAAGACCATGATTAAAATGCTTAGTGGCTCTCATATGCTTTGTTGTTGATTTAACCTTGAGCCATATTACCTTATCTTCTCCCTTGTATTAAATGTCTATAGATTCCAGCTTAGTCCAATGCACTGCACTATTATTATCCACACCGTTCGGTCATGCGAGTGAAAGGCAATAAGGATGATATATGATGAACTAATTGAGATGAGAAAAGCTGGTATGAACTCGACCTCTTTTGTTTTTGTAAATATGATAGCTCATCGTTCTTGATTCAGCTTGTTATGAATGAAACATGCTTGCAATGACAATTAGAAATCATAGCTGCTTATGCCATGCTTAATTAGCAGAGAGTTTATAATGGTCTATCTTGCGTGCCAACATGATATTAAAATGGTTGTGATGTGGTATGATGGGTGGTATCCTCCTTTGAATGATTTAAGTGGTCTGACTTGGCACATGTTCACGCATGTAGTTGAAACAAATCAACATAGCCTCCACGATATTTATGTTCATGGTGATTTATATCCTACTCATGCTTGCGTTCATTGTTGATTAATTTTAATGCATGTTCATGACCGTTGTTGCTCTCTGGCTGGTCGCTTTCTAGTCTCTTTTTCTAGCCTTCACCTATACTAAGCGGGAATACTGCTTGTGCATCCACTTCCATAAACCCCAAAGTTGTTCCATATGAGTCCACCATACCTTCCTATATGCGGTATTTACGTGCCATTCCAAGTAAATTTGTATGTGCCAAACTCTAAACCTTCAAATGAAATTCTGTTTTGTATGCTCGAACAGGTCATGTATCAACTAGGGCTGTCTATATCTTTCATGCTAGGTGGGTTATTCTCATGATGAGTGGACTCCGCTCAACATTCATGAGAAAATGGCTAGTAATCGGGATGCCCAGTCCCATGCTCAAAATCATAATAATTAAACAAAACTCCCCCAGGGTTGTTGCTGGTTTGGATGGTACCCGTTGTTTCGGGCTAGCCGTGGAGTGTTCTTGTTGGTGGTTGGGGGAGTATAAACTTTACCATTCTGTTTGGGAACCGCCTATAATGTGCGTAGCATGGGAGATATCGAGATTATTGGTTGTTATGTTGACAAAGAAAGTATACTGCTCAAAATGTTATTCAATCTCTATTTAAAAATCGAGCTCTAGCACCTCTACAAATCCCTGCTTCCCTGTGCGGAGGGCCTATCTATTTACTTTTATGCAGAGTCACCATCCTCTTATCAAAGAGAACCAGTAGGAGAGCAGCTCTGTCGTTGCATGTATTACTAGTAATTTGCATTGAGTATGATCATGACTGGATCTCTTTTACCATGAATTACAATGTCTAGTCAGTCCTTGATATTTAAGGGTGCTCTGCATTTATGTTTTGCGGTCTCAGAAAGGGCTAGCGAGATACCATCTTGTTATATCATATCATCCTTGTTTTGAGAAAGTGTTGTCATCCGAGGTTTATTATTATTACTCGCTAGTTGATTATGCCATTGATGTGAGTAGTCTTGAGACCTGAAAGTTATTGTGAATGTGGTTAGTTCATGATCTTGTTGAAAACCTGAATGCTAGCTTACATATTTACAATAACAAGAGCAAACAAAGTTTGTCAAAGTTTTTCTTTATCACTTTTAGTTTATCAACTGAATTGCTTGAGGACAAGCAAAGGTTTAAGCTTGGGGGAGTTGATACGTCTCCAATGTATCTACTTTTCCAATCCCTTTTGCCCTTGTTTTGGACTCTAACTTGCATGATTTGAATGGAACTAACCCGGACTGACGCTATTTTCAGCAGAACTGCCATGGTGTTGTTTTTGTGCAGAATAAAAAGTTCTCGGAATCGCCTAAAAATCAACGGAGAATTATTTTGGAAAATATAAAAAATATCTACAAGAATATCCACACGAGGGGGCCCAGGGCCTGTCCACGAGGGTGGGGGCGCGCCCCCTGCCCAGGACGCACCCCCTGCCTTGTGGGCCCCCAGATCCTATATGTTCACGTTCGGGGAGAAAAAAATAAGGGAGAAGGAATTATCGCATTTCACGAGACGGAGCCGCCGCCAAGCCCTAATCTCTCTCGGGAGGGCTGATCTGGAGTCCATTAGAGGCTCCGGAGAGTGGAGATCGTCGCCATCGTCATCATCAACCTTCCTCCATCACCAATTCCATGATGCTCACCGCAGTGTGTGAGTAATTCCATCGTACGCTTGCTGGATGATGGGTTGGATGGTATCTATCATGTAATCAAATTAGTTTTGTTAGGGTTTGATCCCTAGTATCCATTGATGTTGCTATGACATTGCTATGCTTAATGCTTGTCACTAGGGCCCGAGTGCCATGATTTCAGATCTGAACCTATTATGTTTCCATGAATATATGTGTGTTCTTGATCCTATCTTGCAAGTTTATAGTCACCTACTATGTGTTATGATCCGGCAACCCCGAAGTGACCGTAATCGGGACCACTCCCGGTGATGACCATAGTTTGAGGAGTTCATGTATTCACTATGTGTTAGTGCTTTGGTCCGGTACTCTATTAAAAGGAGGCCTTAATATCCCTTAGTTTCCAATAGGACCCCGCTGCCACGGGAGGGTAGGACAAAAGATGTCATGAAAGTTCTTTTCCATAAGCACGTATGACTATATTCGGAATACATGCCTACATTGCATTGATGAACTGGAGCTAGTTCTGTGTCACCCTAGGTTATAACTACTACATGATGAATTGCATCCGACATAATTTCCCATCACCGATCCAATGCCTATGAGCTTTACCTATATTGTTTGTTGCTTATTTACTTTTCCACTGCTATTATCACAAAAATGACAAAAACACTATCGTTACTTTTATTGCTGCTACCGCCACTATCATAATACTTTGCTACTAAACTATCTTGCTGCAGATACTAAGTTTCCAGGTGTGGTTGAATTGACAACTCAGCTGCTAATACTTAAGAGTATTCTTTGGCTCCCATTGTGTCGAATCTGAAGGAAATATGCCCTAGAGGCAATAATAAAGTTATTATTTATTTCCTTATATCATGATAAATATTTATTATTCATGCTAGAATTGTATTAACCGGAAACTTAGTACATGTGTGAATACATAGACAAAACAGAGTGTCCCTAGTATGCCTCTACTAGACTAGCTCATTGATCAAAGATGGTTATGTTTCCTAACCATAGACATGAGTTGTCATTTGATCAACGGGATCACATCATTAGGAGAATGATGTGATGGACTAGACCCATCCGTTAGCTTAGCACTATGATCGTTTAGTTGTACTGCTATTGCTTTCTTCATGACTTATACATGTTCCTATGACTATGAGATTATGCAACACCCGAATACTGGAGGAACACATTGTGTGCTATCAAACGTCACAACGTAAATGGGTGATTATAAAGATGCTCTACAGGTGTCTCCGAAAGTATTCATGGTGTTGGCATAGATCAAGAATAGGATTTGTCACTCCGAGTGTCGGAGAGGTATCTCTGGGCCCTCTCGGTAATACACATCATAATAAGCCTTGCAAGCAAATGACTAATGAGTTAGTCACGGGATGATGTATTACGGAACGAGTAAAGAGACTTGCCGGTAACGAGACTGAACTAGGTATTGAGATACCGACGATCGAATCTCGGGCAAGTAACATACTGATGACAAAGGGAACAATGTATGTTGTTATGCGGTTTGACCGATAAAGATCTTCGTAGAATATGTAGGAGCCAATATGGGCATCCTGGTTCTGCTATTGGTTATTGACCGAAGATGAGTCTCGGTCATGTCTACATAGTTTTCGAACCCGTAGGGTCCGCACGCTTAACGTTTGATGACGATTGGTATTATGAGTTTATGAGTTCGGAGTCTCGGATAAGATCACGGACATGACGAGGAGTCTTGGAATGTCCGAGACGTAAAGATTGATATATTGAATGACTATATTCGGACACCGGAAGTGTTCCGGAAAGTTTCGGAATAAACCGGAGTGTCGGGGGGGGGGTTACCGGAACCCCTCGGGGAAGCTATGGGCCATAATGGGCTTTAGTGGAAAGAGAGAGGGCCTCGCAGGGCTGGGCCGCGCGCCCCACCCCCTTGGTCCGAATTGGACAAGGAAAGGAGGGGGGCGCCCCTTTCCTTCTCCCTCTCCCTCTCCTTCCTCCCCCTCTCTCCCTCTTGGTGATT
>LR738715.1:491249677-491274024 GCA_902687465.1 Secale cereale | reverse complement strand
GGGGGGGGGTTACCGGAACCCCTCGGGGAAGCTATGGGCCATAATGGGCTTTAGTGGAAAGAGAGAGGGCCTCGCAGGGCTGGGCCGCGCGCCCCACCCCCTTGGTCCGAATTGGACAAGGAAAGGAGGGGGGCGCCCCTTTCCTTCTCCCTCTCCCTCTCCTTCCTCCCCCTCTCTCCCTCTTGGTGATTCCTACTAGGAATAGGATTACAATCCTATTCCTAGTAGGATTTCTCCACTAGGCGCGCCATAGGAATGGTCGGCTGGCTTCCCCCTTGCTCATTTATATTCAGGGGCAGGGGGCACCCTAGAACACACAAGTTGATCTCTCCAGCCGTGTGCGGTGCCCCCCTCCACAGAAACACACCTCGGTCATATCGTTGCAGTTCTTAGGCGAAGCCCTGCGCCGCTAACTTCATCATATCCGTCACCACGCCGTCGTGCTAACGAAACTCTCCCGTGAAGATCAACTGGATCAAGAGCTCGTGGGACGCCATCAAGCTGAACATGTGCTGAACGCGGAGGTGTTGTACGTTCGGTGCTTGATCGGTTGAATCGCAAAGAAGTTCGACTCCATCAACCGCGTCACTTGAGGCTTCCGCTTTCGGTCTACGAGGTTACGTAGACACACTCTCCCCTCTCGTTGCTATGCATCTGGTAGATAGATCTTGCATGATCGTAGGAAAATTTTAAAATACTACGTTCCCCAGCAAAATCAATAAATTTGGGTTGAATACTTTACCCTCAAAAACTGTTGCGATCCCCTACACTTGTGGGTTATCAAGGCGCATGGTGTTGAAGCGTTGGATGTACTTCTGCAGGGTCTCTCCCGGCTGCTGCCTCACGCGGCGCAGATCCGCAGTTGCCGGGGCTCGGTCACGGGTGCCTTGGAAGTTGGCGACGAAACACTCGCGAAGCTCTTCCCAGGAGGAGATGGATCCCACGGGGAGGTTCAAGAGCCAGGAGCGTGCGCCATCCTTGAGAGCCATGGGGAACCAGTTCGCCATGACCTGCTCAGTGCCGTTTGACGCCTCGATGCTCAGCTCGTAGAGTTGGAGAAACTCCGTGGGGTTGGTGGTGCCGTCGTAGCGCGGAGGCAGGTCCGGCTTGAACTTGCCGGGACAAATGAGGCGCCGTAGCTCAGGAGCTAGGGCACGACATCTAGCCACGCTCATGATCGCAGGCGCCCCCTGCGCCCGCGGTGCTGGTTCTTGGGGCGCCGACGCCACCACCTCCTGTGGGGCACGGTCCTGGCACTGCGGGCCAGGGGGCCCGCGAGCCCCTGCCTGGGGATGCGGAATCACCTGACAACTTTCCTCGTCGCGCGCATGGGCTCTACAGGGCGGCTCACACCGCGGAGCCTCGCGCCGGACCTCCTGGCCAGCACCGTAGAGTGGAGGCGGAGCCAGGACTCCGTGGCCTTCGTTCCCCGCTGGGGGCGACGGGGGACAAGAGGAGTGCGTTGGTGTGGGTGCTTCTCCAGCGGCGTTGACGAGCTCGGTGATGCGGTGGAGCCACTCGTCGTAGAGGTCATCTGCTGGGCGGTAGCGCAAGAGCTCCCGCGCCATCAGCAGTGCAGGCTGCTGGTAGACCGGCCCGCGATGGACCAGTGAGGACGACGCCGCAGCCGGTGAGGGTGAAGGCGTCGCCATGCGGCCATCGCGCCGCACAGACGGTGGCAGCGACGAGTCCTACTGCTCGTGGACGGCCGGGTCGGTGGCGGCGTTGGCAACCGGCGAGTTGGAGCAAAGCGGTGCACCGTTGCCCGCAGGCGCCGTCTGAGCGACATTTGTGGCGCGGCGGGCCGGTGCGAGCTCGGCGTGTGTCCACCATGGCTGTGGAGCGAAGTCGACGACGAGAGCGGGACGAGGTCATCGGAGAGGCGAGATCTCGACACGCCCCCTACCTGGCACGCCAAATGTCGGATTCAGGGCTCTGCAAAACCCAAGAAGTTCGAACACAGGGGTGTGAATGAAGATCTCTCCCACTCACGTCTACTTAGCCTCTCGCCCTCGCCTAGTGAAGAGATTCAAGCAAACAACAAGTGAAGCACGCAAGAGTTTACCCAGGTTCAGGCCACCATGTGGTGTAAAACCCTACTTCCTCCTTTGGTGGATTGGCCTCAGGAGGGCTGGGATATGAACTAGTACAGTGGTTCATGAGCTTAGGAGGCGAACTAAGGAGGGTCAGGAGGCAAGTGTTCTTGCTCCTTTGCGTGGTGGCAGAGTTTATGGTTCTGCCTCTCTTGGCTAGGCTTGGTCTCCCTCCCCCCCAGTGATGAGGATCCTAGCTACTTATATAGGCGGCCAGGGCCTCTTCCCCCGAAATGTTTAGGCGGGAAGGGATCCCACAATGGCCATTTTTGAGCGGGAACACAAGGACGTTCTTATCCTGACAAAAGCAGTCTTCTCCTGCAAAAGGATCAGGAGGTGATGCGGTGGTGGGTTCGGCGGCGACATCCTCCTTGTCGTCCTTGCGGTCTTCGGTCTTGTTGCACCAAAGGGGAAACCTTTGTCCTGCTCCTCGGGAACCTGCATTTGCGCTGTCTCCTTCGCACCGAAATGGCAACTGCGACGCTGGCGGACGCTGGCACCCGCTGGCGCGGTGCGTCACTGCTTACGTCGCTGCCTCCTCCTAAGGCAGGCTTGGCCTTGGTTTCTCTGCCCCTCCGGAGCACCTTGCCGAGGCCGTTCCTGAGGGGGTCTTGGGCAGCTGGTCGATTAGCTGGGTCGTACCAGGCCGTGGTAGGAGCGCGTCACGGCCCGCAGACAGGCAAGTCTGGGTACCCTGGTTCCCAGGACGCCAACAATAGTAGTAGCAATAGTTGGCGAGACGACCACGACGCTACGATGAAGATAATGGTGTCAAGCCGGTGATGATGGAGATCATGACAATGCTTTGGAGATGGAGATAAAAAGCACAAGATGATGATGGCCATATCATGTCACATATTTTGATTGCATGTGATGTTTATCTTATTATGATTTTTATTTTGCTTAGTACGGCGGTAGCATTGAAAGATGACCCCTTACAAAATTTCAAGGAACAAGTGTTCTCCCTGAGTATGCATCGTTGCGATAGTTCGTCGTGCTGAGACACCACGTGATGATCGGGTGTGATAAGCTCTACGTTCAAATACAACGGGTGTAAGACAGTTTTGCACATGCAGATTACTCGGGTTAAACGTGATGAGCCTAGCATGTACATACATGGCCTCGGAACACTGGAGACCGAAAGGTCGAGCATGAATCATATATTAGATATGATCAACATAAGATGTTCACCACTGAAAACTACTCCATCTCACGTGATGATCGAACATGGTTTAGTTGATTCGGATGACATGATTATTTAGATGACTTGAGTGATGTCTATCTAAGTGGGAGTTCTTTAGTAATATGATTAATTGAACTTTAATTTATCATGAACTTAGTCCTGATAGTTTTTGCATATCTATGTTGTTGTAAATCAATGGCCCGTGCTACCGTTCCCTTGAATTTTAATCCATTCCTAGAGAAAGCTAAGTTGAAAGATGATGGTAGCAACTACACGGACTGGGTCCATAACTTGTGGATTATCCTCATTGTTGCACAGAAGAATTATGTCCTTGAAGCATCGCTAGGTGACAAGCCCCCTCCCGCAAATGTAGACGCTTTGAACGTCTGGCAGACGAGGTCTGATGTCTACTCGATAGTTCAGTGTGCCATGCTTTACGGCTTAGAATCGGGACATCAGAGACGTTTTGAACGTCATGGAGCATATGAGATGTTCCAAGAGTTTAAGTTAATATTTCAAGCAAATGCCCGAATTGAGAGATATTAAGTCTCCAATAAGTTCTATAGCTGCAAGATGGAGGAGAACAGTTCTATCAGTGAACACTTACTCGGAATGTCTGGGTACTACAATCACATGACTCAACTTGGATGCAAAGTTGATGAAGATAGTGTTATTGATAGATTTCTTAAATCACTGCCACCAAGCTATAAAGGCTTCGTGATGAACTATAATATGCAAGGGATGTAGAAGACAATTCCTGAGCTCTTTGCTATGCTCAAAGCTACGGAGGTTGAAATCAAAAAGGAGCATCAAGTGTTGATGGCTAACAAGGCAACTAGTTTCAATATAAAGGGCAAGGGAAAGAAGGGGAACTTCAAGAAGAATAGCAAGCCAGTTGCTACCCCCGCAAAGAAACCCAAGTCTGGAGCCAAGCCTGAAACTGAGTGCTTCTACTGCAAAGGGACTGGACACGGGAAGCGGAACTGCCCCAAGTATTTGGCGGATAAGAAGGATGGCAAAGTGAACAAAGGTATATATGATATACATGTTATTGATGTGTACCTTACTAATGCTCGTAGTAGCACCCGGGTATTTCATACTGGTTCGATTGCTAATATTTTTAACTCGAAGTAGGGGCTACGGCTTAAACGATGATTAGCTAAGGATGAGGTGACGATGCACGTGGGAAATGGTTCCAAAGTCGATGTGATCGCCATTGGCACACTACCTCTAAATCTACCATCAGGATTAGTTTTAGACCTAAATAATTGTTATTTGGTGTCAGCGTTGAGCATGAACATTATATCCAGATCTTGTTTGTTGCGAGACGGTTATTCATTTAAATCAGAGAATAATGGTTGTTCTATTTATATGAGTAATATCTTTTATGGTCATGCACCCTAGATGAACGGTCTGTTTTTGTTGGATCTCGATCGTAGTGATACACATATTCATAATATTGAAGCCAAAAGATGCAAAGTTGATAATGATAGTGCAACGTATATGTGGCACCGCCGTTTGGGTCATATTGGTGTAAAGCGCATGAAGAAACTCCATGATGATGGACTTTTCGAATCACTTTATTATGAATCACTTGGTGCTTGCAAACCATGCCTCATGGGCAAGATGACTAAAACTCTGTTCTCCGGAACAATGGAGCGATCATCGGACTTATTGGAAATCATACATACTGATGTATGCGGTCCAATGAGTGTTGAGGCTCGTGGCGGGTATCGTTATTTTCTGACCTTCACATATGATTTGAGCAGATATGGGTATATCTACTTGATGAAATACAACTCTGAAACATTTGAAAAGTTCAAAGAATTTCAGAGTGAAGTAGAGAATCATCGTAACAAGAAAATAAAGTTTCTTCGATCTGATCGCGGGGGTAAATATTCGAGTTATGAGTTTGGTCTTCATTTGAAACAATGTGGAATAGTTTCACAACTCACGCCAACTGGAACACCACAACGTAATGGTGTGTCCGAACGTCGTAATCGTACTTTATTAGATATGGTGCGATCTATGATGTCTCTTACCGATTTACCACTACGGTTTTGGGATTATGCTTTAGAGACAGCTGTATTCACGTTAAATAGGGCACCATCTAAATCTGTTGAGACGACGCCTTATGAACTTTGGTTTGGCAAGAAACCCAAGTTGTCGTTCCTTAAAGTTTGGGGTTGTGATGCTTATGTGAAAAAGCTTCAACCTGATAAGCTCGAACCCAAGTCGGAGAAATGTGTCTTCATAGGATACCCAAAGGAAACTGTTGGGTACACCTTCTATCATAGATCCGAAGGCAAGATATTCGTTTCTAAGAATGGATCCTTTCTAGAGAATGAGTTTCTCTTGAAAGAAGTGAGTGGGAGGAAAGTAGAACTTGATGAGGTAATTGTACCTCCTCCCGATTTGGAAAGTAGTTCATCACAGAAACTAGTTCCAGTGATTCCTACACCAATTAGTGAGGAAGCTAATGATGATGATCATGAAATTTCAGATCAAGTTACTACTGAACCTCGTAGGTCAACCAGAGTACGTTCCACACCAGAGTGGTACGACAACCATGTTCTGGAAGTCATGTTACTAGACCATGATGAACCTACGAACTCTGAGGAAGCGATGATGAGCCTAGATTCCATAAAATGGCTTGAGGCCATGAAATCTGAGATGGGATCCATGTATGAGAACAAAGTGTGGACTTTGGTTCACTTGCCCGATTATCAGCAAGCCATTGAAAATAAATGGATTTTTAAGAGGAAGACCAACGTTGATGGTAATGTTACTGTCTACAAAGCTCGACTTGTTGCGAAAGGTTTTCGACAAGTTCAAGGAGTTGAGTATGATGAGATTTTCTCACGATGCTTAAGTTTGTCCGAATCATGTTAGCAATTGCCGCATTTTATGATTATGAAATATGGCAAATGGATGTCAAAACTGCATTCCTTAATGGATATCTAAAAGAAGGGTTGTATATGATGCAACCAGAAGGTTTTGTCGATCCTAAAGGTGCTAACAAAGTATGCAAGCTCCAGCAATCCATCTATGTACTGGTGCAAGCATCTCGGAGTTGGAATATACACTTTGATGAGGTGATCAAAGCATATGGTTTTATACAGACTTTTGGAGAAGTCTGTATTTACAAGAAAGTGAGTGGGAGCTCTATAGCATTTCTGATATTATATGTGGATGACATATTGTTGATTGGAAATGATGTAGAATTTCTGATAGCATAAAAGGATACTTGAATAAGAATTTTTCAATGAAAGACCTCAGTGAAGCTGCTTATATATTGGGCATCAAGATCTATAGACATAGATCAAGACGCTTAATTGGACTTTCACAAAGCACATTCTTTGTTACAAGGTGTGAAGGTGAGTAAGACTCAATGCCCGACCACTGCAGAAGATAGAGAGAAAATGAAAGTCATTCCCCATGCTTCAGCCATAGGTTCTATCATGTATGCAATGCTGTGTACCAGACCTGATGTGTGCCTTGCTATAAGTTTAGCAAGGAGGTACCAAAGTAATCCAGGAGTAGATCTTTGGACAGCGGTCAAGAACATCCTGAACTACCTGAAAAGGACAAAGGATATGTTTCTCGTTTATGGAGGTGACAAAGAGCTCTTCGTAAACGGTTACGTCGATTCAAGATTTCACACTGATCCAGATGACTCTAAGTCACAAACCGGATACGTATTTTTGTTGAATGGCGGAGTTGTCAGTTGGTGCAGTTCCAAGCAGAGCATCGTGGCGGGATCTACGTGTGAAAATTGTACATAGGTGCTTCAGAAGCAGCAAATGAAGGAGTCTGGATGAAGGAGTTCATATCCGATCTAGGTGTAATACCTAGTGCATCGGGTCCAATGAAAATATTTTGTGACAACACTGGAGCAATAGCCTTGGCCAAGGAATCCAGGTTTCACAAGAGAACCAAGAACATCAAGAGACGCTTCAACTCCATCCGCGATCAAGTCAAGGAGGGAGACATAGAGATTTGCAAAATACATATGGATCTGAATGTCACAGACTCGTTGACTAAGCCTCTTCCACGAGCAAAACATGATCAACACCAACACTCCATGGGTGTTAGAATCATTACTATGTAATCTAGATTATTGACTCTAGTGCAAGTGCGAGACTGAAGGAAATATGCCCTAGAGGCAATAATAAAGTTGTTATTTATATTTCCTTATATATCATGATAAATGTCTTTTATTCATGCTAGAATTGTATTAAACCGAAAACTTGATACATGTGTGAATACATAGACAAAATAGAGTGTCCCTAGTATGCCTATACTAGACTAGCTCATTAATCAAAGATGGTTTTGTTTCCTAACCATAGACATGTGTTGTCATTTGATCAACGAGATCACATCATTAGGAGAATGATGTGATGGACAAGACCCATCCGTTAGCTTAGCACAATGATCGTTTAGTTTTATTGCTATTGCTTTCTTCATGACTTATACATGTTCCTCTGACTATGAGATTATGCAACTCCTGAATACCGAAGGAACACCTTGTGCTATCAAACGTCACAACATAACTGGGTGATTATAAAGATGCTCTACAGGTGTTTCCGAAAGTGTTTGTGGTGTTGCCATAGATCAAGATTAGGATTTGTCACTCCGAGTGTCGGAGAGGTATCTCTGGGCCCTCTCGATAACACTACAAGAATCTCCCATTTTACCAAGGGCCAAGTCCTTTACCTAGAGCTCATTGACCTCTCCAAGGGATAGTAAAGCACTGAACAGTACACCCTAGGGGAAGATGGATTTCTGGGGAAAAAAAATCCAAAATATACGTTCCCTAGGGTCAGCCCTACTTAAATGGCATAAAGCCTCACCCCACCGTGGCACATAGATGGACTCCGTCGCAATTTTAGTCGACTTCGCGCTACTTATTTTGATGCCTCGTGCCTTTTTCTTCCTTTTCATATAGTTGGGCCCACTATTCATTGAGGGATGGGACACGTGAGCTATAAAAGGGTGTGCATGTGGCAATATTTCTGCCGATTAGGTTTCTCCTTCCCTCGCTCGAAGCCCTCCGCCGCTGGAAGCCAAACTCTTTTCCCATTCTCCCCCAAAGCATCCAGCTCCAACCCCATCCAAGATCCAAATGCTCTCACCCCTACCTCATCGTGCCCCACCGCTGCCCGCCTTCTTGCCGCCCTGCCTTGCCCCCCCGGCCGCCGCCTCCCCGCCTCCTTGCCATGTCCCGTGTCGTCCCGTCGTATACCACCGCCGCCCCCTCCCGACGACCCGCTCTATTCCTTGCCGAACCCTTTCTTTGACTGATCCATAGGGAATGACTTTCATTTTTTCTCTATCTTCTGCAGTGGTCGGGCTTTCTGTCTACGAGGGTACATGAACACACTCTCCCCGCTCGTTGCTATGCTTCTCCTAGATAGATCTTGCATGATCGTAGGATTTTTTTTTCTCTGAAAAACTACGTTCCCCAACAGATAATTGTGACAAAACCCAGTATCATCATAGATGTGGTGGGCTCCTACTTTTATAACAAAAAATCATGACAGAAAATGGGCTTTTCGTCCTGGGTGGGCCGGAGACGCAGCTGCATGACATTCTTTGGGACGTCCATGACGGAAAAAACCGTAATAGATTGATGGCGAGGAGAATATCGGGGAGTTCCCGGTTACGGTGGGTGGTCGGGTGTAACACCCCGGACACACCCGCTAGTGGTCGTTACTCCTCGCGGGACTAGATTGGCCCCATAAATCAATACTAGTCTTTTCTGCGCACTTTCTTCTCACTCGGGCGCGCCCGGGAGCAACTTACCTGGACACACCCGCCGGTGGTCGTTACTCCTAGCGGGACTAGACTGGCCCCACAGATCAATACTAATCTTTTCTGCGCACGTTGTGCTCACTCGGGTGCACCCGGGATGAACTTCCCGGTCGGTCACCCACCCTGAAATTACTCCAAGCTAAGCACGCTTAACTTTGGAGTTCTATCCGAATGGGCTTCCGGAAAAGAAGGAATTCCTTATTGATATGGTTAGTCTATCATCCCTATTAAGCCAGGCTATCACATATACCCCAACTCAGAGGAACCGACGTCCTCGTCGGGCCACATGAACGTTCCCTCTTGGCACATATGTCTGTGCTTCTAGTCCGGCACATGTGCCATGCCGTGTGCCACGACGGGTCACAAACGTCAAGCACAACATGACCGCGCACCTGTCCGCAAACATTTGTGTAACCTTGAGGGTCGACTCTAATGCCAACTTGTAACACCCCAAACACACCCGACGGTGGTCATTACTCCTGGCGGGACTAGTGTTCGGACACGAGCACGTCACCGTGTACCCTCGACGCCGGGGGTGATGCACCGCAGCTCACATCGGAGGAGACCCGCCGGAAGCGCGATACGCAGGACAATCCGGCGGGCGCTTTTGTAGACCCGAAGCCCCCTTGCCCGGGAGGGACCTCGTCAGGGCACGGGGCGGCTATGGGCTACCCTAGGTCGACCTGATCATCCCTAGGGCCTCGAGGTTCGCCTCCTGCAATGAAGAAGAACAAATGTAGAATGAGGAAGAAGAAGAACAAAGGGAGAAGATAAAAGTAAAGGTAAAAGTGGTAGATGATTTGTTCCATTGTGTGTTGTTCAATCGGCCATCACCTGTTATCTATATAAGAGGCGGATGGACTTCCTGTACAAGAAAAGGACTTGTCTTGCCGTCCAAATAATCAAAATCTAACCAAATTTGGACTTCTCACGACCTCCAGCCCGGATGATCCGGCCAGGCCCAGATTTTTGAGAGCAGTCCACTAATCGGGCTATAACTTTTTCATACAACCTCGGATTTGGATGATTTTATATCAAAATCAACCGTCTCGACGAGATGCACAACTTTTATGTTCAACACTTTTCAATCTAGGGCCATCTTGAGGTTGTTTAGGGTTGTTTTCTAAAGTCTGCAGCAGAAAAAGTTGTTCGGACGTCCGGACTTCTACCCAGATTGTCCGACCTCCACCCGGATCATCCGGGACTGGACCCAGATCATCCGGGTTCATCACAAACCTTCTGTTGTCTTGGTGCTTTAATTTCCCGGATGATCCGGACCTCGGCCCGGATGATCCGGACAAACATTGCCGCAGCGAACGGGTTTTCATGTAACTTTTGCATATGACCTCGGATTAAGATGATTTTTATTTCAAAATCGTCCGTTTCAACGAGACGAAGAGATTTTCCGTTGAATACTTTTTCATCCGGGACCATCTTAATTAGGTTTCACGCCATTTTCTAATCTGATGTCAACACGGGTATCTCCAGAATTGTCATATCTTTTGCACTTGAGCTCTGTTTTGGTCCATCTTCATATTTATTTCGATCATCTTGATGAGGGCCAACAAATGATGACATGGACTCATAATTTTAACCTCATCCTTTTATAGGCTCAAGTCACTCTTTGCGATTATGCCATTTTTGAGCGTCAACACATGCCCATTGTTTATCGGCAAAGCTAGCGTGGCGAAAAGTAATTTGTACCGTGTTAGTTCTAAGGGCGATGTGAACACTCCATCGGCCATTTATATGCTTAGGGTGATAATTATATATCAGCCATATGGATTAGCAACAAAATGCAGCTAATGAAATGAATGATGATGTGGTAAAACCCTTGCATGACGTAAGAAGTTATATTGTGTCCATGGATCAAACTAAGTCCATGGAGGGTAACCAGTCATACCTGGGGATGAGTTCCATGTCATCGGCATAAATGTCATAGTTGGAGAATGTGGATAATGTGTGCACTGAGGACGTTGAAACCTTTGGCTTGGTCGTTCATAATTTTCACTCTTTTCCTTCTCTACCTTTGTCGCACTTCTTGCGATGGAAGCTTGCACACCATTCTTCTTTACAGTACTTCCTTTGGGAACCCATGCCATGTTCCTTTGTTTAAGTTCTTGTGCACTAAGTTTTTTAAATTTTTATTTTTGCCAATAAGATAAGCCGAGTAGGCACCCCGACTGCGATTTTTTTTAAGCAATGTCGATTCTAGTTTTACCTTGTGCGCTCTCAACTTCTTTTCTTTAGATTTGGCACTCTGATTCTCGATAATTGATTGCTCCATCTCATTGCCTTTTGTAGCTAATGTCAACACTCCAATTGGCTCTTTATCCTTTAAGACCAAGTCTGAATTGGCACTCTTGCGACCATCTTCTTTAACTCGATATACTTGCCTGACCACCTCTTTCCTCTTCCTTGAACTCCGTACCGATTCCTTAAGATTGAAACGGCCTTTGACATGTGATTGTTCAAATGCTGATCTTCTCGGAGCTGCACAATATTGGTGAGATGCTCCAAAATAAGATGGAGAATGTGCCCATGTATCATACTTGTCCCATGATGGATATGCATCTACATGAGCATAGGGAGGCATCCACGACATTGGCATTGGCGGCCCAAAATAACGATACGAATATGTTGCATAAAAATTCTCATTTTGCCAATACCGATCTTCATATTTGCGCCTAGGGGGTGATCTTGATGCCTTTGAATTACTTGGCCGATAAGCACTTTTCTCTTCACTCATCTTTTGGTATTTTCCCAATAGCTGCGCGAAAGTGACTTTCGACTTTTTAACTTTGTGATTACATCAGCCTTTGCTTTCTATGGTTGTGCTTGCATCGATGTTTGAACTCTCTTATTGCCCCCAGTACTTGGCGCCTTCTGTTCAACCTTGATGGAAATCCCACCTTAAAGAATATCTTCATTATGCTCTTGAACAACTTCTTTACTTGAAAACTTGATCCCATCATCCACTATGTTTTCCTTCTCATCATTTAATGAATCGGCTTGAAGAAGCCGATACAAAAACTTTTTGCCATCGGGACCAATTGAAATAGACTGGTCATCCTTTGGTGCCTCAACAAATCTCAATCGTCCTTTATCAATGGTCGATTTGACTACTTGACGTAACATATTGCAATCCTCAAAAGTATGTTTGAACGAATGATGCAACCTACAATAAATTCGTCCTTGAATTGATGGCTTGACATGGTGATCAAGAATTATTATGTAATTATTTTTCCAGCAACAAATCAAATATTTGATCACACATGCTTGAATTGAAGGTAAACTCTTTATTCTTTAGCCGATCTTGCTGCGAGAACGGATTTGAAGTTAAGCAAACGAATCGTTCAGATTTTGCATTACCCCATTCGGCTATGCATTGTGTTTTGCGCTCTATCTCCGATGTCTTTGAAAAGGAAATTATACCATCATTGGTTTTCTCAACAGAGTATAACCTTGGCTTTAAATTTATGAAATCAAAGTAGTTAGAACATACATGTCTCACTTGAGGCCATGTGTAAGACAAGTATGAAGCAAGCAAAGCTACCCAATTAGATATGAATTTTAAGTAAGGCAAAAACTTTGGCTGCATTAATAAATCACTATCGGTCTTCGTAAATGGCACAATAGGTTGAGCGATATGTTCTATAACAATTTTATTGCTAACAAGTAAATTACCCTTCTTCATTGGTCTTTCAAAATTACTTATGAGAATTTTTCTTATAGAAGCATCAACAATAAAGTTGTGACCAAATTGGAAGATAGGTAAATCACTTGCTAGACATACCTTTTCAAACATGTTGGGAAAGCATGATGGTTGCGTTACTTGAATGATAGTTTGCTCCACTTTTAAATGACTCTCCAGTGCCTTGGCGTCCTCTTTTTCTTTAATAAATTCGGCACACATACTATTTGATTTGGCTTTTTTAATAACCGAATTAACTTTTTTATCCAAATCACCACTCTTTCTTTCTTTGATTCGCAAGATTGCTTGTTCTTGTCTAAATTCAGCAAACATTGCAGCTAGACTATCTTTAAGCTTTTTTTTGACCAATTTCAGCCCAATCTTCATCGGATTGCCCCCCTAATACTTTGAGATGCTTTCGGCAATGGTGTGTTGCCGAAATTCTGTAAGTGTGCAGGGGCAATATGATATGCTACGTTACTAGGTAAAGACACGCGCTCTCTGGTAAAATTCTCACTTATTCGGCCATGAGCATTAAGGTGCAGAGATGAATTATGAACATCTACAATTGCGTATGGTGCTGAAAAATTAGTAGCATGAGGTGTAGCATACGATGTTTGAGGGTAATTGGCCGAATAACTAGTAGGTCTATGGCCAATTCCCTATCCACCGGCATGTTTGGATTAACATGTTGCAAATTAGTTGCCGATGAATAAAAAGATGAAACACTATGTTGCATGTCACTGAAAGTTCCTACATGGGGTGTTTCAACTTGATTAACCGAACTCATCATGTTGTTCATCAGCATATAGATTATTGGGGTTGCCGATGCATGGGAGTTGGGATACATATCTTGCATGTTGCTAAAATTATATGAAGTTGAAGCATGAAGATTATTCAGAATCTGCTGTTGCACATAATTAGATGCATGATTGATAATACTAGGCCTAGCCGATAAAATATGATCATTAGACAATCTAGCAACAACATATGCATTATTTGCATCTACATAAGTGAATTGGGCATTCATATTAACTTTGTAGATTCCAAACCCTAGATGACGATCACTTCGTAGCAAGAACGGGCCAGAGACCGTTCAAAGCTTCGTCCCTAGCAGAGTCGCCAAAAAGTGTGTTCGCACAGGAACACGTCCAAGTGTACCCTCGACGCCGGGGTGATGCACCGCAGCTCGTGTCGGAGGAGACCCGCCGGAAGCGCGATACGCAAGACAATCCGACGGGCGCTTTTGTATACCCGAAGCCCCGCTTGCCCGGGAGGGACCCTGACAGGGCGCGCGGTGGCTATGGGCTGCACTAGGGCGACCTGATCGGCCCTAGGGCCTCGAGGTTCATGCCATGCAATGAAGAAGAACAAACAAATAACGAGGAGGAATAAGAACGAAGGGACAAGATAAAAGTAAAGGTAAAAGTGGTAGATGATTTGTTCGATTGTGTGTTGTTCAATTGAACGTCACCTCTTATCTATATAAGAGACGGATGGACTTCCCATACAAGAAAAAGACTTGCCTTGCCGTCCAAATCATCAAAATCTAACCAAATCCGGACTTCTCACGATCTCCGGCCCGGATGTCTCGCTCTAGGCCCTGATGATCCGGCCAAGCCCAGATTTCTGACAGCAGTCCACTAATCGTGATGTAACTATTTTATACGAACTCGGATTTGGATGAGTTTTATATAAAAATCAACCGTCTCGACGAGATGCACAACTTTCTTGTTGAACACTTTTCGATTTGAGGCCATCTTGAGGGTGTTTCGGGCTGTTTTCTAAAGTGCGTAAGAGTAAAAGTTGTCTGGACGTCTAGACTTCTGCCCGGATTGTCCGGCCTCCACTCGGATCTTCCGGGACTGGACACAGATCATCCAGCTTCATCACAAACCTTTTGTTGTCTTGGTGCTTCAATTTTCCGGATGATCAGGACCCCGACCCGGATGATCCAGACAAACATTGCTGCAGCGCACGGTTTTGCATGTAACCTTTGCATACGACCTCAGAATAAGACGATTTTTATATCAACATCGTCCGCTTCGACGAGACAAAGAACTTTCCTGTTGAAGAATTTTTCATCGGAGGCCATTTTAATTAGGTTTCATGCAATTTTCTTATCTAATGTCAACACAGGTATCTCCGACATTGTCATATCTTTTGCACTTGAGCTCCGTTTTGGTCCATCTTCATATTTATTTCGATCATCTTGATGAGGGCCATCAAATGATGAGATGAACTCATAATTTTAACCTCATCCTATTATAGGCTCAAGTCACTCTTTGCGATCATGCCATTTTTGAGCGTCAACAACTAGACTAGCCCCACAGATCAATACTAGTCTTTTCTGCGCACTTTGTCCTCACTCGGGCTCACCCGGGAGCAACTTCCTAGTCGGTCACCCATCCTGAAATTACTCCAAGCTAAGCACACTTAACTTTGGAGTTCCATCCGAATGGGCTTCCGGAAAAGAAGGAATTCTTTATTGATATGGTTAGTCTATCATCACTATTAAGCCAGGCTATCACATCGGGGCCGAGCGATGCACAGAGGGATTGCACGTTTCTCTCGTACACATACGCGCGTGGGTGCGAGGCATTGGGCTCTAACTGAACCCGATCGAGGCATTCGCCTATTGAACCCGAGCGATTGCACTGCAGGCTATGCGTTACTGAACCCGAGCGATCGATCGATCTGGCTATTAATTGAACCCGATCGAGCAATTCCTTCACTCCTGCTGCTAACTGAAGTCGATCGAACCTGCTGCCTCTAGATGAATAGTGATCGTTGTTGGGGGTTGGATGAACAGTTCTCGGTGGGGGTTGGATGAACAGGACCCCGTGGTAGTAGCTAGAGGCCGTTGCCGCTGGATGAACAGGACCCGATCGAGCCGGTTGGGGGTGGATGAACAGGACCCCATGGAGGGCTAGTTGAATAGTAGGTGGTGGAGGGCTGGATGAACAGTAGCCCGTGGAGGTATGGTTGAACTGTAGCCGGTGGAGGCTGGATGAACAGGAGCCCTTGAATGAACAGTAGATGGTGGAGGGAGGAGGGAGACGTCGTGTATGAACAGTTGCATGTGCAGGCTGGAGGAGGTCGACGGTGGATGAACAGTAGTCCGTGGAGGCTGGAGCGAGGCAGTAGACGGTGGATGAATAGTAGCCTGTGGAGTCCCCTTTTGCGGTACGCCACACCCCTCCCGATGAACAGGACCCCCGTTTCGATCGTAGGAGGTCGAAGAGAAGTCCGTTTCCTCCGTTTTGCGGTACACCACACCCCTACCGATCAAAAGGACCCCATTTCCACCATAGGATATCGAAGAGAAGTCCGTTTCCTCCGTTTTGCGTTATGCCAGACCCCTCCCAGTGAACAGGATCCCGTTCCGACCTTAGGCGGTCGAATGGAAGGTCGTTTCCTTTGTTACGTGGTATGCCCGGCCTCGTTTTGGCTGTTCCGTCCAAGCCGGTTGACTCCTGATGAAAATGACATATTCCGTTGCCTCCCGATGAACAGGACGCATTCCGATGCCTCCCGATGAACACGACACAGTTTCTCCGTTCCGACCCAATCGGTTGGCTGCCGATGAACACGACGCCGTCACTGCTCTCCGCTGCCTCTCCATGTACACGAGCGCTGGCCATACGTATGCGCGAGTAGGCGATCGAGACCCCGCCCGTACATACGTACGTGGCTGTATTTACTTTCTTGCACTCTGGATGTACGTACGTGTACATGATATTGACGGGACTGCATGACATGCTACGTCCGCGCCCCTACTACGACACGTTCCGGTCCTTACTCGGCCATGGTTCATCGCTGCAGCCTGCAGACAGACCGTTCGACTAGTATGTACGTACACGTTTGCGACCAGACAGACAACCCTACGTATGGTTCGAACGGGTGGGTTGCAGCTATCAGGGAGGTAAGGAGGCACTTCCTTGCATGCGAAGATATAGCTGGTGGGTCAGAGCTGTCAGGGGGAGAATCATATTTTTGCTTGTAATATGGACACACTTCCTTGCGTGCGAAGATGTAGCTGGTGGGTCCCAGCAGTCAGGGGAAAGGTTTTTTCGCAAAATACGGTGGCCCATTCGATGGGTCCCTGCTATCAGGTGGAGGAATCATTATTCTGCGCATAATAAGGAGGCAATTCCTTGCTGCGGCCGTGGACCCAGTTGTCAGCCTCTTCACGTACAGTACTCTTCCAATGGAAGTCGTTCCTTGACCACATTGACCACGCCGTGCCGAGAGCACCAAGGCGGTGGACGACGGCAAGGCCTAGGAAGGGGACGACATGGAGCCGGGGAATACGCGGAAGTGGATGCCCACACGAAGAGGAGTACGAGGGTTGACTGGTTCGGCTGCGGTGTGAGGCTGCCGTCGCCGTAGACACTACAAAAAAAAACCACTTTCGTGATAATACGTGTTTGTCATAGTAGGTCACGTTTTCTGTCATGCATGTACATCCATGATGATTTTATGACAGAATCAAGATAGTCATACCTGTGCTGTCATAGAAGTATTCCATGACAATACCAAAATTATCATCACGGAAGTGTCCACTTCCATGACGGTAAATACCGCGTCATTGAAGTGCTTTCGTCGAAGGTAACCGACATGTGACATCCACCATAACGGGTCACCGTTAACCTATCGGGTCCGGTTTTGGATCCGATAACCTGCTAACAGCCACGACCAATGGCAATTTTCCACATGTAAAATTCTCACTGGCCGAAGGAACCACGTGTCAGCTCCGCGTTGGCACAGATGTCGCTCATCCAATGGGCGAGATGCGCTTATGATATGTTGACACGTGGATCGGCCCAAAAGTGGCCCATGAAGATTAAATGGGCTGACCCAGCTAAGGGCCCATAAGATTTTGGAGACCATAATGGGCCGGCCCAGCTAAAGGCCCACAAGATTTAGCAGACCATAACGGGCTGGCCCATCTAAAGGCCCACAAGCTTTGGAAGACACTAGTGGGCGAGCCCATTAAGAGGCCGCCATGTTTTGGGCCAAATGCCAGCCCATATTTGATCCGGTCCATTAACAGTCTACCACGTTTTGGGCCTAATAAGGGCCCATAAGAGATCCGGCCCGTTAATAGCCTACCACGTTCTGGGCCATATTACAGCCCATACCAGATCTGACCCTTTAAGAGCCTTTCAATCTTTGAGCTAAATTATGGCCCATATTAGATTCGGCCCGTCAACTGGACGCTGTGCTTTTGGGCCCCTTGAGGCCCGGTTAGGATTTCTGTTTGCTAAAGGCCCATTTAATAGTACGGCCTAATATTAGTTTCGGCCTGTTAAAGGCCCGTTTAACATTTCGATCGTATATTTATATCGGCCTGCTAAAAGCCCGTCATATAGTTGGGCCTAATTATTGTCCGCTTTGCATCCAACCAACTCAAAGCCGATAATTGGATTGGGCCAAACAAGGACCGAGACAATTTTGGCCTGTTAATGACCCATGATATGATTGGCACAATCATGGGCCGAGGTCCATTTCGGCCTTCTGTCGGCCCGTGAGCTGTTCAACATGTTACACGCCCAACCTACTTTTCAGCCTACTAAAAACCCATTGAATTTTCTGGCCAAAATAGGGCCAGTGGTTTACTCGGCCTCTTAAAGGCCCAAAACTACTAGTGGGCCAGTTTACATTTAGGCCTGTTAACGGATCGAGATGACTAGCCCATGATACGGCCCATCATGCCGACCCGATTATGTACCATAATTTTACGTTTTGGTCCACTTACTTTAGAGAGAAGATAGGATATATATACAGTAAAATAACTACATTATCGTAATAAGAAAAAACCTTGACTATACAATAAAGAATGATAGCATATTACATCCACTAGGCATCAAAGTTCGCCACCAGTGATAATAAAGCACAAGCAGACAACAGATTACATACACTGGCATCAAAGATCGCCACCAGTGCAAATAAACACACCAAGAAAATAATATACAAAAACCGACATCACTTCAATAGAGTTCAAGAAAGGTTAGCCCTGCTCGGGAGCTGCAGCGCAAGCAGCTGAGCAAGCTGATGAGACTGCGCTTGTTTGACGCTCATATCCTCCAACTCTTGCTGCATAGCATCAATGGACGCACTTGATTTCTCGTTGATCTTCCATAGAGATTGGAGTTCAAGTAGGGGTTCAACTGAACCATGTCTTGCTGCTTGAATTTGAGACTGAAGAAGTTTTACAGATTAAGATGGCGACTGCATCGAGGTTGTGTCACTGCTATTAGCGAGTAACTACAACGCTACATCTAGACATGCCTTTGGAGTTGTATCAGTATCTCCAATATGCGTTGCCTTCTTCCCTGCAATATATGTTAGAGGGACATGCAATGGGTTTGTCTTACTATCATTGTGGCAGTTCTTCATGGGGTCAGAGGTATCACTCTAAAAGAGAAACAAGCAGACAAATGGGAGGTTTTGCACATATAAGTATCAGTGGTGGTAATTCATCACATTTCTTATTAGCGAATAAAGAGACACAGTTTAAAATAGCATTAAGACAATATGGTATTTTTCAGGTTAAGACATGGCAGGAAATGACATTGTGAAGGAGTCGGCAGCTTCACAACACCACTATATTATAGATCAAGAACTCAAGCATACATGCAGTGCTAAAGAACACATAAGTATCAATGGTTAGTGTGTTGTCAATTTATCCCATTTCAGATTGGCAAATAAAGAGACGGTTTAAATAATAGTAGAATAATATGACATTGTTCATAGTTAATACATTGCAGAATATGACATTGTGTTGTAGTGGGTAATTTCACAATACCACTGGATTACGGATCAAGAACAAATGCATACATGCAGTGCAAAAGAAGATCACTTGCTCTGCATAGTTTAATTTACATGGTATGAAGATGGAACTTGGTTGTACAGCTGAAAACTTAAATTGAGAAGGACAAACTTATGTTTATGAACTTCATAATAAACTTTAAACATGCAATTTGATGCAAACACAAAAAATAAACAGCTGTTGCAATTATGCCTAACCAAATATACACAACAAAGTTTGAACGCTTTAGAAGGGAAAACTTACATTAGTGGTGAAGACCGGCTCTATAAAGCCCTTATCCATGCTGATGGTGGGGCAATTCAAGAAGTTTACCACATAATCTTCTTCATAAGCATTTCCTTTATTCTACATTTTGTTAAGAGTAAATATAGATGTGATAATATAACAAAAAATGGAGAACATTTAAGATAAGATGAAGAGTGATGCTACACAACCAAATAGCTACAAATGTAATGTATTGCCCATAATGGGACTATACCTCCTATGTGTCGAGGCACGACTTAAAGGTATAAGCCCATTCTGGAATGATCTCAAGTTTGGTATCTTTGCACGACTCATGTAAAAATAGGGATGAAATTGTAAAAGGAGATAGCTGGATTACACTCGCCACTTCACACAATACATTACATAAACAAAACATCATTCAAAACATCACAACCCGACTACGGGTGAAGATCCAAAAGAAGATACCAAAAACAACATAAAGCCACATGTCCGAATCGCCCCTAGTAGAAACCACTACTGATCGTCGAAAACGTCTCAAACATATGGCCACGCTCTTCATGGAACTCCCGATGGAGTTCTTGAACCAGCTCCTGCTTCATTCTCGGCTGAACCTGCATCTGGTGTTGTAGTATCTGTGAGCCACGAGGACTCATTAATCCCATAACCATGGGTATCAAGACTAGCAAAGCTTTATTGGTAGGAAGAGGTAAAGTGGTGAGGTTGCAGCAGTGACTAAGCATAATATGGTGGCTAACTTACGAGTACCAGAATAAGATGAGCATCTACGCAAACGGTCGCAAACTAGTAGTGATCGCTAAAGATCCTGAACTACTTACGAGTCAAACATAACCCCACCGTGTTCTCTTCTCAAAGTGAAAAGAGACAGTCACGGTTACTCACACAGTTGTGTGTTCTAATTCGGATCCTCTGTCAAGTTTTCTACAACCAGACATTAACAAATTCCAATTTGCCACATAACCGCGGGCACGGCTTTCGAAAGATTATAACCCTGCAGGGGTGTCCCAACTTAGCCCATCACAAGCTCTCACGATTAGCTGAAGTGATAAATAGAATATCATCACTCCTTATCTTAGGGAAATCCGATCAGGCTCGGCATCCCGATGCACAAGACATTTCGACAATGGTAAAACAAGTCCAGCAAGACCTCCCGGCGTGCCGACACCCTGATAGTAGCCGCGCGTATCTCGTCTCAGGCCACGACCGAATGAGCACAGCGTACAGCGGCCAAACCCCAAGTTTCCAAGGGGGGGCGCCGCACACGACTCTATTTGGGACCAACACCATCAGCACTAGCCCCCCCTGTTATGTAGAATTAAGAACCCGGGGACATGACCCCCTATGCAATTAATTAATTATTTAAGTTGTTATTATGAGCAAATTAAAACCAATGTTGGGCCTTGCTGGAGGAGTTTTATTCAAAGTCGAACTGTCAAGGGGTCCCCATCCACCCATCGTGTAAGGAACGCAAAATCAAGGAACATAATGCCGATTTATCGGCGCCTAAGGTGGCTTGAGTGGAACAAAACACCGAGCAAAAGGCCAAGCCTTCCACCCATGCCCAGTATATAGGTGTGTTATAATAATAATAGGTATTGTGATATTCCAACAACAAGTTCCCTCCTGGAACGATCTTCATCTTCACCTGCAACTAACAACGCTATAAGAGGGGCTGAGCAAGCGGGTAACATAGCCAAACAATGGTTTTGCTAGGAAGGTGTCAAAGGTTAGAGGTTTCATGGCAACAAGGAGAGGCTGACATAAAAGATGGGTAGCGCGACATGTAACGTTAGCATCGAGACAACTAAGCATGGCAATGGTAGTAAAGGTATCCAAGGGTATGATCATCTTGCCTGGAATTCCGCAAGGGAGAAGAACGGATCCAAGAAGTAGACGAACAGAACCTCACAACTCCGGAATGAACCCGAAGCTAACGAGGGAAGCAAACCAGAAAGAAGCAAACAACATAGTAAACACTCATATCATAACCATGGCATGATGCACAAACAAGTATGATCCATGTCCGGTTTAAATATGCATGTCATGGTAAAGTGCACAAACAAGTACTACAAGTTAAGTGGAGCTCAATATGCAAAGAGTTGCATATTAACGAAACACCACATTTTAATTATTTATTTGACTCTCGTTTATTTACAAGACAAGGTTAAATGTTTGTTAACATGGCAAGAGGTGAAGCAAAACAAACTACCTATTTAGGCAATTTAAATGAGGCCGGAAAATAACAACAACAATTCCGGAAAATCCCCATGAGCATGTTTAGCAATTTTTAAGCAAACCACAATTCACACATTTTAATGTTGTTAAGATGATGCGGATGACATGATCAAGTTTTATGCAATTTATTAAAAGTGAACATGAAGAGATATGAAGTATTGTCACCATGGTGGAAGACAAGGGTGCCACGGCAACGATCCGAAAATGATGCAATGGCAACATCTCGGTTCCGGTAACTCGTCGAGAGACCGGTGTAAAAGAAATGGTGGCGGAGAGCGTGGTATGCAAGAAGAGGGGTGATCCCGTCACCGGATTCCCACAAGTCGGCGACGAGGCAACCGAGGAGCACGACAAAAGATGAAACGGCACGGTGCACACAAGGGAAACATCTCATACAACACATGCATTCGTCCACGGGTCATCGTCTCGGAGTTATACCTTCGGACCGTTCATTCTCGGAGGGGTTCGAGGTCGTAGAGGAAGTAGTCGTTCTCGAGGCGGTCGTTGTACACGTTCGTCGAGGAAGTAGTGGTACACATTAATGTAGTGGTTCACGGTCATCGGTAGGGGTACTTGGGGTCTTCGGACTTGCCGGACTCGGTTCTCGCGACGGTAGTGGTACTTGACGTGTCGCCGTGTAGGTGTACTCGTTACGAAGATGAACTTGACGTCGAGGGTCTCCAAGGTCGACGGTAGTGGAACTTGGCGTTTCTCCTTGTAGCCGAACTTGACATCGGGCGTCGAGGTACTTGGCGGTTCGTAGTGGTACTTGATGTCCGTATGTTCCATGGGGTCCTCGAGGGTCGACGGTAGTCGTTCACGGAGCTCGTTTTCTGTAGATGTTCGGGTCGTCGTGGTACTTTTCGCGGTCGGATCTTGGCGACGGTAGTGCCGTGGCGAGGAACTTGACGCAACAAAGATCTTCGGTCTCACACTTGGCGAAAAGAAGCGGTTCCTGGACTCGTTGTAGCACACGACAGAAGGCACCGAGACAACTGGAGATGCACGGGGCAGCAACCCAGGAGGCGATGGTGGAGACGCGGCAGAAGCAGCTCGCACGAGGGAAGTCGGCGGTGCGGGGCATGACGGCCACGAGGCTGCTGGAGACAGGGGTGTGGCCTCGCTGGAGGAAGTCGGAGGCCGCTGGAGGTTGCTCGGGGCGCGGCGCTGCTGTCGGGAAGTGGCGGCCGGCTTGAGGTGCGGAGGAGGCCGGAGGGAGCAGGGGCGGAGGACGGCGGCGGCAGCTGCTGGCTCCGGTGAGGAGGACAACCGGGGCGCGCAGGGAGCTGCTTCAGCGGCGGAGGCTGGGGCCTGGGCGCGTGTCGGGAGCTCCTGGCGCGAAGGATATGCGGCGGAGGCTGGGCGCGGCTTGAGGGAGACGGCGACGAGGACCTTGCGAGGCGGAGGAGGCCCGCAGGCGCAGTGCTCTAGCGAGGCGGAGGAGGCCAGAGGAACGAGGAGGCGCTCTCGAGGTGAGGCAGGGGCGGCGCCGGCGCTGTCTGGTCGGAGGGAGGCGCAGAGGAGGGAGGCGCGCGGCACCAGGGGAAGGCGAGGCGGAGGAGGGAGGCGCTGTCGCGGGGAGGGAGAGATGGGGACTCGGGCTGCGAGAGAGCGAGAGGGTTCGGGTGCTGGGGAGAGCGATGCTGGCGGCGCGAGGGGGAGAGATCGAGAGGAATCGGGTGGCGATGTCGCTGGCGGCGCACGGGAGGAGGACGAGGGGAGATGGACGAGGGGATCGGGTGCGGGCTAGGTTTTAGAAGCTTGCAGAATAAATGGAATTATCCGAACTCAGTTCGTCGACAAGATGAAATTCTACAATGCTTGTGAGTATGACTGAGTGTTAGAATTCGAGATTCACTAAACCATATACAAGGTAATGATTTGGGTGCGGGATGGATTGATCACCATACCGACTTACTCTTATTATTCGCCTCTGTTATACGGGATGGTAAATCTGAGTGACTTACCTATAGTAGAGAGACGGCGATGCCAAACTTTGTTTAAACCTTAGAAGGGTATAGAAATTTTTTTCCTTGTACAAGGCAGTTGTTGCCAACCGTATGATATGCGGTGAGGATGAAGCCCAGACCCTTTTTCTGCAGGGACCCGGTTAATTTGCTTGACGACCACCATGAGATATTGATATTTGTTAGCATTGGCGCCAGACTCGTTAGTTAAGAAGAACTAGTCCTGAAAGAGCGTTACCAGGATGAAATGATACAAGGATTGAGGACAACAATTTTGCTACTA
>LR738715.1:491203711-491249667 GCA_902687465.1 Secale cereale | reverse complement strand
TACAAGGTAATGATTTGGGTGCGGGATGGATTGATCACCATACCGACTTACTCTTATTATTCGCCTCTGTTATACGGGATGGTAAATCTGAGTGACTTACCTATAGTAGAGAGACGGCGATGCCAAACTTTGTTTAAACCTTAGAAGGGTATAGAAATTTTTTTCCTTGTACAAGGCAGTTGTTGCCAACCATATGATATGCGGTGAGGATGAAGCCCAGACCCTTTTTCTGCAGGGACCCGGTTAATTTGCTTGACGACCACCATGAGATATTGATATTTGTTAGCATTGGCGCCAGACTCGTTAGTTAAGAAGAACTAGTCCTGAAAGAGCGTTACCAGGATGAAATGATACAAGGATTGAGGACAACAATTTTGCTACTATCGAAAGAGCCCCAGAGAAGGAGTTACCCTGAAGATTTGAGAAGACCGACGCCGTCAACCCAAAGGATGGGGTACCTGAGTTTTGATGGAACCGTATCCATGTCCCTAAGTGTGGTAGCACCCTAGGCCCTACCGATCAGTGGATTTGCTAGAAGACCCCCAAACCCTAACCTATTTCTTGCTAGCCTCTCCAAATCTCGAGGACGAGATTCATTTTAAGTGTGGTAGGTTTGCAACTTCCCAAAATTCTAAATTTTGGAATGTTATAATAAATAGATAGATTTGATTGATGTTTGATGTGCTGTGTGAAATTGAGTGAAATTTGAAACTTTTGAAAGTTAAATGAGAGGGAATAAAATGACTTTCCCAAAACTTTCACTTTGCTTTTGATCTTCGAGTGAATTCAAATTCTTTTCAACACAAAACCCTAGAGTGAAGATAATATGACTTCTTCCATTTTATTTAAATGATAAAGGGCCTTGAAAGGATTTTGAATTTCACTCTCGAGATATTTCGAATTCAGAAACTTTAAGCAACTCAATGATTTTCCCGAGAGAAGATAAAATGACTTCTTCAAAATATAGGAAATATGAGTTGGAAGTTTTTCTGAAATTTTCTGCAACTCAATGTCAAATATTGAGTTATTTGGTTTTTATTCAAATTAGTTTTCTCCAAAAATAAATTACATGGAAAATAGGGTAACATGATTCCCTACAGCAGAAAATTGGAGAGAAATAAATTTGAAGTCATTTTGGTATTTTAAGAATGATCTTTATTGGTTTTTATTGCAAGAGTAGCACCTTTTGATTTATTAGAATTTGTGGGCATTTTATGTGACAATAGGAAAATGTCCATCTTGTAGGATTTCTTTTTCTGCAAATTTTGATATATAATATGCCTATATTATATATTGAAATTGTTTTCCTTTTCTTTTGTTTTCGCTGTTTGTTAAGAAAAAAAGGTCTCGACGTAACTGGGCCGGCCCAGCACCCGAGCCAGGCCGCGGCCCAGCTCGCCTTCGTCCCCGTGCGGGCGACGGAAACCGCAGCCGCCTTGGCGTTCGTGCCACGCCAGGACACCACCGCCTCCCTTGCCCCCTTCTCCACGTCTGCCCCGCCCCTCCTCCTATAAATCCCAAGGGCCCCGCCCGACGCTGCCCCCTCTTCGCATCTCGCCGCTGCCGCCGCACTTGCCAGCCGCCGCCACCGCCACTGCTGCTTGCTTCTGCCGCCGCCGCCGCTACTTGCTGCTGCAGTCCCGCCGCCGCCTCGTTGCCTCCCGCCGCTGCACGCGCCGCGCTCGCCGCGCCGCCCCTCACCCCGCTCGCCAGCGTCGCACCCGCCGCCGTCAACCGCCTCCAACCGGAGTTCGCCGCCGGCTGGAACTCGCCGGAGCTCCGAGCCCGACCCGCTGGTCCGTGCCCGATCCCTCGCCCCGGCTCCCTATCGCCGAACCGGCGGTTCTTCACAGAAAACCGCCGAGGTAAAAACCGCCCCGGTTTTTCTTTTAGGTTAGGTTTTCTTCGGTTTTGTTTTTTTAGTTAGATCTATTTAGAGATCGTTCGCTATTTAAGGTTCAGTAGTGAACGTTCGCTCTTTAACCTTTTCTTTTTCTATTTGGTTTCGGCCAGGGACCTGTCTGTAATTATCAATTTTACAAATTAGCCCCTAAACTTTAAAAGGCCACAACTTTTGCTCGTTGGTCCAAATCCAACGAAACCAACGCCCACATCTTCATTACGATCCCCTCTTTCCAGTAATAAAACTTAAACATGTTTTTGAAAATTTTAAAATTTGAATTCAACTAGTTTTAGAGTTGAACTTCGTTTGATCATAACTTGAGTTTCGTAACTCCGATTTAGTTGATTATTTTTGCAAATCGAAGCTCTTGACCTAAACTTTTTGATAAGGCCAAATTCACATAAATTTGGTACTGTTAGAAATTGTTTTATGTTTCAAGAGTCATTCGTGTGTTTTCGAAGTTTTCGGAAGTGTTTATTCGTTCTGTCCGATCTTTCTGAGTGATTGCTTATGTGTGGTTACTATTGCTTGCTTACGATAGATTGACCGGAGTGTGACCAGTAGATCTATCAAGAGTTTTGAGTGCGAATAATCTTCATCAAAATTGCAGGCAAGTTCACACTTTGATCATACTTTCCAATTACCCAGTTTTCATTGCATTAGTCATACCCTCACACATTGCATGAGTAGGATCAATTAACTTGTGGAACTGGGAAGTAGATTGAGGTAGTACCTATTACCTGCATTACATTCAAACCTTTGGGAGTTACTTCTAGTTTGCTGTTAGGTCATGCTATGCTCGTAGACGTGGATTGGGTGAGTGTATCCATGACAGATGTGAGTTGTTAATTAATGGTTCAACTTAAGGTGGCAACTTTAACAGACATCTGGGTGGATTGAGGCACGTGGGTATTCCAGCGATTGCATGTTTTTCTTTTGGACCGCCACCCAGGCTCAAAGGGATCATGAGATTATTCATACTAGAAACTTTCGTGTGCAGCCACATGCCAATATGGGATCTGGCATAGTTGAGTAAGTTGTGGGAAACCATTCCATGATGGGCTAGCAGATGTAGCGGGATTGTAGGTGTACCGGCCTATCTATCTGGTTTAGGGGACCTCTTCGGAAAGACTGTGTCTCGGTCATCCGTCTTCTCAAACACCATGCAATGCGAGAAACCAAACGGAGGCGATCGAGTCTTGTGGGGAAAAGTGCACAAACCTCTGCAGAGTGTACAAACTGCTCATGATTAGCTGTGTCCCCGGTTATGGACGTCTTGAGTATCTAGTACTTGGATATCATGTGAATCTCATCATGTTACTCTAATTAATATTGCTGGGTTAATGATGATTATTAATTGGGGTTGAGAGGATGTCTATCTTCTCAATGATGTTTCAAATACCATGATAGTTAATTAAAATCTATTCCTTTGTAGTAGGGCAAAATTGGCTTTATGAAAAAACTTTAACCTTACAGGCTCCACCAGCCAAATATGCATGTAGTTGTAGGCATTGTTCTTCATTACAGTGTGAATTTGCCAGTACATTCAATGTACTGACCCTTTGTGGCTGCAACGTCTCATGTTGCAGGATTATCTTACGACGAGTAAGTGATACGTTAGGGTTACGATTTCTACACTCAACTTTGCCGTTGGTGTTGATGGGAATCCACAACCTTTGTTGCTTCCGCTATGATCAATTGAGGTAATAGTATTTATGTTGCTTAATACATGTGATTTACCTCTGTTATAAATCCTCGAGTACTGTGTGTGTCAGCATACCGATCCAGGGATGACACAGAACACAGAGACTTCGGTCCATTCGGATCGTGGTCGCTACAGGCGGATAGGAAGGAAACTACGACAATTTTGCAAAAAGATACCAGCACTCCTCTCCATCTCTGATCCGTATTCATCTCCGTTCCAAAACTAGCATTATTCATTTGTTTACCAACCAGATAAACTCTTCCCCCTCTCTCCCTCTCTCTCTCACACACTACTCCCTCTTTGGATCCAACTACCAACTATCATCTCTCTCTCTCACACACACACACACACAAAACTCTCGCTTTCGTACCCCTATCTCTCTCACAAAAATTGATCGACCAACCTCTAGATAGGTTTATCCATCCACCACACATTTTTCGCTCCTTGTGTCTATGTAGATATTTCGTCCCTTCTTGAGACATGCCCTCCCGATCGTGCACTGATAACCCACAAGTGTAGGGGATCGTTTGTAGCCTTTTTAGATAAGTACGAGTGTCGAACCCAACGAGGAGCTAATGGTAGAACAAATATTCCCTCAAGTTCTATCGACCATCGATACAATTCTGCGCACACTTAACGTTTGCTTTACCTAAAACAAGTATAAAACTAATTTGCATGAACACAACTATGAGTATGTTGCGAGAATAAAACTACGAATAAATTGCAAGGTAATAAAAGTGGATAGCTTTTGTCAACAAGAAATTCATTTGTCCCTAGGCAATCGATAACAAGTACTATTAATCATTCTTGCAATTTTACATGATGGAGAGGCATGAGCTAACATACTTTCTCTACTTGGATCATATGCACTTATGATTGGACCCCTAGCAAGCATGTGCAACTACTAAAGATCATTAAGGTCGTGAAACCCAACCATAGCATTAAGTATCAAGTCCTCTTTACTCCCATACGCCAGACCCCACTTACTCGGGTTTAAGCTACTGTCACTCTCGCAACCCACCATAAGCGAACCATGGACATATTGCAACACCCTATAGCGGGGACCCCTCACATTTGCGCGAGACAGAGGGCACCGTAGGACAGCACCATAAATAAAATATACAATCATATCAACCAAGATCACGATTAACCCATAGGACAAAACAGATCGACTCAAACATCATAGGATAACCATAGATCATTGGGAAATAATATATGGAGTTGAGAACCATGTTTAAGTAGAGATTACGGTGGGGAGAAGAGGTGTTACACCGCTGCATAGAGGGGGAGAAAGTCGGTGTTGATGGTAGCAAGATTGTTGATGTAGATCGCCGTCACGATCCTAGCCCCGGCGGCACTCCTGCGCCACCGGGAGAGAGGGGGGAGAGCCCCCCTCCTCCTTCTTCTTCCTTGGCCTCCTCCCTAGGTGGGAGGAGGGTTTCTCCTCTGGTCCATGGCCTCCATGGCGGCGGAGGGGTGAGAGCCCTGCTAAGATAGGATTTGTCTCTCTGTTGTCTTTTGTTTTGCGCTCCCTTGATCTGGCTGAAAACCATGTCTTATATTCCCAGAGATCCGTAACTCTGATTGCGCTAAGATTTTAACATGATTTTTCCAGTATATAAACTTCTTTGAGCCCGAAGTAGAGCTCCAACCGACGTACGAGGTGAGCACAACCCACCACCACACGCCTCGCACCTAGGGCGTGCCCTGGTGTCTTGTGGGCAGTGTGGGCCTCCATTTGCGTTGATTCCTTGTCCCAGAAATCATGTATATTCCAAAATAATTCTCCGTAAAATTTTATTGCATTTGGACTTTGTTTGATATGGATTTTCTGCGATACAAAAAACATACAACAAAGAGGAACTGGCACTTGGCACTGGACGAGTAAGTTAGTCCAAATAAATCATATCAATTATTGCCAAAAGTATGTAAACGTTGAATAATATTGGCATGGAACAATAAAAAATTATAGATACGATGGAGACGTATCATCATCACCAAGCTTAATTTCCTGCTCGTCCTCGAGTAGGTAAATGATAATTTTTTTGATGTGGAATGCTACCTAGCATAAACTTGATCATATACATAATCATGGCATGAATATTAAGACATGAGTGATTCATAGAAATAGTCTATAATTTGACATAAAGACATCAATACTCGGGCATCCCAACAAAAAATATTGCCTTTCAGAATATCAAATACTAAGGAACGCTCTCCCTACAAAATCATATAGCCTTGTCATGCTCTGTCTTCATAACACAAATTATAAATCATGTACTACCCCAGTGTCAGCCAAGCAATTGGTTCATACTTGTTAACTCGCTTCAGCATTTTCAACTATCACGCAATACATGAGCGCAAGCCATGGATATAGCAATATAGGTGGAATATAATGCGGTGGTAGTAGACAAAAGAAGGGACAAAGTCTCACATCAACTAGGTAAACTAATGTACTATGGAGATGTCCATCAATCGATATCAATGCGAGGAGTAGGGATTGCCATGCAACGGGTGCACTAAGAGCTATAAGTGTACGAAAGCTCAATATGAAACTTAGTGGTTATGCATCAAACTCTACTATGAAAAATTCCCACTAGTATATGAAAGTGGCAACATTGGAGACTCTCCATATGAAAAACATGGTGCTACTTTGAAGCACAAGTGTGGAACTAGCATGCCCCTTCTCCTTTTTTCATTCATTTTTTCTTTTTTCTTTTTTTTTCTTTTCCTTTTTTTATATTTTTCCTCTCATTGTCCGGATTCTCATCCCGACTTGCGGGGAATCATAGTGTCCATCATCCTTTCCTCACTTGGACACGTTCTAATAATGGATAATGATGATCATCACACTTCTTATACTTATAACTCAAAAGAAATAAAAATTACAACTCGATACCTATATCATAGTATGAGTCTATATGATGAAAATGAATGCTCAAGTCAACTATATGATGGAAGTGCATGGAAATATAACTTAGAATGGCTATGGAAATGCCATAATAGGTAGGTATGGTGGCTGTTTTGAGGAAGATTTAATAAGGTTTATGCACCGGCGAAAGTTGCGTGGCACGAGAGAGGCTAGCAATTATGAAAGGGTGAGAGTGCGTATAATCCATGAACTCACATGAGTCATAAAGAACTCACATACTTGTTGCAAAAGTTTATTAGCCCTCGAAGATAAGTAGTACTACACATGCTCCTGGGGGGGAGGTATGTAGGAGTTGACCATCACCCACCTCCGACCTTCACACAAAGATAGACAATCAAGAATAAATTGCGCTCCAACTTCCCGGCATAACGAGAGCTCTACATGCATGCTTCGGGAATCACAAACCTTAACACCAATATCTTACTAAACACGATCATCCACTAGTACCTCCCACATATTATCATCTCTATATCACAAAACTATTGCAAGGAATCAAACATATCATATTCTGTGATCCACAAGTTTTATGTAGGATTTCATGACTAATCATGCAATTTACCAATTCCGGTTGACTCTCTAAATAGATATAAGTGAAGCATGATAGTTTAATTCTTTCTACAAAAGATCATGCTCTAACAAATACTCCCTCCGTTCCTTAATATAAGGTGTATTATTTTTCCAAAAAGTCAAACTTCTCTAAGTTTGACCTAGTTTATAGATAAAAATATCAATATCTAGAATACCAAATCATTATCACTAGATTCATCATGAAATATATTTTTACATTTTATATAGTTAGTATTATAAATCTTTATGTATTTTGCTACAAAGTTGGTCAAACATAGACAAGAGTTGACTTTTTGAAAAACGAATACACCTTACATTTAGGAACGGAGGGAGTATAAGTGAAGACAAAGAGCATTCTACGAACATCGGTTTTCTATGTGAAGAGAAATAGGCAATCCAAATTTCAAATGATATAAGTGAAGCTCATGAAGCATTCTATAAAAGTCTTAGTCAAAAGATTTAAGTGAAGTGCAATGAGCACTCTATAAATCAACCATGGACTATCTCATACCAGCATGGTGTAATATTAAAAGAAAAATAAAAGGCACACGACGCTCCAAGAATTTATGCATATCATGTAAAGGAAACAAATCCGAAAACATACCGATACTTGTTGAAGAAAGATGGAATGCCTTCCGGGGCATCCCCAAGCTTAGACGCTTGAGTCTCTTTGAAAATTTACTTGGGGTGCCTTGGGCATCCCCAAGCTTGAGCTCTTGACTCTCCTCATTCTTCTCACATTGAGACCTCCTCGATCTTCGAACACTTCATCCACACAAAACATAACCGAACTTTTAGTGGCGGGGTTAGTGCATATGATCAATGAAATCCCATCATGTACTGCTCTAACATTATTGTATAATTATAAACAAACATTACCCACTGTATGCTATCACAATTCTATGGCCCCAAGTTAAGGAGGCTTCAACAAAAATTCAAACATATGCAAATAATGAAGCTATAACAGCAATCTGTGAAAACATGACAGTCTGTAAAGATTTGAACATTCACCATACTTCTGTAAGTCTAAAAATTCTGAAAAATTAGAACAAAATAAAAAAAATTCTATATCAAGACCGTGTAAAAAGTTTCAGAAACTTTCAACATTCCAGTAAAAATGTAAAATCACACACTACAGCCAAAGTTTCTGTTTTTGCACCGCACAAACAAACAAGCAATCTAATCATCCTAAAGGAAACTCTTGGCACATTATTTTTGTAATGCAATTGATTTGTACAAGGGGATAATAATTTTTGCAAGAAACTTCCATGAAAAATTCTACATTATTTCCATGAGCATGAACACAAGTGTTCAAGGTCGACCCTCACTTCCGTAATGCATCACCTTTCAATCGCTTCTCTTTTTGAAAAAGTTTTAAGTTCCCCTTAATATTTTTGTGTTTTTAAACTTTATAAAAGCACTCAACAGAAATAAATGACTCTCTAAAACTTTCGGGTTGTCTCCCTGGCAGCTCTTTCTTTAAAGCCATTAAGCTAGGCATAAAGTGCTCTATTAATGGATCCACCCGGATCCCAAGGTATATCAAAGCCAATTTGAATTAGAAATGATTTGGCATTTAGTAGTGAGCACAAAGTCATGTGTGTCATGTAACAACAAAGTCTATGTCACATCCCTAGTTAGCACTTGCATTAGGACTAGCTAGAGTGTGCATCATGTTTACTTATCAAAGAAACTTGAAATGGGAATGACAGAAACCCGAGCACTCCTCTTCTAACAACTAGGGTTTGATAAAATCTTTTCCAATGTACCCAAAATGCCCTTCAAAATGTTCATCATTTCTGCCTTGGTCCTAAACCTCTGCCAAAAATGGTGCACAATTTTCTAGGACATCTAAGGTCTCTGGATTAAATCATATGGTATTTGTATTTTGGCATTTAAATGCTATAAAATATATTATGTGCCCAAATAATCATAAACTATAATGTTCCATGTTGTTCATATTATATACAGTGGGCATGACTAGTTTTATGAGTTATAAAAATGTTCTGGCATTTTTAATAATTGAACAAAGTTGCAAAATAAATGAAACAGAAAAGAAATAGAAAAGGGGGAGAGAGAAAGGGTTACCTGACGCCCAACCGGCCCACCTGCCGGCCCAGCCCAGCTGCCGCTCCAGCGAGCTGCTTGGCTCGGCCAGGCAGGCAGGCAGGTGCTCGACGGCGGCCGCAGCTCGCGCCATGCAGCTGCCCGCCGCCCTGCTTCCTTCCCTCACCGCCCTGGAGGCTTGGATCGATCGTCCACCTCGTCCCCGAGCTCGCTGACACTCTCCCCTCTCCCCAGCTCCTCTCCTTCGCCCTCCCCGCACCATGGCCGACGCCGCCGTGCTCGCGCCGTCGTAGTAGCCATGTCCACCGTCGTCCCTGAGCCCTGTCGTCGTGTCCGTCGTCTCCGCCGTCCTCGACTACATCGAGCAGGCTGAGCCCCGAGCGCTCGCACGCCCTGGAGACGCCCCCGACCTCTTCTTCCCCAACTCGGGCCGCGGAGATCCCCCTCGTCGTCCCGCTCAGCTCCGACCGCCCCAAGCTCGCTTCGGCGTCTGCTGCAACCGCTGTGAGCCCAGCTTCGTCCTCCCCTTCTCCGTTGGCTCTCTCCTACACTTAAACGCACTGCACGTAGCTCACCTGCACGCGCCACCGCGGAGCTCGTCGCCGACGAGGCTCCGGCCATCCAATGGTTCGGCCGCCGTGCCCTTCAGCTTCGCCGTTCCGTGTAGATGCGGTAGGACCACTCCACGCACCTCTACGAGCACCGCACCGTCGTTTTCGACTTCGCCCGAACTCCGGCAGCCGGTGGACTCGTCGCCGACGTCGACTCCGGCGACCTCGAGGCTAGCCACCACCTCCACTCGATGCGGTTTGCTTCTAGCGACCTGTAGGTGTGCTCCGCCGTCGTTTTGGCAGCCGGAGCACAAAACCCGCACCTCACCGCCGTGTTTGGCCTCGCCGGCGGCTAAACGCCGGCGAGTTGGCCCTGTTTGACCACGGGTTTGATCCCCCTAGGTCACTGACATGTGGGCCCTGCCTGCTAGTCAAACCTAGTTTAAGTGTTAATTTAATTCTAATTAGTTAATTAGCTAACTGAGACACTGACCAGGGGGTCCCACTGGTCAGGTTTGACCTGGGCCGCCCTGTTGACTGGCTGACGTCAGCATGATGTCATGCTGACGCAGTAAAGGATTTCTGGGATTTTTAGATTTAAAAATAATTCAGGAAATTCCAGAAAATGCCTAAACTTCAAAAAATCATATAAATTCAACAGTAGCTCAGATGGAAAAGATTTATATATGAAAATTGATCAGAAAAATCCAATCTTTCCAATGGCACTGGTTTCATGCATGTTTGAGCAAGTTAAACTTGCTGTATACATTAAAACATGATAATGCACTTAATTAAATAATAGCTAAAGTTCCAATGTGAATCTTTGATTCAAATAGGCTCAAACCCTTCTGGTTATAGTTGCATTAGCCAAAACACATGCATCTTGCCATGTCATGAGCATGCATCATATTGTTGCATTTGTTTGTCTATTGATTGTACCGCCGGTATTCTCCGTGTTAGGTCCTGCTCCCGAGGATACTTCTGCGTATCCAGCTGAAGAGCAGTATCCGACAACCACTTTGTCAGGCAAGCAATCATTGATCATTCCGATACAAACCCAATCTTCTCGCTCCTGCTCTCTTTTACTGCATTAAGGCAACAGCGTGTGAACTGCTACTTGCTGCGGTAGTTGAACCCTATTCCCTTGCATGACCTGTCATTGCCACAGTAAATAGTTGAAACCCACTAGCATGTGTAGGAGTTGATTGAGCCATGTGATGTGTGATCCACCATGCTATTTGTTTATGTTGCCTGCTATGCTTAGAGTTGTGTCAGGTCTGGTTCATCTGGGTGATGGATCAAAGTGAAATAATCATACCGATAAAGAGAAAGAATGTGGAACATGTTTGGTTGAGGTATCGATGAAAGGCCATGTAGGAGTACGTGGTGGGTTGTTTCATTGGAACCGTTCATAGGACCCGAGATCTGTATGTGTGGTTCAAGTTCCATCTACTACCATGCATTGGGCCCGAAACCAATGGACCCTCTCGGCTTATTAATTACCCTCGATCTCTGTCCAGGAGTTGCAAATAGTTTCTGGTGTTTGTAGTTTACTGGTGGTCGTGCACAGCGCTGACCCTCGGGGTGGGTTGTGATGCGACAGGTACGTGGAACGGTGTACCGGTTGCCCGTTGGGTGACTCGGGACCCTGTACACATCGTTTGGGGCCGTGAGCGACACCCCGGCCGGATCTCCCCACGGATGGAACCCAAATAGGCGATAAACCTGGACGAAAGACTTGTGTAGTTAGTCAGGTCGTGGCCGACACCCTCGCTGGGCTTCCGCTTGAAGGTTGCCGAGTACATGTCGAGTAAATGGCGATAAGTGGTGGAAGCGTGTGTGAAGAAGTACACCCCTGCAGGGTTATCAATCTATTCGAATAGCCGTTGTTCGCGGTACGGACTACTTGATTACTCTTACAGTTCATAGACAAGTTGATGGATACTACTAAAAGCCTCAAGATAAGTGTGAGTGCCGTGGATGGCCCTTCCGTAGGATGACGGAAGAGGATCCTCGGTGGTGTATTGTTGTGGTGAGTAGAGGACTCGTGTTCGTGATAATATCTTGCAATCCATTGAGAGTTGTAGTATAGGTTAGCGAAGAGTCAAAGCTGGCTTTCTGCTATGAACTCCACTACCCCTTTTGATAATGTTGCATGTATGATAGGTTCTGTGGTAAGACTTGATGAGTACCTTTGTACTCATGTTTTCTTAATAACTGTTGCAGAGGAGAACCCTGCCCCTACTGATGGGTTCTACATAGACGTTGACGTCGACGAGTAGCTTGTCACCCAGACGGAGATCTGGAGCTTGTGAAGGGCCTTGTAGATAGTCAGGCTACACCAAGCCTGTTTTATTTTCTAAGTTGTCTGTACTCAGACATGTAGCTTCCGCTTGTGCTTGTATGACTGTATGACTTGAGTGTTGGGTCATGTGACCCCTATCTGTATGGATATGTTATGTATGGCACTTGGAGCCTCTTAAATAAAGTACTTTGAGTCATAGAGTTCTGTTGTGATGCAATGTTGTATTTGCACATATTGAGCATATTGTGTGTATGATTGAAATGCTTGGTATGTGTGGGATCCGACACCTAGTTGTTTTCCTTTGGTAGCCTATCTTACAGGGAAATACCTCCTAGTGTTTCCAATGAGCCTTGGTAGCTTGCTACTGCTCGGAACACGTAGGCTGGCCGGCATGTGTCCTTCTTCGTTCCTGTGTCTGTCCCTTAGGGGAAATGCCACGCATTGTTCCTTTAAGTACATGTAGCTTGCTACGACTTGGGTTCATACGTTGATGACCGACACGTTCGTTGCTGGGTCATGGATGCCTGTCTCTGTAATTTAGTGCCACTTTTTGTTTATAACTAGCCATGTCGGCCCGGGTTCTCTATCATATGGATGCTAGCGACACTGTCATATACGTGTGCCAAAATACGCAAACGGTCCCGGGCCAGGTAAGGTGGCACCCGTGGGGATACCGTGCGTGAGGCCGCAAAGTTATATGACGTGTTACAGCTAGATCGGTGTGACTTAGGATCGGGGTCCTGACAGTCTAACTCTCTTCCTATGCATAGACATGTCATACAAGAAAAATTCATGCACATCAAGTAAAGGCCAATGCATGGTATAAGCAGTTTCTTGCAATTTTGTTGTGTTGGAAACATAGAGAGGCGGAGATGTAGTTCCTCTCTCATAATAATTGCAAGTAAGAGCAGTAAGCACATGTATATCATATTCATCAAAATCGTCATGTGCAACGGTAAAAGGCAACCCATAAATGTAATCTTTAATAAGTGCAAACTTCTCCGATATAGTGTAGTTGGTAGAATTCAAAAATATAATTGGACTATCATGTGTGGGTGCAATAGAAACAATTTCATTCTTAACATAAGGAACTATAGCAAGTTCACCTCTATAAGCATAATTCATAGTGGCATCTTGGCCACAAGCATAGCAAGCATCATCAAAAAGGGATATTTCAAATGAATCAATGGAATCATAGCAATTATCATAGCATTCATCCTTTGGTAAGAACGAAGGGACATTAAACAATGTATGAGTTGAAGAGTTACTCTCATTAGAAGGTGGGCACGGGTGATAAATCTGCTCTTCCTCCTTTTGTTCTTCGCTCTCCTCCTCATCTTTTTCATCCAATGGGCTCACAATACCATCAATTTCTTCTTCCATAGACTCCTGCAAAATATTAGTCTCTTCTTGGACAGCGGAGACTCTCTCAATAAATACATCAATATCGTAATTGCATTTATAATTATCATAGCAATATTTAAGGATAGCAAAATTTCAGGTCTATAAACTGAATCATCAAAATCATCAAACTTTTCAAACAAAGATTCAATTTCGTAAGCACCCTTAAAAGCAAAAAATTCTTCTATTCGTTCCACATCATAGTAATCATATATACCTCTAGCATAAGAATGCAAGGTTTCATTATCATTAAAATACACATGAAAAGGGAATATCTGGAGCGTTCATCCTAGAGTAACAAGTATAATCATATCTCAAGCATAACTCCCGAGCATACCAATGCAACATATGAATTTGATCTGATAACAATTTCCCTTTATGAGTCAAGCGATAATCCTTAAAGTATTCATGTTGATCCGACATTACTCCCATTATATAGTTGAATGGGGTTTTCTCAGAATTATCAAAGTAGTGCATTATATCTTTCACATAACGAGCATCGAGGGTTTGAGGAGGTTCCCCATCTCCATGAGTAGCAAGTACCACTAATTGTTTGGTGTTTCATGTTCCATATCTATAACTAAAGATAGAGAACAACTTAGAACAGAAAATAAAAACTACTTAGTGATAAAGCAAACAAGCACACCCGAGAATATTCACCCCATGCTATTGCTCCCCGGCAACGGCGCCAGAAAAAGGTCTTGATAACCCACAAGTGTAGGGGATCGTTTGTAGCCTTTTTCAATAAGTAAGAGTGTCAAACCCAACGAGGAGCTAAAGGTAGAACAAATATTCTCTCAAGTTCTATGACCACCAATACAACTCTACGCACACTTAACATTTGTTTTACCTAAAACAAGTATAGAACTATTTTGCAAGAATAAAACTACGAGTGCTTTGCGAGAATAAAACTATGAATAAATTGCAAGGTAATAAAAGTGAATAGATTTTGTCAACAAGAAAGTCATTTGTCCCTAGGCAATTGATAAAGTACCGGTAATCATTCTTGGAATTTTACTTGAGGGTAAGGCATGAGCTAACATACTTTCTCTACTTGGATCATATGCACTTATGATTGGACCCCTAGCAAGCATTCGCAACTACTAAAGATCATTAAGGTCGTGAAACCCAACCATAGCATTAAGTATCAAGTCCTATTTACTCCCATACGCCATACCCCACTTACTCGGGTTTAAGCTTCTGTCACTCTCGCAACCCACCATAAGCGAACCATGGACATATTGCAACACCCTATAGCGGGGACTTCTCACGTTTGCGTAAGACGGAGGGCACCGTAGGACAACACCATAAATAAAATATACAATAATACCAACCAAGATCATGATTAACCCATAGGACAAAACAAATCTACTCAAACATCATAGGATAACCATAGATCATTGGTAAATAATATAAGGAGTGGAGCTCCATGTTTAAGTATATATTACAGTGGGGAGAAGAGGTGTTACACCTCTGCATAGAGGGGGAGAAAGTTGGTGTTGACGGTTCTTGCTACTTCTCGATCTTGTGTTGTATTCCCTCGAAGAGGAAAGGGTGATGCAGCACAGTAGCGTAAGTATTTCCCTCGGTTTTTTAGAACCAAGGTATCAATCCATTAGGAGACCACGCGCGAGTCCCTCGTACCTGCACAAACAAATAAGAACCTTGCAGCCAACGCGGCAAAAGGGGTTGTCAATCCCTTCTTTGTCACTTACAAAAGTGAGATCTGATAGGTATGATAAGATAATTTTTTTGGTATTTTTTTGTATAGATATTGAAAGTAAATAATGCAAAGTAAAGTAAATAGTTGATGTATGATTAATATGATGAGAATAGACCCGGGGGCCATAGGTTTCACTAGTGGCTTCTGTAATGCCCAGTATGTGACTATGCCTCCCACGTGTCGAGGCATGACTTAAAGGCATAATCACATACTAGAATGATCTCAATTATGGTATCTTTTCACAACTCATGTAAAAGAGGGGATGAAAATGTAAAAGAGTAGTTGGCTTACACTCGCCACGTCACACAATGAAATACATTAACATAAACCATCCGAATAACATCAGAGTCCGACTACGGACGAAGATCCAAAAGAAAGATACCATAAATAAAACATCACAAGGTCCTGATCATCCTAGTAAGAGCCCTACTAATCCTCGGGATAAGACACGTAGTATCGCCCACTGTCAGGACCCCGATCCTAAGTCACACCGATCTAGCTGTAACACGTCATATCACTTTGCGGCCTCACGCACGGTAACCCCACGGGTGCCACCTTACCTGGCCCGGGACCGTTTGCGCATTTTGGCACACGTATATGATAGTGTCGCTAGCATCCATATGACAGAGAACCCGGGCCAGGTAAGGTGGCACCCGTGGGGTTACCGTGCGTGAGGCCGCAAAGTGATATGACGTGTTACAGCTAGATCGATGTGACTTAGGATCGGGGTCCTGACAGCGTTGGCATCAGAGCTGGACTGCCTGTAGGTTTCTCAAGCCAAACTGGTCGATGTTGAGTCTAGAAAAATTCTTAGTTATATGTAGGGGAATTGATTGTGGAAGGGAACGTAAGGCTCTTTTTACTCCTTTACCTTATGCCCTTCTGATCTGAGTCTGACTATTCTTTCTACGGGGATTTAGGATTAGGCCTCTTATCCTTACTAGGTTCATGTGTTACTAATCCGTAGACTCTTAGGATTGTTGGTTTCAAGCCTCAGTTCAGTTTCTATCCTTTTGAGTATGATGATTGTTGAACTCGGAACCTTGATATGAAATTGTTGAGTGGCTATGCTATCATTTGTATGATGTCTCAAATCTTTGTTTGAGCATTTACAGTTGTTATGCTGCCCGATTTCTTCCAGAAACACTAATGCATTTGCATTATTTCGTGTTTCAGATGTCTGGCCGCATCCCTCACCAAGTGGTTCGTTTGACTCGGTGCATTAATGTGCCCGGTCACACGGCCATGCTAGTTCGTGTGATGACTGAGACCGGTTATCGCTGGTATCCAGAATACACCGTGGAGGAACAGTATCGGGATTTCAATCAAAGTCAGTATTTCTGCACAGTCCGGATATACCCCTCATATCCCGGAGCTAATGATCCCATCCATTGGTCTTATGGACTCGGGATTACCATCGAGATGGCAGTGCAGGATGCCGCTTATTCGATGATGACCATTCTCCGTTCTAGGCATGCCCTGTTGCTGAACACTGAGTTCTGTTACATGCCAGCCTCACTCCCCGGAGAGGAAGGCTACTACACTGGTCTGTATACTGATGCTGCTCATGAAGAGCCACTGCTTCAGACTACTATTCAGATGTTGGAGGATAGGGACCGTGAGGTCCGTGCCCTCCGAATGGAGCTGTATAACACTCGAGCCGCTCACTGGACTACTTTGACACGGCTTGCACCTGCTGTGCACGCCGGATATCTGGACATGCGGGATTTGTACCCCGTGCGGACTCGTCTGCCTGATCGCATGGATTGGCGTGACGTTGGGGGTATTACACCTCCACGTGGGCGTCGGTTACCACCAGCATCGAGACCGAGACCACACCCATGCCCCTATGGTCCTCAGCCTTCGAGTGCTCGCGAGTTCCAAGATCCGTCTGTACCACTTCCAGGCTACGGTGGTAATCTTTACGAGGATTACTACGCGAATGTCTGAGCTAGTCCGTGGTAGTAGTAGTATTGTAGTAGCTGTATTTCCACAGTCCTGCGCGTCCTGTGGAATATGACTTAGTGTGTACTGAATTTCGGAGGTGTAGTTAAATAATGTATAGGAGCTTGGAATGCCTCTGATGGGATGTATCGTCTTTCACCGCAGTTGTACTTTAGCCTTGGCTTGTACTAAACTTTGTATGGTGTGTATGACCACTGGTGTATATATAGCAGTTCCTATATTACCATGTCGTACGGATGAACATCTCTGCATTCTGTGTCATCCATTACATTCTGCACTTCTATGTCAAATTTTTGCCATCCTTGTCTAAACCGTTGTTTTGTTTTCCTAGGATGGTCAACACTCGCAACACTCCTGCTGCTCAGGAGCAGGGTGAGGCTAGTGGGGCTAGAGATGGGAATCTGCCCTAGCCACCCTCTTTGGCGGAAGTTATGCTTGAAGCAGAACGGAACAAGAGAGAGACCAACCGTCTGCTGGAACGCATAGAGCAGAACACTGGGTTCCGTCAGAGGAATGACGTGGTGTCAATCCACGATTTTATCAAGATGTGTCCACCAAAGTTCCATCACTCCACTGAACCTCTGGATGCTGATGACTGGCTACGTAGTATCACCCACAAGCTACACTCTGCCCGTGTGTCCGAAGCTGACAAGGTTATCTACGCCGCCTACCATCTTGAGGGCCCTGCCAGTCTTTGGTGGGAAAACTTTGAAGCTATGCGTCTTGCTGGCCAAGTCACTACCTGGGTTGAGTTCAGTGAGGCATTCCGTGAACATCACATTCCGGAAGGTCTCATGGATCGTAAGCGGGAGGAATTCTGCAATTTCACCCAGGGCCGTTTAACTGTGGATGGCTATAGTCATGAGTTTGGTAATCTGGCACGCTATGCACCTGAGGAAGTATCCACCGATGCCAAGAAACAGGCGAGGTTCCGCAAGGGACTCAGCCCTGAACTTCGTCGAGATCTATGTCTTCACGAGTGCACCTCCTTCCAGAAGTTGGTAAATAAGGCTATCAGTGCTGAAACAGGCCAGACGGACTTCGAGGCCACCCGCAAGCATACTCGAGACCTTGGTTCCTCATCCGGCTCTGGCTCTCACAAGCGTCGTGTGTGGGTTCCTAACACTGCTCTGCCACCCAAGTATACACCGAGGCCATCCTATGAGGCGCCTCGCCCAACTCAACAGTTTGCACCTGCTAAGACCTATGGAGGTCCACCCACCAACTTTGCTCCACGCACCACCACTGTGACATGTTTCAAGTGTGGAGAACCGGGACACTACATGCGTGATTGTCCCCAGAATCAGCCAGGAAAACCCGTTGGCCGTGGCAAGCCAACCGGCAAGGTGAACTATGTCAAGCCAATCCCCACTGCACGTGGTCATGTCAACTATGTTTCTGCCGAAGAAGCTTATGAGGATCCTAACGTCGTCCTTGGTACGCTTCTCGTAAACTGCCATCCGGCATCTGTTCTTTTCGATACTGGAGCATCCCATTCGTTCATATCTGAGAGCTATGCTCGATTGCACAACATGACTTTTTGTGACATGCCTACTTCCATGGTTATTCAAACTCCTGGTTCAAAGTGGCAAACCTCTAGGGTAAGCCATGGAAATGAAATCCTTGTCGATAGACTTGTTTTCCTTGCTTCTTTAATCGCTCTCAAGTCCTCGGACATAAATATCATTTTGGGTATGGATTGGATGACAACCCATTACACCAAAATTGATTGCTTTACTAGGACCGTTCAACTTACACATCCATCCGGCAAGATAGTCAATGTCTTGACTCGAATGGCTGAACGTCAGCTCTACTCTCTTAATGCCAGCCCTCTACCAGAACTCGAAGATATCCCGGTAGTCCGTGACTTCCTGGATGTTTTTCCTGAAGAACTGCCAGGAGTTCCACCTGACAGAGATGTCGAGTTTGTGATAGATCTTATCCCTGGAACTGTCCCAATCTCTAGGAGACCTTATAAGATGGCACCACTAGAATTAGCTGAGTTAAAGAAACAACTCGATGAGTCTTTGCAAAAAGGTTTCATCCGTCCTAGTTCTTCCCCTTGGGCTTGCCCCATCCTCTTCGTCAAGAAGAAGGATGGAACGGAGCGGATGGTTCAAGATTAACGACCTGTCAACCTGGTCACTATAAAGAATAAGTATCCGCTTCCCAGGATCAACGACCTGTATGATCAGCTCGCTGGATCCTCAGTCTTCTCTAAGATGGATTTGAGGTTGGGCTACCATCAAATCAAAATCAAGAACGGGGACATTCCTAAAACGGCTTTCGTTACTCGTTATGGCCAATATGAGTACACCGTCATGTCCTTCGGATTAACCAATGCCACAGCTACCTTTTCTCGATTAATGAATTCTATATTCATGGAGTATTTGGATAAATTCGTCGTGGTATACCTCGATGATATACTCATTTTCTCCAAGAACAAGGAAGATCATGCCGAGCATTTAAGGCTGGTATTAACGAAACTTCGAGAGCACCGCCTTTATGCCAAATTCTCTAAATGTGAATTTTGGTTGCCAGAAGTAACCTATCTAGGTCATGTGATCTCTGGCAAGGGTATTGCTGTCAATCCCGAGCGAGTTCAAGCCGTCCTTGATTGGACTCCCCCTGAATCGGTCAAGCAAGTTAGGAGTTTTCTTGGCTTAGCGAGCTATTGCCGTTTCGTCGAGAACTTCTCCAAAGTTGCTAAACCTCTAAACGAACTCCTCAAGAAAGATAAAAAGTTTGAGTGGACCCCACAGTGCGAGTCCAGTTTTCAGGAACTGAAAAGACGCCTGACAACTGCACCTGTACTGGTACCACCAGATTTTTCCAAGGATTTTATAATCTATTGCGACGCCTCGCGACAAGGACTAGGTTGCATTCTCATGCAAGATCGTCAAGTGATTGCATACGCATCCCGACAGTTGCGCCCACATGAGGATAACTATCCTACTCATGATCTAGAGCTTGCAGCTGTAGTCCATGCACTCAAAACATGGCGGCATTACCTCCTTGGTAATCGCTGTGAAATCTTCACTGATCACCAAAGTTTGAAGTATATCTTCACCCAACCGGATCTAAATCTCAGGCAAAGACGTTGGGTTGAGTTGCTCACCGACTACGACTTAGGAATCACTTACACTCCTGGAAAGGCCAATGTCATGGCTGATGCACTAAGTCGTAAGTCATATTGTAACAATTTAATGTTACAACAAAGTCAACCACGTCTCCACGAGGAATTTCGTAAGCTTAACCTTCACATTGTTCCTCGAGGATTCCTTTCCACCTTGGTGGCGAAACCTACCCTTATGGATCAAATCATAGCTGCCCAGAAGCGTGATAAAGGTGTATCACGACTCCAAGAGAACATTGCTAGCGGACTCGCTAAAAGTTTCTCCATGGATGATCGAGGTGTTGTTTTCTTTGAGAATCGTGTAGTGGTTCCCAAGAACCACCATCTACGGCAATTAATTCTTAAGGAGGCTCATGAATCTCCTCTCACGATTCATCCCGGTAGTACTAAAATGTATCAGGATCTACGTCAGAGATTCTGGTGGACTAGGATGAAGAGAGAAATCGCTCAGTTCATTGCTAACTGCGACGTTTGTCGTTGAGTCAAAGCAGAGCATCAACGGCCTGCTGGCACCCTTCAACCTCTAGCTATTCCTGAATGGAAATGGGACAAAGTCGGTATGGACTTCATTACCGGGTTTCCCAGGTCCAGGAAAGGGAATAATGCTATCTTCGTCGTTATCGACCGCCTCTCTAAAGTAGCTCATTTCCTGCCTGTTCGGGAGAGTATTACCGCTAGCCAGCTAGCAGACTTATATATCTCTCAAATAGTATCACTTCATGGTGTACCGTTGGAGATTAACTCAGACCGTGGAAGTCTTTTCACTTCACGATTTTGGGAAAGTTTCCAGAATGCTATGGGAACTCATCTCTCTTTTAGTACTGCCTTCCATCCGCAGTCAAGTGGTCAAGTGGAACAAGTCAATCAAATTCTGGAAGACATGCTTCGAGCCTCTGTCATTTCTTTCGGTATGGAATGGGAAAAGTGTTTTCCATTTGCCGAATTCGCTTATAACAATAGTTATCAAGCCAGCCTGGGTAAAGCTCCCTTCGAAGTTCTATATGGACAAAGGTGTCGAACACCTCTTAACTGGTCAGAAACTGGCGAAAGACAATTATTTGGCCCGGATATGATCCAGGAAGCAGAGGAACAAGTTCGCATCGTTCGTGAGAGATTGAAAACAGCCCAGTCTCGCCAAAAGAGCCAATATGATAGTCATCATAAGGCTGTGACTTTTGAAGTCGGCGATAAGGCTTACCTTCGGGTTACTCCTCTTAAGGGAACCCATCGCTTCGGTATCAAAGGCAAATTGGCCCCTCATTACATCGGTCCTTTTCGCATTCTTGCCAAACGAGGAGAAGTTGCCTACCAATTGGAACTACCTCCGCACCTCTCCAGAGTTCATGATGTATTCCACGTTTCTCAACTCAGGCGATGCTTCTCGGATCCTATCCGCGGAGTGGACCACGAAACGCTTGATCTCCAAGACAATCTCACATATCGAGAATACCCCGTTCGTATTCTTGATCAAACTGAGCGCACCACTCGACGCCACAATATCAAGTTTCTTAAGGTTCAATGGTCACATCATTCCGAGAGTGAAGCTACTTGGGAAAAGGAGGATCGTCTTCGACTTGAGTACCCCACCCTCTTTCCGTAAGAACCCGAATCTCGGGACGCGATTCTTTTAAGTGGGGGTGAGTTGTCACATCCCTAGCTAGCACTTGCATAAGGACCTGACTAGAGTGTGCATCATGTCTATTTTTCAAAGAAAATTGAAATGGGATTAACAGAAACCCCAGCACCCCTCCCCTAACAACTAGGGTTTGATAAAATATTTTCCAATGTACCCAAAATGCCCTTCAAAATGTTCATCATTTCTGCCTTGGTCTTAAACCTCTGCCAAAAATGGTGCACATTTTTCTAGGACAATCTAGGGCTTTGAATTAAATCATATGGTATTTGAATTTGGGCATTTAAATGCTACAAAATATTTTAAATGCTCAAATAATCATAAACTATAATGTTTCCTACTGTTCATATTATATACAGCAGGTATGACAAGTGTTATGAGTTATAAAAATGTTTAGGCATTTTTATTAACTGAACAAAGTTGCAAAAGAAATGAAACAGAAAAGAAAATAGAAAGAAAAAGGGAGAGAGAGAACTTACCTGGCGCCCCACCCGGCCCACCTGCCGCCCAGCCCAGCTACCGCTCCAGCGAGCTGCTTGGCTCGGCCAGGCAGGCAGGCAGGTGCTCGACGGCGACCGCACGGCGCGCCACGCAGCTGCCCGCCGCCCTGCTTCGTCCCCTCGCCGTCCTGGAGGGATGGTTCGACCCTCCACGTCCTCCTCGACCCCGCAGACACCTCCACCTCCCCCCAGTTCCTCTCCTCCGCTCTTCCCGCACCATGGCCGACGCCGCCGTGATCGCACCGTCGTAGAAGCAGCGTCCACCGTCGTCCCTGAGCTCCGCCTTGGTGTCCTTCGTCTCCGCCGTCCTCGACTGCTTCGAACAGGCCGAGCCCCGAGCGCTCGCCCGCCCTGGAGACGCCCCCGACCTCTTCTTCCCCAACTCCGGCCGCGGAGATCCCCCTCGCCGTTCTGCTCAACTCCGACTACCCCCGAGCTCGCTCCGGTGCTTGCTGCAACCCCTGTGAGCCTAGCTACCTCCTCCCCCTCTCCGTTGGCTCCCTTTTGCCCTGTAACACACTGCACGAAGCTCGTCCGCACGCACCTCCGCCGCGCTCGCCGCCGGTGATGCTCCGGTGACCATTTGGTCACTGGCACCCATCCAACGTACTCACCACAGCACGTAGATGCGAACGGTGCTACGCACGCATCGCCTAGGCCCCTGCAGCCGTTTCTCCACACACGCCCGACGCCGGTCGCCGCCGTCGAGCTCGTTGATGTCGTCTCCGGCCACCCCAGGTCCGGCGACCATCTCCATCCGACGCGCAACAGCAAGGGCTATCCAACGCACCCAGCCGCTGCTCGAGCCGTGCACCGTAGGCGTTTTCCGAAGCACGCCGCCACGTTTGGCCTCGCCGGCGGCTAAACGCCGGCGAGTTGGACCTGTTTTGACCACGGGTTTGACCCCCTGGGTCAATGACATGTGGGCCCTGCCCGCAAGTCAAACCTAGCTTAGGTGTTAATTTAATTTTAATTAGTTAATTAGTTTAGTCACTGACACGTGGGCCCTGGCCCCACTGACAGCTAATTAGTTTTAGTTTAACTCTAAATAACTCAGTTAATTAGCTGTGACACTGACATGAGGGACCCACTGGTCAGGTTTGACTTGGACTGGCCCTGTTGACTGGCTGACGTCAGCATGATGTCATGCTGACGCAGTAAAGGTTTTTCTGGGATTTTTAGATTTAATAATAATTCAGGAAATTCCAGAAAATACCCAAAACTTCTAAAAATCATATAAAATCAACCATAGCTCAGATGGAAAAGATTTATATATGAAAAATGATCAGAAAAATCCAATCTATCTAATGGCACTGGTTTCATGCATGTTTGAACAAGTTAACTTGCTGTATATATCAAAAACATGATAATGCACTTATTTAAATAATAGTTTGAACTTCAATTTGAATCCTTGATTCAAATAGGTTCAAACCCTTCTGGTTTTAGTTGCATTAGCCAACACACATGCATCTTGCCATGTCATAAACATGCATCATATTGTTGCATTTGTTTGTTAATGATTGTATCGTCGGTATTCCCTGTGTTAGGTCCTGCTCCCGAGGATACTGCTGCGTATCCAGTTGAAGAGCAGTACCCGACAACTACCTTGTCAGGCAAGCAATCATTGATCATTCCGATACAAACCCAATCTTCTCGCTCCTGCTCTCTTTTACTGCATTAAGGCAACAACGCGTGAACTGCTACTTGCTGCGGTAGTTGAACCCTATTCCCTTGCATGACCTGTCATTGCCACAGTAAATAGTTGAAACCCACTAGCATGTGTAGGAGTTGATTGAGCCATGTGATGTGTGATCCACCATGCTATTTACTTATGTTGCCTGCTATGCTTAGAGTTGTGTCTGGTCTGGTTCACCTGGGTGATGGATCAGAGTGAAATGATCTTACCGATAAGAGAAGGAAGTGTGGAATACGCTTGGTAAAGTTATCGATGAAAGGCCATGTAGGAGTACATGGTGGGTTGTTTCATTGGAATCGTCCATAGGACCTGAGATCTGTGTGTGTGATTCAAGTTACAGTTACTACCACACATTGGGCCCTGAATCGACTTATTGACTGCCCTTGTACTCTGTCCAGGAGTTGCAACTAGTTTCTGGTGTTTATAGTTTACTGGAGGTCGTGCGCAGCGCTGACCCTCGGGGTGGGCTATGATGCGACAGGTACGTGGCACGGTGTACCGGTTGCCCGTTTGGTGACTCGGAAACCCTGTACACATCGTTTGGGGCCGTGAGCGACACCCCGGCCGGATCTCCCCACGGATGGAACCCAAATAGGCGATAAACCTAGACGAGAGACTTGAGTGGTTGGTTAGGTCGTGGTCTACACCCACGTCGGCTTTCGCTTGAAGTCTGCCGAGCACATGTCGTGTGCAGACGCTAAGTGGTGAAAACATGTGTGAAGAAGTACACCCCTGCAGGGTTATCAATCTAGTCGAATAGCCGTTGTTCGCGGTACGAACTACTTGGTTAATCTTACAGTTCATAGACAAGTTGATGGACACTACTAAAAGCCTCAAGATAAGTGTGAGTGCCGTGGATGGCCCTTCCGTAGGATGACGGAAGAGGATCCTCGGTAGTGTATTGATGTGGTGAGTAGAGGACTCGTGTTCGTAATAATATCTTGCAATCCGTTGAGAGTTGTAGTATAGGTTAGCCAAGGTCAAAGCTGGCATTCTGCTATAAACTCCACTACTCCCCCTTTGATAATGTTGCATGTATGATAGGTTCTGTGGTAAGACTTGCTGAGTACCTTTGTACTCATGTTTGCTTAATAACTGTTGCAGAGGAGAACCCTGCCCCTGCTGATGGGTTCTACATAGACGTTGAGGTCGACGAGTAGCTTGACACCCAGACGGTGATCTGGAGCTTGTGGAGGGCCTTGTAGATAGTCAGGCTACACCTAGCCTGTTTTTATTTTCTAAGTTGTCTGTACTTAGACATGTAGCTTCCGCTTGTGCTTGTATGACTGTATGACTTGAGTGTTGGGTCATGTGACCCCTACCTGTATGAATATGTTATGTATGGCTCTTGGAGCCTTTTAAATAAAGTACTTTGAGTCATAGAGTTCTGTTGTGATGCAATGTTGTATTTGCACATATTGAGCATATTGCGTGTATGATTGAAATGCTTGGTATGTGTGGGATCCGACACCTAGTTGTTTTCCTTTGGTAGCCTATCTTACACGGAAATGCCTCCTAGTGATTCCAATGAGCCTTGGTAGCTTGCTACTGCTCGGAACATGTAGGCTGGCCGGCATGTGTCCTTCTTTGTTCCTGTGTCTGTCCCTTAGGGGAAATGTCACGCGTTGTTCCTTTAAGTCCATGTAGCTTGCTACGACTTGGGTTCTTACGTTGATGACCGACACATTCGTTGCTGGGTCATGGATGCCTGTCTCTGTAATTTAGTGCCACTTTTGGCTTATAACTAGCCATGTCGGCCCGGGTTCTCTGTCATACGGATGCTAGCGACACTGTCATATACGTGTGCCAAAATGCGCAAACGGTCCCGGGCCAGGTAAGGTGGCACCCGTGGGGTTACCGTGCGTGAGGCCGCAAAGTGATATGACGTGTTACAGCTAGATCGGTGTGACTTAGGATCGGGGTCCTGACACCCACGGTCTTCATCGAACTCCCAATACAACTCTGAACCACCACCTGTGTAGTTCGCAACGGTACCTGCATCTGGTGTTGTGTAGAATCTATGAGCCACGGAGGACTCAGCAATCCCGTTCCCGGATAGCAATACTATCAAAGCCTCAGGTGTGGAAAAATGTTGAAAACAAGGTTGCAGCAGCACTAGCACTAACTTACGTGTTTAGAGCAAGGAGAGAAAGTGCCAACGATCTCCAAAGTGATCACGAAGTGATCATAACTACTCACGTCAACATAACCCCACCGTGTTCACTTCCCGAACCGCTTTGGAAAGAGACCGTCATGGTTACTATGACGACCCCGATTTGACCGTACACTAATCATGCACGCAAATGTGTACGACCAAGATCAGGGACTCACTGGAAGATATCACAACACAACTCTAGACACAAATTAAAACAAAACAAGCTTTATATTACAAGCCAGGGGCCTCGAGGGCTCGAATACAAAAGCTCGAATACACAAGAGTCAGCGGAAGAAATAATATCTGAGTACAGACATAAGTTAAACAAGTTGCCATAAGATGGCTAGCACAAAAGTAGCAACGATCGAAAAGGCAAGGCCTCCTGCGTGGGACCTCCTAACTACTCCTCGAAGCCGAACTCCACGTAGAAACATCCTCGGGATCCTCTGGGTCCTGGACTCCACCATCTGGTTGCATCAACCAAGAAGAAAGGAGAAAGGGGAAAAAGGGGGAACAAAGCAACCGTGAGTACTCATCCAAAGTACTCGCAAGCAAGGATCTACACTACATATGCAATGATATATGTGTAAAGGGGTAATATCTGTGGGCTAAACTGCATAATGCCAGAATAAGGGGGGGATAGCTAATCCAATCGAAGTGATGCGGAGCATCCTACGGTTATCTCCATGTACACCGTCATAGCTCCTCAAGCCCCAAGTGAACCTACCGGACTTAAGGTGAACTCGCTCCTCTTCGAGAGTTACATGAATATCATTTGGACTTTGTCACTACCTCACCACGGAACATCGTGCATCTTTAGGTACAAGGATGACCACCTACATGAAGCCGGGGAGCACCACGAAGTCCACATGGAGACGTACGAGAAGAAGGAGGAAAGGAGCGACACAAGCGAAGAAGGGCATGTTCAGTCCGGAACGAGCGGTACTACCGCCTACAAGCGGTACTAGCGCTCCCATGCGGCACTACCGCCTACAGGCGGTACTACCGCTCCCAAGCGGTACTACCGCCCGAGGTCCGGTACTACCGCCCTTCCTGTGCGCAGCCGCGGGCCTGTATCCCTCTCCACTTACCCCTTCGTGGCTTTGACTATAAATAGACCACCCCCACCTTCTTTCTAAGGTTTAGCAAAGTATTTTGATAGACACTGAGAGCTTTGCTCCTTGTATCCCCTCCTCTAGGAGATCAAGACCTCCCAAGGGAGAAGAATCCTTGTGGATTGCAAGACCTACCAAGGGAGAAGAATCCTTGTGGATTGCAAGACCTCACCTCCTCAAGGAGTGGGATGAACTAGTTACCTTGTATCTTTCCTTTTGTTGTTCTTGAATCATTGTGAACTCTTGCATGTTCTTGGATCTAGCATATGTGTGATTGGATCTAGTCAATTTGAGTGTTTTCCCTCTCTTGTGTTCATCTTGTTCTTGGGGATTCCCCTCCAATTCGTGAAAGATCTCCACCTAGGGTTCCACCCTACAACATCATGGTATCTGGAGCCTTGGTTTATCACGAATTTGGAGCTCCCCATCTCTTTTTCTAGCCTAATTTTGTTGTGTTCTTGCCAAATTTCGAAAATCCCCACCAAAAATAGCCCCAATTTTTTTGTGATTTGTTGGTTTGATGATGTTTTGTTGGATTTGATCCATGGATTGCTTGGTTTCGAGTGGATCTAGCATCTCCCCAAGTTTCACCACTTTCCATCCACGAAATCGATCCAATTTCGCCGCCGAAATCATCCATTTCCGCCCCAAATTCGCCCCGATCGCGATCTGCGAAGTTTTTCCCGACACCAGCGGTACTACCGCCCAACCAAGCGGTACTACCGCCCTACAAGTGGTACTAATTTTTTAGTTCCGCTCAACCAAAGCGGTACTACCGCCCCGCACATTTTCATCCTTCCGAGTTTCACCGTTCTGACCATAACTAATTCATCCGGAGTCCGATTTTGACGTTATTTAGCTCGTTTTGAAGCTATTGACATCCCCCATACCACAAAAATACTACCATCATCATTTGACACCATCAAATTTTGTCAAATTTGGCATGTTTGCCTAGGCCCTCCACCATATCATCCGCATAGCCACCATACGTTCCGCAACCTAACCATTTTGTTTCCCTTAGCATTTGTGGTTGTTTGAGTTGTGACTTGAGTCTCCTAAGGTGTTTCGGCTACTTAGGGACGAGTGCTTCTTCATCAACCACCACCACCAGTTCCGCGTTGTCATCTTCGACACAACCACCACTGCTTGTCCGCTACCTGATGCGGAGCATCCTACGGACATCACCATGTCAAGAGCCCATTTGGCAAGTGACACGTGCGCCATCTACTTCTCATACATAAAGGTGAATCTTCTCCTTTACACGTGTTCACTTGACCCCTTCGAGGATGGTATACTACTTGACTCTCCACTCGTGTGCATGCATAGGTATTGTCGGAGCTTCACGGATGGCGAGGAGGAGCGCAAGCGCCAAGGAATTCCTACACCATCAGCGAGGGAAGCATGGAAGCGAAGACGGAAGAAGAATGGCCTGCCAGTCCGGAACGGGCGGTACTACCGCTCCCAAGCGGCACTACCGCCAACAGGCGGTACTACCGCTCCCAAGCGGTACTACCGCCCGAGGTCCGGTACTACCGCCCTGCCTGTGCGCAGCCGCGGGCCTTTGGCCTTGTACCCCTCGCCACTTACCCCTTCGTGGCTCAGACTATAAATAGACCACGTCCACCTCCTTTCTAGGGTTAGCAAATATGATAGCTCATTTGTATGTGAGCTTTTCTCCTCCCTTCTCCTCTTGAGAGAGTGAGACCTCCACCTTGGAGAAGATCCCTAGTGGATGCAAGACCTCCCACGGGAGAAGAATCCTTGTGGATTATCAAGACCTCCCACGGGAGAAGAATCCTTGTGGTTTGTCAAGACCTCTCTCCTCATAGGATTGGGATGAACTCTACCATGTATCTTATTTCCCTTTGATTGTTTGTGTACCTTGTGGATCTCATGTGTTTGTGAGCCTAGTGGATGTGTGATTGGACTTGTTCTTGAGTGTTTCTCTTGTGTTCTTCCCTTGTGTCCTTCTTGTTCTTGGGGATTCCCCTCCAATTCCTGAAAGATCTCCACCTAGGGTTCCACCCTACAACATCATGGTATCTAGAGCTATGGTTTCTCATGAAATTGGAGCCCCCTTCGTGTTTTCTAGCCTTGTTTTGTTGTGTTCTTGCCCAATTTCGAAAATCCCCACCAAAAATAGCCCCAATTTTTTTGTGATTTGTTGGTTTGATGAGGTTTTATTGGATTTGATCCATGGATTTGCTTGGTTTTGAGTGGATCTAGCATCTCCCCGAGTTTCACCACTTTCCATCCACGAAATCCATCCAATTTCACCCCCAAAATCATCCATTTCTGCCCCAAATTCGCCCCGATCCCGATCTGTGAAGTTTTTCCCGACACCAGCGGTACTACTGCCCATCCAAGCGGTACTAATTTTTTAGTTCCGCTCAACCAAAGCGGTACTACCGCCCCGCACATTTTCAGCATTCCGAGTTTCACCGTTTTGACCATAACTAATTCATCCGGAGTCCGATTTTGACGTTCTTTAGCTCGTTTTGAAGCTATTGACATCCCCCGTACCACAAAAATACTACCATCATCATTTGACTCCATCAAATTTTGTCAAATTTAGCATGTTTGCCTAGGCCCTCCACCATATCATCCCCATAGCCACCAAACCTTTCCGCAACCTAACCATTTTGTTTACCATAGCATTTGTGGTTGCTTGATTAGTGACTTGAGTCTCCTAAGGTGTTTCGGCTACTTAGGGACGAGTGCTTCTTCATCAACCACCACCACCACTTCCGCATCGTCATCTTCGACACCACCACCACCATTGCTTTCCGCTACCACCATTTGACATTTGTCCTTGAGATTTTGAGTTGTGGTTTTTCCGTTTCCTAAGGTGTTTCGGCTAATTAGGAACGGGTCTACATCAAGAGCACCACCTCTCATCATTGACACGGACGGTAACCTCGACGACACCATTGTATATTCCCCTTGCAATTGCATTGTTAACCCCTAGCCCATTTTGCGTCACTTGCCCATCGAGACTAGCCATTTGAGTATTGCCGGCAACGTTACTTGTGCACATTAGCGATCCACCCTTCCATTGCATACATACCATATCTTGGTATCATCATATCATCCCTTGTGTCACAAGATTGTTCCCGCATATACACAATTGTTATCTTGGTTTGTGCATCGTGGCCATATACAAAAAAACAAAAAAAAGCTTTTAAGCAAAAAGAGAGCAAAGAGCTTGTAAGCAATAGCCATAGCATCGCCACATTGCATATCATACTACCATATTGATCATCTTGGATCATCGTGTGCGAAGCACCGGAACATCATACACATAGCATATTTGGGATAACAAGTTCATACATTTTGCATCTTATAGGTTGTGCACAAGTGTCGTATCCGCCTATTGAGCAATCGTGCTAGCGTCTCCCTTGAGTTGTGCAACGCGAGCGTTTCCGTGGACTCCACATTTTGTGCTCATTCCTTGGTTGCACGACCCCATTTATCTATCCATGTGTGTGTTTCCGTGTGCCACGTTTTGCTATTGGTCTACTTGTTTCACTTGCGAATTTGTGAATCTTTTCCAACATTATTGACTCTTGCTAACTTTTTCCATCAAAGTTTTGTGCCTCTATCCTCACCGAGCTCCACCATAAGCTTTAATTTGTAGGTGTGAGTGAACAAGTCCGGTACCAATTCCACTATTCTTTCATTTCACATTGAGTGAAACGGGATACATCCTCAACTTTGGGAAACGATATCTTGGTATTGTTTATATCATTTCCTACTCACCCTCTACTCGAGTCTTGTGATGGATAGGCAAAGCACGTCTACTTCGGTCTACAACAACAACGACGAGTTCGGTGCCATGGCTAGATCACATCGGCATCGACACCATCACCGACAAGAACGTGAAGGTCACGAGCTCAACATCAACAACCGCTCAATGACTTCACCATCTACCTTGGCATCTTCGCCAAGTGGATTCAAGGCATCTTCGCCTTCGGACTTGCGGCATCTTCGCGGACCCGCACCTCAAGAGAAGCTTCCCAAGCTCAAGTCCGCGACTTCCACGAGCTACTACGACCTCGTCAACGACCACGAGATTCCTTTCTATGGGACTCAAGACCCCGAGGAGTATCTTGAGTGGGAGCGCAAGATGGATGACTACCTCAAGCTACATCAAGTTCCCCCCGAAGATCAAGTGAAGTGCGCCAGAAGAAACTTCCACGACCGTGCGCCGACATGGTGGCTTCACACACCTTCGGAGAGCTACGACATGAGTTGGTCCAAGACAAAGAAAGCTATGCGACGAGAGTTCGTGCCTCCTACTTACACGGAACATCTTCTTCGCCAATTGGAGAACACCATACAAGGATCCAAGTCCATCGACGCATACTTCAAGGAGATGAAGAAGGCCTTGCGACATGCCGGCGTGGATGACCCCATTTGGATGAAGTTTTACTTCATGATGGGATTGGACAACGACATCTCCAAGACTATCTTCCTCGAGAACTACAAGTCCCTCGACGACAACTACATTGGTGCTCTCAAGGCGGAACAAGAACTCATGAAGGCCAAGACTTCTCCACTGCAAGCACACTTCTCGAAGACCAAACCCCAAGATGGCGAGCATGAGGCTAGTACCACCACGATGTCCAAGCCCAACGAGCTCCAAGATGATGCTCCCAAGTTCGACTCCACTGCCATCCCTCTTTGTGGCATTGATGATGCCGAGTCTACTTCGACTCTTTTTCAAGATGGTGCGGCGCCGACTACGACTACGGAGCCATTCGAAGACCAAGCTTTGGAGGCGAGCGACAAGGTGGCGAGCGAGGATGATGCTTCCATCTTTGGAGGCGAGAGTGATGATGTGCCATCTTCGGCCTTCATCCACGGCGACGATTATAAGATGGTTGAGCTTGGGATTTTCCCTTCGACCACAGCGACGTATGATGACTTGAGTGACTTTTGCCACCATATTGAGAGTGAGAGTGACTTCACCACTAGCCCCATATATGATGATATGCCACAATTCCCATGTGAGGAGAGTTACCACCACCACCACTTGAGTGATTTGAGTGACTCCACCATATGTGACATTGAGTGCACCTACCTTGAGGGAGTGAGTGAGCCACCACCACATAGAGAGAGTGAGATAGTTGATAGGTCATGTGAGGCCACTTCCAACACTAACGACTTGACCTCTACCTCTATTGTGTCTTCTCATTTGGTGCTAGGTCCCATATATGATGACGCGCCGATTCACGACGACTTCGTCCTTCCTATGGACAAGACGATGGCCATGGTGGATTATGACGCACCCCCCACATGGTTCCATCAAGATGAAGATGACCACCATTTGGTCTTCGCCACCTCACCTACACCACTTGAGTGGAATGAACAAGGTAATATAGGTGAAGGTGATGCTCTAGTCCCACTAGTGGACATTTGTGACATTGATTGCTTGCATGATGTTGATCCACCTATTGCCATGCTTCATGCTAGTTCGACTACCTCATGGGATACATTACCCATTTATGATGTGTATGATGATTGCCATGTGGAGTCTATTAGTTGTGATGCCATGTTGCATAGGATCTCCTGTGATCATTCTTTAGGTCACATCATGTTTAATAATCCACTTGACTTGTCATATGCTATGCATGAGATCACTCGTATGTCATATTTGCAATCTCATCGTAGTAACTATGCATATGCCTTAAAGATAAACCCAATTTGCACATATGGCATAGATGACAAGCCCATGGTTATTGGCATTTGTTTTTCTTGTGATGATATTGACATGCTTCCTTTGCATCATATCCATCATATGCCATGCCATGAACACCTAGCTTCGGATATGCATTGTTTTGGAGATTGTTCCACTTCTCCATATTATGCTTTCGATATTGCTCATGAGGAGACCCCCATAGTTTCCTCATACATTTTAGGAGATTTTGACCCATCCCATCCATTGCATGATCCCCATGCTTGTGTGCACAATATGCTCCCCATGAATGAACATGCTATAGATGTGCCATATAATCGTATGCTCAATTTGCATCCACATCATGCTATACACAATAACTATTCATTCATGATGGATGACATGTTCTTATACCATGCATCAAATTTCTTTGAGAGATGCTTATCTTGTGCTAACTCACAGTGCACATACACATCATGATGGATGATGTGTACATTTACCACGCGCACAATTTCTTTGGTTTGTGTGTCTTTTGTGTAGGCCCCCATACTTACTCGTCAACCTCGCAAGAGCACAAGTTGACGAAACAAGCTCTAGAGAGCAACGACGACTTGGGATTCCATGGATTATCCTTCCAACCGCTTCCTTCGCGCAAAGACTTCGCGCATCTCTTCTACATGGCCCTCACATGGTTATGGGTTATTGTCCATTATATCTCTTATGCCCCTCTTGCCATGTTCACTTTACATGATATGCTCATTTACATGCCTTTGCCATGCATTTGTGACCCATGCTTCGCATTACACATTATGATTGATTCTCATACTTGTATGTGTATTTGCAAGCTTGGTGGAGATATTGCTTGTTATTGCCATGATGCCTTTGTAACCCATGCCTATTATGATGCTTTGATCTTGATTTGTGATCGTGCTTGCGATATGTCATGTGTATTACCTATACCCACTATTTGTTCACATGACATGATTGCCATGCCTTCTCCTAGTGTGTTGCATCTTTGCTCCACTAGTTTGCACAACTTGATCACCATGATTGCTTCATGTAGTGCATCACCCATGATTCATACATGCTCCTTTCATGTGATTGATGTGAACCATTGCCATGCTTTGCACATGATTGATATTGCTTGTTGTCATATGTCTCCACATGTTGCCTCTCTCATGCTATATGATTGTCCATGCATTGAGCGCAACCATGATTTTAATCTTGACAATGAGATTGCCCCCATAGCATTCTCGCATTTATTTGGAGATTTTGACATACTTCTTGTGAAGCATTCTTGTCTTGCCTCTTTGCATCTTATGCCTAGTGCCATCATTATAGCCATTGTTGCATCATCTTATTCATGCACTTCTGCTTCAAATGGTTATGTGCAAGAGAAGAGAACCATCATAATGGATGATGTGTTTATCTACCATGCACATACATTCTTTGTTTTATTGTGTGCATGTGTAGGTTACTTGGACTTCGTGTCGACTTCCACTTCACGTGAGTTGACCATTCGAGCTCTTGAGAGCGAACCACTTTCTACCACGACGCTTCTACATCGCACTTGCTTGTGCTTCGGCATTGTGAAGAATGCACAAGGACATGATTTCAAGGTGATATCCTTCCCTTCCGAGAACCCAAAAATCATGAGCATGAATATTGTGGATCATACTACATGTGTTGCTTGCACCATTTGTCACCTTGGACTCCTTGATCGCGCACATGTTAGTGATATTGCTTTCTTTCACGATAGCCACATTGACATGCCTCATGTTATATATGCCTTGTGTGTTGCATCCAATTCTTGGATTACTTGTCCCTATCATATGCTTGGTTGCAACAATGTCATCTCTTCACATATGCCATGTCCCATTGCTTTTCACATGATTAACTTGATGGCCTCACACATGTTGAACAATTGCTCTTTCTATTGTGCTGAGTGCCACACCATTTTCACTACACCCGATGCACGTTATGATTGGATTGTCTTGCACTTGACTCATGTGTTTAGACACTTCATTTTATTTGGTGTTGTGAATGATTCCTATGCCTACCATAGACCTTTCATTGAGCGCTTTATGCATGCTTGCTACAACTTTGAGGTAGATGCTTACTCCCTTGTCACACATATGTGCATCTCTACCTCACATTTACATGCTTGTTTCCATGATGACCTTGATTGTGCTCAATTCATATGCTTACATGCCATGTCACCACCCTTTCTCACACCCTATGCTATGCTTGATGACAACACTTTTTGGGTGAATCACCTCTTGAATGCTTGGTTTTGCACTAATGCTAGCCACATTTGTTTTTCCAAGTGCTTGCTCTTCTTGCTCCTTTTGAAGGAATCACTAGACGGCGCGACATTGGAGAGTGACAACTTTGAGCTTCAATATGATGAGTTCTTGGTGATCATCCACTTCTACATGGCGACGCCATCTCTTTCCCATGGTGATTTGGTTCTCGATCCGAGGTCGGATCTTTCCCAAGGGGGAGGGGATGATGCGGAGCATCCTACGGACATCACCATGTCAAGAGCCCATTTGGCAAGTGACACGTGCGCCATCTACTTCTCATACATAAAGGTGAATCTTCTCCTTTACACGTGTTCACTTGACCCCTTCGAGGATGGTATACTACTTGACTCTCCACTCGTGTGCATGCATAGGTATTCTCGGAGCTTCACGGATGACGAGGAGGAGCGCAAGCGCAAAGGAATGCCTACACCATCAGCGAGGGAAGCATGGAAGCAAAGACGGAAGAAGAATGGCATGTCTAGTCCGGAACGGGCGGTACTACCGCTCCCAAGCGGCACTACCGCCAACAGGCGGTACTACCGCTCCCAAGCGGTACTACCGCCCGAGGACCGGTACTACCGCCCTGCCTGTGCGCAGCCGCGGGTCTTTGGCCTTGTACCCCTCGCCACTTACCCCTTCGTGGCTCAGACTATAAATAGACCACCTCCACCTCCTTTCTAGGGTTAGCAAATATGATAGCCTATTTGTATGTGAGCTTTGCTCCTACCTTCTCCTCTTGAGAGAGTGAGACCTCCACCTTGGAGAAGATCCCTAGTGGATGCAAGACCTCCCACGGGAGAAGAATCCTTGTGGATTATCAAGACCTCCCACGGGAGAAGAATCCTTGTGGTTTGTCAAGACCTCTCTCCTCATAGGATTGGGATGAACTCTACCATGTATCTTATTTCCCTTTGATTGTTCGTGTACCTTGTGGATCTCATGTGTTTGTGAGCCTAGTGGATGTGTGATTGGACTTGTTCTTGAGTGTTTCTCTTGTGTTCTTCCCTTGTGTCCTTCTTGTTCTTGGGGATTCCCCTCCAATTCGTGAAAGATCTCCACCTAGGGTTCCACCCTACAACACTACCACCATTTGGCATTTGGCCTTTGAGATTTTGAGTTGTGGTTTTTCCGTTTCCTAAGGTGTTTCGGCTAATTAGGAACGGGTCACCAAGGACAACACCACCTCTCATCATCATCATCGGACGGTAACCTCGACGACACCATTGTATATACCCCTTGCAATTGCATTGTTAACCCCTAGCCCATTTTGCGTCACTTGCCCATCGAGACTAGCCATTTGAGTATTGTCGGCAACGTTACTTGTGCACATTAGCGATCCGCCCTTCCATTGTATACATACCATATCATCTTGGTATCATCATATCATCCCTTGTGTCACAAGATTGTTCCCGCATATACATAATTGTTATCTTGGTTTGTGCATCGTGGCCATATACAAAAAAAAGAAAAGAAAAGAAGAATAAGCTTTTAAGCAAAAAGAGAAAGACAAAGAAGCTTGTAAGCAAGAGCCATAGCATCGCATCATATCATATCATACTTGATCATCTTGGATCATCTTGTGCTAAAAGCACCGGAACATCATACACATAGCATACTTGGGATAGAAAGTTCATACATTTTGCATCTTATAGGTTGTGCACAAGTGTCATATCCGCCTATTGAGCAATCGTGCTAGCGTCTCTCTTGAGTTGTGCAACACGAGCGTTTCCGTGGACTCCACATTTTGTGCTCATTCCTTGGTTGCACGACCCCATTTATCTATCCGTGTGTGTGTTTCCGTGTGCCACATATTGCTATTGGTCTACTTGTTACATTTGCGAATTTGTGAATCTCTTTCAACATTATTGACTCTTGCTAACATTTTCCATCAAATTTTTGTGCCACTATCCACACCGAGCTCCACCATAAGCCTTACTTGTATAGGTGTGAGAATTGACAAGATCCGGTACCAATTGTGCTATTTCCTTCATACATTATTGAGTGATAATTGATCCATCTTCAACATTGGAAAGGTACATTTGGTCTAGTTCTTTCCTTCCTCCGACTCACATTTGCTCGAGTCTTGTGATGGATAGGCAAGGCATTTCATCTCCGTCAAGATCACATCGGCATCGACACCATCAACGACAAGAACGTGAAGGTCACGAGCTCAACATCAACAACCGCTCAACGACTTCACCATCTACCTTGGCATCTTCGCCAAGTGGCTTCAAGGCATCTTCGCCTTCGGACTTGCGGCATCTTCGCCGACCCGCAACTCAAGAGAAGCTTCCCAAGCTCTAGTCCGCGACTTCCACGAGCTACTACGACCTCGACAACGACCACGAGATTCCTTTCTATGGGACTCAAGACCCCGAGGAGTATCTCGAGTGTGAGCGCTTGATGGACGACTACCTCACGCTACTTCAAGTTCCTCCCGAAGATCAAATGAAATGCGCCACAAGAAACTTCCACGACCGTGCGTCGACATGGTGGCTTCACATACCTTCTGAGAGCTACAACATGAATTGGGCCAAGACGAAGAGAGCTATGCAGCGAGAGTTCGTGCCTCCTACTTACACGGAACATCTTCTACGCCAATTGGAGAACACCATACAAGGAGCCAAGTCCATTGACAAGTACTTCAACGAGATGAAGAATGCCTTGCGACGAGCCGGCATGGACGACCCCATTTGGATGAAGTTTTACTTCATGATGGGATTGGACAACGACATCTCCAAGACTATCTTCCTCGAGAACTACAAGTCCCTCGACGACAAATACATTGGTGCTCTCAAGGCGGAACAAGAACTCATGAAGGCCAAGACTTCTCCACCGCAAGCACACTTCTCGAAGACCAAACCCCAAGATGACGAGCATGAGGCTAGTACCACCGCGATGTCCAAGCCCAACGAGCTCCAAGATGATGCTCCCAACTTCGACTCCACCGCCATACCTCTTTTTGGCATTGATGATGCCGAGTCTACTTCGACTCTTTTTTAGGACGATGCGGCGACGACTACGACTATGGAGCCATTCGAGGACCAAGCTTTGGAGGCGAGTGACAAGGTGGCGAGCGAGCAGGATGCTTCCATCTTTGGAGGCGAGAGTGATGATGTGCCATCTTCGGCCTTCATCCACGACGACGACTATGAGATGGTTGAGCATGGGATTTTCCCTTCGACCACGGTGACGTATGATGACTTGAGTGACTTTTGCCACCTTATTGAGAGTGAGAGTGATTTCACCACTAGCCCCATATATGATGAGTTGTCACAATTCCCATATGAGGAGATCCACAACCCCCACCACTTGAGTGAGATGAGTGCCTCTACCATATGTGACATTGCGTGCACCTACCTTGAGGGAGTGAGTGAGCCACCACCACATAGAGAGAGTGAGGAAGTTGATAGGGCACGTGAGGCCATTCACATTTCTAACAACTTGACCTCTACCTCTATTGTGTCTTCTCATTTGGTGCTAGGTCCCATATATGATGATGCGCCGATTCACGACGACTTCGTCCTCCCTTTGGACAAGACGATGGCCATGGTGGAATATGATGCACCCCCCACATGGTTCCATCAAGCTGACGATCATGACCACCATTTGGTCTTTCCTACCTCACCTACACCACATGAGTGGAATGAGAAAGGTAACAAAGGTGATGGTGATGCTCTCGTCCCACTAGTGGACTATGTCGACATTGATTGCTTGCATGATGTTGATCCACCTATTGCCATGCTTCGTGCTAGTATGATTTCCCCATGTGATGATTTACCCATTTATGATGAGTTTGATGATTGCCATGTGGAGTCTATTAGCCATGATGCCATGTTACATAGGATTTCTTGTAATAATTCCCTCGGACACATCATGTTTGACAATCCACTTGACTTGTCATATGCTATGAATGAGATCAACAATATGTCATATTTGCAATCTCTTCGTAGTGACTATGCATATGCCATTAAAATTAACCCAGTTTGCACATATGGCATAGATGACAAGCCCATGGTTATTGGCATTTGTTTTTCTTGTGATGATATTGATATGCTACCTTTGCATCATTTACTCATATGCCATGCCATGACAACCTAGCTTTGGACATGCATTGTTTCGGATGTTGTTCCACTTCTCCATATGATGTTTCCACTATTGCTAATGAGGAGACCCCCATAGTTTCCTCATACATGTTCGGAGATTTTGATTCATCCTATCCATCGCTTGATCTCGCTACTTGTGTGCACCATATGCATTCCATGAATAACAATGCCCTACATATTTGTCATCATGCATTACACCATTTGAGTCTCCATAATGCTATACATAATAACAAACCTCTCATGATGGATGACATGTTTCTATATCACGAATCTCATTTATTTGAGCATTGGCTATTTTGTGCTAACGAACACATGCACGTGCGCATCATGATGGATGATGTGTACATTTACCACGCACACACCTTCTTTGGTTTGTGTCTCTTTTGTGTAGGTAACCACAAATACTTGTCAACCTCACAATCTCATGAGTTGACCAAATGAGCTCTAGAGAGCCACAACTACTTGGGATCCCATGGACTATCCTTTCTGCCGTTCTCTTCGCGCAACCTCTACGCGCATCTCTTTTACTTAGCTCTCACACGACTATGGGCTATTTACCACTTGTCATCTTATGCCCATTCTATAGTGTTCACTTTGCATGTTATGCCTCTTGCTATGAATTTCCCATGCAATTGTGACCCTTGCGTGCCTTTACACATGATTCACCATTATGCTACTTCTATGTGTATTTGCATGCTTGGTGGAGATACTTGTTGCTATTGCCATGTTTTCATTGTGCCCCATGCTATTGATGAGACTTTGCTCAAATCTTTCTTTTATGATTGTGTTATGCCATGTGCATTATTCATGCCCACTATTTGCACACATGCCATGATTGCCATGATTACCTCTAGTAGATTGCATCTTCGCACTACTAGCTTACACTACTTGATTTTCATGATTGCTTCCTATGTTGCATCACCCATGTTCCACTCTTACTTGCTTTCTTGGGTTGATGACATCTATGTTCATGCTTTTCACATGATATATCTTGATCATTGTCACTTGTCTCCAATAGTTGCATCTCTCATATTCACTTGTTGTGAGTGCAACCATGCTATACTTGTTGATCTTGGAGACTCGGACACCTTACTTGTGATGCATGCTCGCTTGTTTGAGCTTAATGCCTTTGGTTGTTATCGCATCATATGCTTCCATACATTGCCATGTCCCCTTGTCCTTTCTTATGATAAGAATGACGAACATACTTGTTGGGTGACTCACCACACGAATAGGTTTTGCATCTTCGCTAACCTCATTTGTTTTTCCGAGTGTTTGTCATGTTCTTTCATTTTGAAGGATTCACAAGGCGGTACCATCACGAGGCATCTTGGGCATGTGAAGGCATACACGTTGCACGACGACAACGCCGTTTTCGACATTCTCATCAAGGTGCATTCCTTCCTAGTGAGCCATCCTCACATACGCTTGGATTTCATGGATGCACCACCGGTCTACCACTATTGCCACGACTTTGAGCATGGGTATATCAACACTCCTTTGGCACATTGCACCCAAACATTCATATTTGGTGATTATGCGCCCACATGCCATGCTCCATGGACATATCGTACCCATAACAAATTTGCATCTTGCGCATGGATTGACTCCCATTATGATTGCCTTGTTGCATCTTGTATTCCCATGTCATCCATGATATATGAGTTTGTGCATTTTCTTAGCAAATTTGTTGTGATCTTTCTTGATGGACTCTTCATACATATTGATCACATTGCCAAGCATCAATTGCATGATCACATACTCACATTGAGCATCATTTACCATGTTCATGATTTTGATACACAATCCCATTACGACATCATTTTGCACAATGGTAGCATTTGCAACTTCTTGCACAATGAGCTTGATCACATGAATGCATTGTATACCATGCTCTTTCATTTTGCTACAATTCATGCTCATTGCCACTACCGATTTCATTGGACGGACTCATGCTTAAATGATGGACACCTTGCGTCCGCTAACCATTGTATTTCCAAGTGTCCCTTGTGTTTGCTCTTTTTCCATGTCTACCATTCCGACGACATCTTGGAGTCGTCCAACTCCAACTTAATCCATGCCTACCGTGTACATGACGATATGGTTCACGATCCGAGGACGGATCTTTCCCAAGGGGGAGGAGATGATGCGGAGCATCCTACGGTTATCTCCATGTACACCGTCATAGCTCCTCAAGCCCCAAGTGAACCTACCGGACTTAAGGTGAACTCGCTCCTCTTCGAGAGTTACATGAATATCATTTGGACTTGGTCACTACCTCACCACGGAACATCGTGCATCTTTAGGTACAAGGACGACCACCTACATGAAGCCGGGGAGCACCACCAAGTCCACATGGAGACGTACGAGAAGAAGGAGGAAAGGAGCGACACAAGCGAAGAAGGGCATGTTCAGTCCGGAACGAGCGGTACTACCGCCTACAAGCGGTACTAGCGCTCCCATGCGGCACTACCGCCTACAGGCGGTACTACCGCTCCCAAGCGGTACTACCGCCCAAGGTCCGGTACTACCGCCCTGCCTGTGCACAGCCGCGGGCCTGTATCCCTCTTCACTTACCCTTTTGTGGCTTTGACTATAAATAGACCACCCCACCTTCTTTCTAAGGTTTAGCAAAGTATTTTGATAGACACTGAGAGCTTTGCTCCTTGTATCCCCTCCTCTAGGAGATCAAGACCTCCCAAGGGAGAAGAATCCTTGTGGATTGCAAGACCTCCCAAGGGAGAAGAATCCTTGTGGATTGCAAGACCTCACCTCCTCAAGGAGTGGGATGAACTAGTTACCTTGTATCTTTCCTTTTGTTGTTCTTGAATCATTGTGAACTCTTGCATGTTCTTGGATCTAGCATATGTGTGATTGGATCTAGTCAATTTGAGTGTTTTCCCTCTCTTGTGTTCATCTTGTTCTTGGGGATTCCCCTCCAATTCGTGAAAGATCTCCACCTAGGGTTCCACCCTACAACACGAGGACTACGCTTCTAGTAACCTCCATCTTGCAGCAGAAGATGAGGGTAGCTGGAAAGTAACAAGTATCCTCCCTTCTGGCAGCCTCCGTCTTGCAGCAGTAGAAGGGTGTAGATGGTAAGTTCACCAAGTAACATCGTATAGCATAATCCTACCCGGCGATCCTCCCGCACATCACCCTGTGAGAGAGAAACCACCGAGTTATATCTGGAACTTGTCTGGGTGTGTTTTATTAAGTATCCAGTTCTAGTTGTCATGAGGTCAGAGTACAACTCCAGGTCGTCCTTTTACCGAGGGACATGGCTATTCGAATAGATTAACTTCCCTGCAGGGGCACATAACCCAGCACGCTCGATCCCATTTGGCCGGACACACTTTCCAGGGTCATGCCCGGCCTCGGAAGATCAACACGTCGCAGCCCCACCTAAGCACAACAGAGAGGTCAGCACGCCGGTCTAAACGCAAAGCGCACGGGGGTCTGGGCCCATCGCCCAATGCACACCTGCATGTTGCGAGGGCGGCCAGTGAGCAGACCTAGCAACTTCCATTACTAAGGAAGTTACGTTACGCGGTCCAACCCAGTGCGCGCCGCTCAGTCGCTGACGTCAAGAAGGCTTCGGCTGATACCACGACGTCGAGTGCCCATAACTATTCCCACGTAGTTGGTTAGTGCGTATAGGCCAATGGCCAGACTCAGATCAAATACCAAGATCTCGAATAGCGTGTTATTATGAAATAACCGCGGACAACGACCATGGCCAGGCCCACCTGTCTCCTAGGTGGTCGCAACCCGCCCAGTCGCTTCGCCACAAAGTAACCATCAAGGGGCTGTCGGGTACCCAGGCCCACCACTACCTGTGTGGAACCACCTGCCCCTTCAGCCCCCATATCCGAATCATTATCATGTGTATGTAATAGTATAGTATATACCGTGATCACCTCCCGAAGTGATCACGGCCCAATAGTATAGCATGGCAGACGGACAAGAATGAAGGGCCACTGATGGAATACTAGCATCCTATACTAAGCATTAGGATAGTAGGTAAATGTATCTACAGTTGTAGCAACAATGACAAGCTATGCAACAGAATAGGAGCTATCGAATCAACAACAGTAACAAACCTAATGCAAGAATAAGAGAGAGGAGAATGGGAGATATCTGGTGATCAAGGGGGGGGGGGCTTGCCTGGTTGCTCTGGCAAGAAGGAGGGGTCATCGTCGACGCAGTCGAACATAGTGGCACCGTCAGCAGTCTCAGTCCCGGTGTCTATCGGAGAGAAGAGGGGGAGGGGAGGGAGAAACAATAAATATAAAGCAAACATCGCACCACAAAGCATAACATGGGAAAACGTGGTGCTACGTGTGACCTAACGCGGTATTAAGTGATACCGGTGAGGATAGAAACATCCGGGAATGTATTCCCAGTGTTTCGCGTTTTTGGACAGATGGACCGGAGGGGGATTGTTCCATGTACGGTATGCTAGGGATGTGTGGCAGATGAACGGATTGCGTATCCGGATTCGTCTCGTCATTCTGAGAAACTTTCATATATAAATTATTTTCATCCAAGTTACGGATTATTTTTTATTAATTTTCAAAGTTTTAAAACATTTTTTTGGAATTATTATTAATTTGAAAATTAAATAGCTAAAAGCTTTTGTCACCTAGTGTGGTGTCAGCCACAGTCAATGACATGTGGGGCCAAGTCAAAGTCAACAGCACAGGCAGCTGTTGACTGTGTCAACTAGTGAATAGTGTATGGGTCCCGCGTGTCATAGGCCTAAGCATTTTTAATATAGCTGAACATTTTATCTTACAGTAGGGTCCACATGTCATAGGGCCTAGACTAACTACACACGATTAATTAGTTAACTAAGTGATCAGGTTAATTAAACCGACTTAATTAAGTTAATTAATTGTCTGATTAATTAATTAGTTAGTTAATAATCTTATTATTTATTATTCATTTAATTTCTTTTCCTTTTTTGAACGTTACTGGGGCGGGGCCCCTTTGCCATATACTCAGAGGCCTAACGGGCGCCTGGTGCGGGCGCTAGGTGCGGCCCGACTGGGCACCCGCCCAGGTCGACGCGGGAGGCCAGGGCGCCGGCCACATGCGCTGCATGGCCGGCGCCTGAGACGGCCGGGACGAGGCCACGGCGAGGTGGGACCGGCGGCGGAGAGCCGGCGGGGCTGGCCGGAGCAGTGGGGGTGCGGCGACGGGGGCGTGCGGGAGAATGATGACGGGGGCGTGCGGGAGAACGGCGACGGGGCCATGCAGGAGAGCAGCGTTGCAAGATGGAGGGGGAAGAGAAGGGGCCGACGGGGAGCTCACAGCGAGGGCTTTCAAGGAGGTCGGCGGGTAGGAGAGGTGGCCGACAAGGGAGAGGCGAGGAAGAGGACGAGGCGGAAGACGGCGACGGGGACGAGGCCGTCCGGCGGCGACGCGGTCGCGGACGGGTAGGCGAGGCCCAGAGCGACAATGGCGAGCACGCGCTAGCAGGCGCTGGCCGGGCGTGGCCAAGGGAGCCGCGGAGTAGCCGCAGCGCTAGCGACAGGGGTGTGTTGCAGGGGAGAGAGGAAGGAGGCCAGGAGGGGCGCCGCTGGTTGTCAGAGGCGGGCGACAGGGCGGGAGGTAGGAGGCGCACGGGGCTGGGCGCTGCCCTACGCGTGCACGAGTGTGTGGCGGCGCGTGGGGAGCGAGGGAGGAGAGGAACGGGGTTTGGTCTAGGGTCGGGGGATGTAGAGGTAGGCCATATAGGCCAGGGGCGGGGTGGGCCGGCTGGGCCGGCCTGGTTGGCCCGATGGTCATCTGGGCCGCTGTCCAGCAGGGGGGTCCTTTCTTTTGTTTTGTTTTTACTTTTTATCTATTTTACTTTTTCTGTTATAGTTTTGTATCCTATTATTTTAGTTTTAGTAAAATATATTCTTGGTATATAAATTAATAATTCAACTTCGTCCATACTCAAAAAGTCCAGTCCTCAATAAATTAGTTTGACATTTTAGTAATTACAAAAGGTATTTAAATAATTGTTTTTGCTGCTATTTTATTCATCTCATACTATTTAAGAATTTTAAAAAAGGTGTGGTTTCTCCACCATAATTACCTTTGCAATATTTGGTTCACTCCGAACATTTTAGTTTTAATATTTGAAAACTTTTATCGTTTGTCTTTATTTTAAATTTGAAATTTGAACTTGGTTTCGAATCAATGCGAGTTTAATAACCATAACCGAGGTGACGTGGCATCATCAACGTGAAATTATTGTAGCCTGGTTATTCGGGCGTTACAATTCTCCCCCACTACAAGAAATCTCGTCCCGAGATTAAGCGGTGTAGTAGGGGGGGGTAAAGTTCTGGTAGCGAAATTCTAACGAGTCTTCTCGGTCTTGACTGCCCTTTCGAAGAGGTTGATCCCTTTCGTTGATGTCTTCATTTCTCTACTTCAAGTCATCGTGATCAAGTCGTCATCCTTTCTTCGGGATCTCTATCGTCCTACGAACGCGACGAGGGGAAAAACTTTGGAAGAACG
>LR738715.1:491177726-491203701 GCA_902687465.1 Secale cereale | reverse complement strand
TTTTATCGTTTGTCTTTATTTTAAATTTGAAATTTGAACTTGGTTTCGAATCAATGCGAGTTTAATAACCATAACCGAGGTGACGTGGCATCATCAACGTGAAATTATTGTAGCCTGGTTATTCGGGCGTTACAATTCTCCCCCACTACAAGAAATCTCGTCCCGAGATTAAGCGGTGTAGTAGGGGGGGGGTAAAGTTCTGGTAGCGAAATTCTAACGAGTCTTCTCGGTCTTGACTGCCCTTTCGAAGAGGTTGATCCCTTTCGTTGATGTCTTCATTTCTCTACTTCAAGTCATCGTGATCAAGTCGTCATCCTTTCTTCGGGATCTCTATCGTCCTACGAACGCGACGAGGGGAAAAACTTTGGAAGAACGCATCTCCACAAGGCTGGGCATGTGACGGTGAACTCAATGGAAAATACACAAGGTATCCCACGAGTTGTATTTCGGTGAATTAGTTGAGTGCAATATACAATGGTACCAAAGTTTCAAATGTGTAGGCAATCATTCGATGCCTAGACAAAAGCTGGAATGGCGGCAATGCACAACGAGAATAACATGGTGTTTGATTCCAAGATGAATAATGGTATAGAATTTAGCTCACGAATCACATACGAAGCTAGGTGCAAAGGATACATTAGAATCCGGGTTGTAAAGAAGAGTCAGGTTTCGATCCAGTGGACCTGTGGGTTATGGGCCCACCATGTGGGTTGAAAGTAGGAAGGGTGGTGACATCTTGCACAACCGCGACAGAGAGGCATGTGAGTGGATAGCTTGTCAGCTATGTCAGCAACAATGTCGGTACCAAGGACGGGGAACAAAGAGAACCATTTTCCCGCTCGTTGAAACGAGGCGAACCAATAGGCAAAGTTCTCGTCCATCGGTGGTTACCGGAATGTTATGAACAATAATAACAGGTTCTTACTGACAGAGTTGAACACCAAATTGTTTAAATAAGCAGAAAATTATTACTGCTTAGATTATATGTAGATCAAAGAAAGGTTAAACAAACAAATGGAAAGAAAAATTGTGATTACACACAATTATTAGGAGTATATCCTTCCCATGGACAAGCAGAACACGGCATACAGGGTAGGAGAGTAAGTACCCAGTCATTCAGATAAAGAGGCCAGGGATTAATCAAGATGTTACCCATACAACGGTGTTTGGATAACTGACCAAGAAACATTTAGCATTGGGCTCCAAATGCTCTTGTTGAAAATTGGAGTACCACATACATGTTTCGAGATAGCATTGGCATGGCCTGGAAGCAAAGGTCAGACTCGGATATACAAAGGATTCATCAGGAACAACTTATATAATAAGTCTTACAATTTCCTCCTGGAAGAATGGTTATCCTTGCAAAGGAAATTATAATGATAGGTCCTCCAGCCAGGGGTGCTAGGCATGACATCATATTACCGGGTCATCAAAGGACCAACATTATAACTCCTGGAAAGTTGTCCCAACCATCATATCTGACCGAGATTCAGATCCGATTGGTGTCACGATACCCAAGACTCGGGATGTTTGAGAAGAAAAGGTGCAACATAAATCGACGAAATGACATTTTTAGATTCTCAAGAAATGAACTATGGGAGTGGGTTCCTGAAACAAAAGTTCATCCTTAAACCAAGGAGAGGATGAGGAGGTGGCTGATGGGCTCAGCAACAATTCATCGAGAATTCCAAACAGATGGGTTTCCACTATAATGTGAACAAGAAGATGAGACTTGTCAATTCAAATGATATAATGTTGTATGCTCGAGGAAAACATACACCATTAATCATTAGTTGATAGGTATGCCCGAAACATGACCTTAGGCGGCAAGATCAATGTTAGAGTGACGATTCAATAATCAACAGTCTAATAACAAACTTTGGATGATTAACTTCAAAGCAATAGGGTTGCTAGAAATACAGAACTCAAGCAGCATCGCTAGCATATTGGTATCCCGGTTAAAAACAACACGGGGACCAAGGAAGAATGGTGATGGTGAGAAGTATCATCATACCGAGAATTTCTAAGAGGTGGAGCAATCCCCACAACATTTCCGACTTAAAAGACAGTAATACTTCAAGGCAGAACACAACACTAGCTGGAGAGGAAGTCGTGTTCATAATGTGGACAAGTTCGCGATGAAAGGAAGTGAAGGATGTTGTCGATGATAATAAAAATCATCGAGGGCAAGGAGAGTATTTCTCACCATGAACACAGTTGACATCTCGGAAGAAGTCAAAGTGTGGAAGGTGATCACGACACATTTGTCGGGAGGTTTCAAGAGGATGCAATCGAAGATCGGCTGCGTCAAGCAAGGGAATGACGAAGTGGCAAGTTATTGGATCAATATAAAAGATGCAAGCTCGGAATCAAAGTTGCCTTACTGAACAAGCAACCAGATGCTGAAAGCTCGACGTAAGTTGTGCTCAATCTCTGAAGAATTCGTGCACCAAAGAAGGACGAGGTAGCACAGTCAAGGATAGCTAGACAAGGGATGTACCCGATAGTCTAGGAATAAACCAGATTGAGTTTAAATTTTCCTAGTAACATCTACTAGGGGTGTTGAATTTTTAAAGCGGATTTGATTTACTAAATGATGTCCTCGGTTGACGGCAATCTAGAACCCGTAGAGTGATTACGACAAGCAAAGGTATTACTTCATCAAAAGTTCAAAAGGTGTAGTGCCAAGGCATGATATCCTCGAGATATAAGAGGGTAAAACTCGAAGGTAGAACACGATAGAAATTGAACTAGGTCATTGACCTATGACAGTAGATACTTTAACCTTGTCAAAAATTGATGAGGCATGGAATGGATTTATTCCAGATATATTGAATAAGGACAGCATGGTCGGAACCATAACTGGAAGGGATCAAATTTATTGACACCGAAAGAATTATTTAGGTGAAAAATCATTTTGCAAGAAGCTCCTGAGACGGTCTACATCGTTTCCATGGGCATGAACAAAATCTCAAGATCGACTCCCATTTATCCAATGCATACGTTTCATTCACCTCTTGTTCGGACAAAGTGGTAGTGTTGGGAATTTATCTGGCAAAACACCATAAGAATATGACTCGTGAAATCTTTCGGGTTCTCATGAAGTAGGAAAGTATAGGTTCAACCCAACAGGGCACCTTAGGAACATACGCTACAAACTTCAAGAGTAATTAATACCAGCTCGCAGGTAGAGCATGGTTGGTCAAAACAGAGAATACAATCTACCAAAGGCATTATGTATCAGAGGAAGAACTCACAAGGTGATTGAATATGAAGGACACTGTCGGATAATAATCCAACATTGGATCGGGCGATCTACAACGGAGCTGATGCGAGTATCGGTACTCAATCTGAGGAATAAAGAATGCAAAGGCATCGGGTTATAGAATCAACTGAATAACTCGAAGCTTTATTAACAAAGGAATTCTGATCTATAAGTCGAGGGATCAGAAGCAGACGCTCTGATCATGGATAGATAAGTTGAATAGACTTAGTTGGACAATCAATGAATGTTTGAATTGCCGAGAACCAACTCATGTCCGGAAGGTCGTCTGAGTCGGAAAAATAATTTAAAAGGATAAATTGATGGTTGCGTGCATACGCACGCATTGAACCAATAAGCTTAGAACGACAAGGGCAACTGATGTCAACAAAGACAATTAAACATAAGGGATTAACTATAAGGTAAGCAGGCAGAATTTCAAGAGCAATAAGCTGCAGAGAATCTTCGGAGGATCGAAAGTACTTCGAAGAATATTTGTTAAACACATGAACAATCAGGTTGAACGGATCCTCGGTAATTGTGAGGATTTAACCGTAAGGTTTTTCATGCGGAAAGAACTGCATGGCAGTAACTCAAAGGATTTTCGGGACAACGGAGAATATTTCGAGGTATCTTGCAACAACAAGAGTGACGTGGAATGATCGTGTGAATGACAAGTGTAAGTAGACATCCACAGGGATATATCAGTGATAGGAATTGTAAGGCGATGAGCACAAAGGTCTCGGAAAAATATCGAGAGATATCCTCGGAATCTTCTGTCGAAGTAGGTGATCTTCAGGCATGAGGGTTCTCCGGGAGAAGTAGATATGAGAACCTAATGTCAGAGTTAGCAAAATCATTTAACCCGAAAAGGAAGAGAGAACAGATTCCCAGAGTATAGACAAGGAATAAAAGATCCTAATACCACCCAGATGGCGACGTGGGGCCGTAAGCCACACAGCCAAGTTAGTAAAACGGTTTTCTCTGTCTAGACTCAACTTCGACCAAGGAGTTGGAAAGGGGGATTCCTACAGGCAGTCGGCTCTGATACCAACTTGTGACGCCCCCGATTTGACCGTACACTAATCGTGCACGCAAATGTGTACGACCAAGATCAGGGACTCACTTGAAGATATCCCAACACAACTCTAGACACAAATTAAAATAAAACAAGCTTTATATTACAAGCCAGGGGCCTCGAGGGCTCGAATACAAAAGCTCGAATACACAAGAGTCAGTGGAAGCAATAATATCTGAGTACAGACATAAGTTAAACAAGTTGCCATAAGATGGCTAGCACAAAAGTAGCAACGATCGAAAAGGCAAGGCCTCCTGCCTGGGACCTCCTAACTACTCCTCGAAGCCGAACTCCACGTAGAAACATCCACGGGATCCTCTGGGTCCTGGACTCCACCATCTGGTTGCATCAACCAAGAAGAAAGGAGAAAGGGGGAAAAGGGGGAACAAAGCAACCGTGAGTACTCATCCAAAGTACTCGCAAGCAAGGATCTACACTACATATGTAATGATATATGTGTAAAGGGGTAATATCTGTGGGCTAAACTGCATAATGCCAGAATAAGGGGGGATAGCTAATCCAATCGAAGACTACGCTTCTAGTAACCTCCATCTTGCAGCAGAAGATGAGGGTAGCTGGAAAGTAACAAGTATCCTCGCTTCTGGCAGCCTCCGTCTTGCAGCAGTAGAAGGGAGTAGATGGTAAGTTCACCAAGTAACATCGTATAGCATAATCCTACCCGGCGATCCTCCCGCACATCACCCTGTGAGAGATCAACCACCGAGTTATATCTGGAACTTGTCTGGGTGTGTTTTATTAAGTATCCAGTTCTAGTTGTCATCAGGTCAGAGTACAACTCCAGGTCGTCCTTTTACCTAGGGACACGGCTATTCGAATAGATTAACTTCCCAGCAGGGGCACATAACCCAGCACGCTCGATCCCATTTGGCCGGACACACTTTCCAGGGTCATGCCCGGCCTCGGAAGATCAACATGTCGTAGCCCTACCTAAGCACAACAGAGAGGTCAGCACGCCGGTCTAAACCCTAAGCGCACGGGGGTCTGGGCCCATCGCCCAATGCACACCTTCACGTTGCGAGGGCGGCCGGTGAGAAGAACTAGCAACTTCCATTACTAAGGAAGTTATGTTACGCGGTCCAACCCGGCGCCCACCGCTCAGTCGCTGACGTCAAGAAGGCTTCGGCTGATACCACGACGTCGAGTGGCCATAACTATTCCCACGTAGTTGGTTAGTGCGTATAGGCCAATGGCTAGACTCAGATCAAATACCAAGATCTCGAATAGCGTGTTATTATGAAATAACCGCGGGCAACGACCAGGGTGAGGCCCACCTGTCTCCTAGGTGGTCGCAACCCGCCCTGTTGCTCCGCCACAAAGTAACCATCAAGGGGCTGTCAGGAACCCAGGCCCACCACTACCTGTGTGGAACCACCTGCCCCTTCAGCCCCCATATCCAAATCATTATCATGTGTATGTAATAGTATAGTATATACCCGTGATCACCTCCCAAAGTGATCACGGCCCGATAGTATAGCATGGCAGACGGACAAGAATGAAGGGCCACTGATGGAATACTAGAATCCTATACTAAGCATTAGAATAGTAGGTAAATGTATCAACAATTGTAGCAACAATGACAGTCTATGCAACAGAATAGGAGTTATCGAATCAACAACAGTAACAAACCTAATGCAAGAATAAGAGAGAGGAGAATGGGCGATATCTGGTGATCAAGGTGGGGGGGCTTGCCTGGTTGCTCTGGCAAGAAGGAGGGGTCGTCGTCGACGCAGTCGAACACAGTGGCACCGTCAGCAGTCTCAGTCCCGGTGTCTATCAGAGAGAAGAGGGGGGGGAGAAACAATAAATATAAAGCAAACATCGCACCACAAAGCATAACATGGCAAAACATGGTGCAACGTGTGACCTAACGCGGTATTAAGTGATACCGACGAGGATAGAAACATCTAGGAATGTATTCCCGGTGTTTCGCGTTTTTGGACAGACGGACCGGAGGGGGATTGTTCCATGTTCGGTATGCTAGGTATGTGTGGCGGATGAACGGATTGCGTATCCGGATTCGTCTCGTCGTTCCGAGCAACTTTCATATATAAATTATTTTCATCCTAGTTACGGATTATTTTATATTAGTTTTCAAAGTTTTAATACATTTTTTTGGAATTATTATTAATTTGAAAATTAAATAGCTAAAAGCTTTTGTCACATAGTGTGGTGTCAGCCATAGTCAATGACATGTGGGGCCAAGTCAAAACAGCACAGGGAGCTGTAGACTGAGTCAACTAGTGAATAGTGCATGGGTCCCGCCTGTCATAGGCCTAAGCATTTTTATTATAGCTGAACATTTTATCTTACAGTAGGGGCCACATGTCATAGGGCCTAGACTAACTACACACGATTAATTAGTTAACTAAGTGATCAGGTTAATTAAACCGACTTAATTAAGTTAATTAATTGTCTGATTAATTAATTAGTTAATTAATAATATTATTATTTATTGATTATTTAATTTCTTTTCCTTTTTTTAACGTTATTGGGGCGGGGCCCCTTTGCCATAGACTCAGAGGCCTAACGGGCGCCTGGTGCGGGCGCTAGGTGCGGCCCGACTGGGCACCCGTCCAAGTCGACGCGGGAGGCCAGGGCGCCGGCCACAGGCGCTGCAAGGCCGGCGCCTGAGACGGCCAGGACGAGGCCACGACGAGGTGGGACCGGCGGCGGAGAGCCGGCGGGGCTGGCCGGAGCAGTGGGGGTGCGGCGACGGGGGCGTGCGGGAGAACGGTGACGGGGGCGTGCGGGAGAACGGCGACGGGGCCGTGCGGGAGAGCGGCGTTGCAAGATGGATGGGGAAGAGAAGGGACCGATGGGGAGCTCACAGCGAGGGCGTTCGAGGAGGCCGGCGGGTAGGAGAGGTGGCCGACGAGGGAGAGGCGAGGAAGAGGACGAGGCGGAACACAGCGACGGGGACGAGGCCGTCCGGCGGTGACGCGGTCGCGGACGGGGAGGCGAGGCCCAGAGCGACGATGGCGAGCGCGCGCTAGCAGGCGCCGGCCGGGCGCGGCCAAGGGAGCCGCGGAGTAGCCGCGGCGCTAGCGATAGGGCTGTGTTGCAGGGGAGAGAGGAAGGAGGCCAGGAGGGGCGCCGCTGGTTGTCAGAGGCGGGCGATGGGGCGGGAGGTAGGAGACGAACGGGGCTGGGCACTGCCCTGCGCGTGTGCGAGTGTGTGGCGGCGCGTGGGTAGCGAGGGAGGAGAGGAACGGGGTTGGGGGTCTAGTGTTCGGGGGATGGAGAGGTAGGCCATATAGGCCAGGGGCAGGGTGGGCCGGCTGGGCCAGCCTGGTTGGCCCGATGGCCATCTGGGCCGCGGTCTAGCAGGGGGGTCCTTTCTTTTGTTTTGTTTTTACTTTTTATCTATTTTACTTTTTATGTTATAGTTTTGTATCCTATTATTTTAGTTTTAGTAAAATATATACTTAGTATATAAATTAGTAATTCAACTTCGTCCATACTCAAAAAGTCCAATCCTCAATAAATTAGTTTGACATTTTATTAATTACAAAAGGTATTTAAATAATTGTTTTTGCTTCTGTTTTATTCATCTCATATTATTTTAGAATTTTAAAAAGGTGTGGTTTCTCGACCATAATTACCTTTGCAATATTCGGTTCAGTCCGAACATTTTAGTTTTAATATTTGAAAACTTTTATCGTTTGTCTTTATTTTAAATTTGAAATTTGAACTTGGTTTCGAATCAATGCGAGTTTAATAACCATAACCGAGGTGACGTGGCATCATCAACGTGGAATTACTGTAGCCTGGTTATCCGGGCGTTACAGTCACTCACACAGGTAGTGTATTATGAACAAGGTGTCAAGTTATCTACAACCGGATATTAATAAATTCCCATCTGCCACATAACCACGGGCACGGCTTTCGAGAGATCAAACCCTGCAGGGGTGTCCTAACTTAGCCCATCACAAGCTCACGGTCTGCGGAGTCGCAACTCCAAGGTGGGAAGGCCCGAGTATTCTCGGAATCCCGTGCTCAAGATATTCCGACATAGGTAAAATTAATCCAGCAAGACCTCCCGGCGTGCCGACACCCTGATAGTAGCCGCGCGTATCTCGTCTCAGGCCAGGACCGGATGGGACAAGCTATAGGTTTTTACCAGCCCTTGAGTTTCCCTGACGTGGCCCAGCAGCACGCCCAGTTTGGACTAACACTCATGTAGAGCACTGGCCTAGGGTTGTTAATTAAGAACTCGGGTTTGCAACGCCCTATGCAAGTTTTAGTTATTAGGCAAATGTAAAACCAATGTTGGGCCTTGCTGGAAAAGCTTTAGCGCTAAGCGGGTTATCGAGGGGGGCCCATAAACCCCAACCGTGTTAGGGACGCAAAATCAAGGAACATAACACCGGTTTAACGGTTCCTAGGGTGGCGTGAGTGGAACAAAACACAAAGCAAGAGTCTTAGCCTTCCACCCATTACCTATATATAGATGATTTAGTTTAACAGTTATATATTGTGATATCCCAACAATAACTTCATCATGTAGTAAGAATCTTCAAATCTTCGCCTGCAACTAACAATGCTATAAGAGGGGCTGAGCGATGCTTACGTAGCCAAACAACGGTTTGCTAGGTGGGTGGTTAGAGAGTTTCATGGCAACAATAGGAGGGCTGACAAATAAACATAGGCATCGAGGCAAATATCTAAAAGAGCGAGACATCTAGCATAGGCAAAGATAGTAGTGATATCTGGGTAAGGTCATCTTGCCTGTTGATTCCACGGAGGGATCGTAACCTTGCTCCTCACACTCAACCTCGGTAGGAACCTCGTACTCCGTATCGTCACCGGGCTCTAACCAAACACAACAATGCAACAACGGAACACAATCAATCACAATGCAATGCTCAGGCACATGATGCATGAACATGATGAACAAGGGCAAGAGTAGATATGATGCATGGCTTAGAGTCACAAGGGAGCAACACATCATAATCAAACAAGAGCAAACACATGAAAGGAAAACAAACAAAAGAACAACTAACAAGTTTATGTTGATTATTCAAACAAGCACCCAACAAGTTTTAAAGGAGTTGGTTAACATGGCAAGGTGCAACTAACATTACAGCAGCATGCTAGGACATTTAAATGGGCTGGAAATAAATAACAACAATTTCCAGAAACTCCCATATTAATTTATTTGCATTTGGGACAGATCTGAAAAACTTCTGTGATAGAGTTGCCAAACATGCTAAACAACAGCACCAAAATATTCTACACATTTTTCCACCCCAAATGCATATAAAGTTTGTTAAGTTTGGAGTTGTAGATATTTAGTTATGATTTTTTACAAGTTTAGGCATATTTAAAACAAGATTAAATTCAAACAACATTTTAAAAGTTTTTAAACATGGCAACAAATAGCATATTCATAAACTACATGAAATTCCAAGCACTTTTCATATAGGACGTATTTCCATTAGAAGAATATTTCCAAAAATATTAAATAAACAAGAAAAATAGAAAAAGAAAAAGAAAAACACAAAACAGAAAAAAAACAAAACAAGCGGAAGGGCCAGAGTGACCCAGGTTCATCTAGCCAGAGCCGCTCACAAGAGGGCCCGGCTGCGCTGAGCTGGCGCCAACGGGTGCGTGCAGGGGCTGGAGAAGGACTGTGAGGCTGGCAGGTGGGGCCTACCTGTCAGCCTCTCGCGAAAATTAAAAAGGGGGGCGGAACCCACTGCCCCACACCGGATTCGAACACACGACCCGGCGCTTATTTGACGAAGACACAACCACTGCACTAGCACTCGAACCTCGACAGATAACAGGGGCGATGACTGAAGAAGTAACTGCAGAAGCAGATGACTAAAGAAGGCCAGAGGCTCGTCGGAGCTGCTCCGGCGACCAAACAAGGCGGCGGAGGTGTGCGGGGTGCTCCTAGAGGAGTTCCGCACCTACTCGAGGCACTTGCAGCACCTAACGAACACTACAACGCCGGCGGCGAGCAATGACAGAACGGCGGCGACGAAGCAACGACGAGATGATGCAGAGGCCTAGGCGGAGCAGCGACTGCACAGGCAGCTCCTACACGACGCACTGAAGCGAAAAGACAACAAAGCACGGCCTAGAGGGGTCGGAGCACTCGCCGGCGATGAGGCCCGATGGCGATGAGCTCGGGCGCTCGCGGAACTAGGACCTAGAGGACGCGCAGGAAGGGCAAAAAGGCACGGGGACAAAGAGGAGCTCACCACGAGCACTGAGATGTGCTCGGCTGGCCCACATGTGGACGGAGTCGACGGCGGCGGGTCTCGAAAAGGTACGGGCGCCGGAGACGAAGAAGAGGAAGAAGACGTCGGAGTGGGGGCGATCGGCTCCGCGTGGAGGACGTAGTCGAAGTAGTCGACGACGAGGTCGCACCTGGACACCGTTGGCGAGGCTGAGGTCGACGAGGGGCTTGCCGGCGACGAGGTGGTGCTCTCAGATGCGTGCGGGTATCGACTGGAGCGGCGGATCTGGTGGTGCTTGGCTCTCCAGGCGGCGAGAGGAGGAAGAGGAACCCTAGGGAGAGGGGCTGGACACGATGCGGGTTTAAATGAGTAGCTCGGATCACGAGACCTCGACGTCCGTGATCACGACACGACGGCGAGCGCACGCTCTGCTCTTCTTTGCGTGACGGAGGAAGACGGCGACTCGGGGCTGAGAGGCAAATAGGTGGGGCCAGGCGCGAGGGGAGAGACGGCGCGACTGCGAGCGCTCTGCGGGCCTGCGGGAGAGAGATGAGCCGCACAGTTGTGGGGGGAAAGCTGGGCCTGGGGGAGAGAGATGGAGGAGGAGGCCCAGGCCACTGTGCTGGCTGCTGTATTCTTTTCTTTTTCGTTTATCCTTAGCCAGAAAAGAAAAAGAAAAGCACAGACTAAAAGGAAAAGAGTTAGGGGAAAAGAAAAATATCCCCATGCTCAGTGATTTAAGCCCTATTTAATAAAATTGACTTGGACATTTTTAGAGGCAGAAAAATAAAAGGAGTTTGAATATGGTTCAAACTCTTGTCATTTTATAACCCAACCAAATCAATTCTAAATGGGGTGATATTTGGCAGAGAGGGTGTAGACATGGTGCAAGGTTTAGGAAAAGAAAGAACATTAACGCACTTGGCTAGGTGGCTTGCACAAAAGAGCAAAGAAAGGACAGAAAAGAAAAAGGAAGAAGATGAAGAAGAAGAGAAGGGGTTTAGGGTTTAGCTAGGCATAGCTCAAGCCACACACACAACATCACAAGGCCTCTCACACACACATCATAACAAAGAAGTAAACTAGATGCCATGATGCCATGATGATGAAGCAATGCAAGGATGCAAAATAAAAAATAAATGACATGGAAATGCAAAAATAAAATGAGCTCAAATGACAAGAACCCCCAAGGATAAGGACAAGGATCAAATTGAGAAAGCTTTATTGCCATTATTGGAAAGTATTACATATGGGGTGTTACAAACTCTCCTACACTACAATAAAGAAAGTTACATTGAGAATCTTTCGAGCAATGCAAAAATAAAGAAAGTTACAAAGAAAGAAGGCCCTTCTCTCTTTTTCTCTCATTTTCCCCTTTTTTCTCCTTTTTCTCCTTTTTTCTCCTTTTGCCTTTTCTCTTTCTTCTTTCCCCTTTTTTATGGCCTCTTTTTTTTTTATTTTCTTTCATCCGGAATCTCATCCCGACTTGTGGGGGAATCATAGTCTCCATCATCCTTTCCTCACTGGGACAATGCTCTAGTAATGAAGATCATCACACTTTTATTTACTTACAAATCAAAGATTACAGAACGGTGGAAAGTTGCATGGCAATATATCTCGGAATGGCTATGGAAATGCCATAATAGGTAGGTATGGTGGCTGTTTCGAGGAAGGTATATGGTGGGTGCATGGTACCGGCTAAAATTGCGCGGTACAAGAGAGGCTAGCAATGGTGGAAGGGTGAGAGTGCGTATAATCCATGGACTCAACATTAGTCATAAAGAACTCATATACTTATTGCAAAAATCTACAAGTTATCAAAACAAAGTATTCAACGCATGCTCCTAGGGGAAGGGTTGGTAGGAGTTAACAATCGCGCGATCCCGACCTCCACACAAAGGATGACAATCAATAAATAAATCATGCTCCAACTTCATCGCATAACGGTTCATCATACGTGCATGCTACGGGAATCACAAACTTTAACACAAGAGTTTCTCAAATTCATAATTACTCCACTAGCATGACTCTAATATCACCATCCTCATATCTCAAAACAATCATCAAGTATCAAACTTCTCATAATATTCAATGCACTTTTATGAAAGTTTTTACTATTCCCATCTTGGATGCCTATCATATTAGGACTAATTTTATAACCAAAGCACATTACCATGTTGTTCTAAAAGACTCTCAAAAAGATATAATTGAAGCATGAGAGATCAATAATTTCTACAAAGTAAAACCACCACCATGCTCTAAAAGATATAAGTGAAGCATGAGAGATCAATAATTTCTACAAAGTAAAACCACCACCGTGCTCTAAAAGATATAAGTGAAGCACTAGAGCAAAACTATCTAGCTCAAAAGATATAAGTGAAGCACATAGAGTATTCTAATAAATTCCAAATCTTGTGTATCTCTCTCAAAAGGTGTGTTCAGCAAGGATGATTGTGGTAAACTAAAAAGCAAAGACTCAAATTATACATGACGCTCCAAGCAAAACACATATCATGTGGTGAATAAAAATACAGTCTCAAGTAAAGTTACCGATAGATGAAGACGAAAGAGGGGATGCCTTCCCGGGTCATCCCCAAGCTTAGGCTTCTGGTTGTCCTTGAATTTTACCTTGGGGTGCCTTGGGCATCCCCAATCTTAGGCTCTTGCCACTCTTTGTCCCATAGTCCATCAAATCCTCACTCAAAACTTGAAAACTTCACAACACAAAACTTAGCAAAAAATCTCGTGAGCTCCGTTAGTATTAGAAAACAAACCAGTACTCAAAGGTACTGTAATGAACTCATTCTTTGTTTATATTGGTGTTAAACCAACTGTATTCCAACTTCTCTATGATTCATACCCCCCAATACTACTCATAGATTCATCAAAATAAGCAAACAACACACGAAAAACAGAATTTCCCAAAAACAGAACGGTCTGTAGCAATCTGTAACTTTGAATACTTCTATAACTCAAAAAAATTGAAATAAATTGGTGGATATGAGGAATTTGTCTATTAATCATATGAAAAAAGAATCAAATAAAAAGCACTCTCCAGTAAAAAAATGGTAGCTAATCTCGTGAGCGCTAACGTTTCTGTTTTTTACAGCATGATCGCACAAACTTCACCCAAGTCTTTTCAAAGGTTCTACTTGGCACAAACACTAACTAAAACACAAAACCACATCTAAACAGAAGCTAGATGCAATATTTATTCCTAAACAGAAGCAAAAACATAGAAAATAAAATTGGTTGCCTCCCAACAAGCGCTATCGTTTAACTCCCCTAGCTAGGGACGATACAAGAATAGATCTAGGTATTGCCATCTTTTGTAGGAAATTCTTCAATTGAACACATATAATTCTTAGGAGTTTCTTCCTTCCTATTAATAATCAAACTTCTAGGCAATAAATCAAGAAATTCGTTTGTAGCAAAAGGTTCCCTTATGATAGATAGAATGTTGGGGTGAACACTTATCGATATAAGATCCGCAGTCTCCTTACTAGAAGATTCACCCTTATTTTTAGGAACATACATAAATTTGGCAATTTTAGTAGTAGAGGGGTTCGAAGTATTTCTCACAACACAAAAAGCAGACCCTACACTAGTAATAATATCCTGTAGTTTAACAATTCTAGTGGAATCTTGATCTATTCTCTCTTTAACTATGGATTCTTTTTCTTTAAAAAAATTCAAAATAACTCCTACCTTAGATCCATATTGGGTAATTTGGCTATGGATCTTTCTATCAAAACTCTCGACCAACTCTACAGTGGCAACTTTATTTGGCATGGAAGTGGAAAGCTTCGTAGTAGACCTGTTTTGAGCATTGCAAATTCTATACCAACCATCTTTTGGATTTTCTTCCTCTCTTTGTTTAAAATTAAGAACTTCACTCTCGAGAGTATTGATAATGATAGGCAGGCTAGCCATGACGGCAAGGCGAACGATAAAACACACGGAAAAAGAAGGGCGAGTAAAACGACAAGGGTGAAGTGGGGGAGGGGAAAACAAGAGGCAAATAATGTAATGTGAGGGATAAGGGTTTGTGATAGGTACTTGGTATATGACTTTTGTGTAGAACTCCCCGGCAACAGTGCCAGAAATTCTTCTTACTACTTCTCGAGCTTGCGTTGTATTCCCTCGAAGAGGAAAGGGTGATGCAACACAGTAGCGTAAGTATTTCCCTCAGTTTTTGAGAACCAAGGTATCAATCTAGTAGGAGACCACGCGTGAGTCCCTCGTGCCTGCACAAACAAATAAGAACCTTGTAGCAAACGCAATAAAAGGGGTTGTCAACCCCTTCTTGGTCACTTACAAAAGTGAGATCTGATAGATATGGTAAGATAATATTTTTGGTATTTTTTGTATAGAGATTGAAAGTAAATAATGCAAAGTAAAGTAAATAGTTGATGGAAGATTAATATGATGAGAATAGACCCGGGGGCCATAGGTTTCGCTAGTGGCTTCTCTCATGATAGCAGATTTCTACGGTGGGTGAACAAATTACTGTCGAGCAATTGATAGAAGAGCGCATAGTTATGAGAATATCTAGGCCTGATCATTGTATATAGGCATCACGTCTGTGACAAGTAGACTGAGACAATTCTGCATCTACTACTATTACTCCACATATCGACCGCTATCCAGCATGCATCTTGAGTATTAAGTTCATAAGAACAGAGTAACGCCTTAAGCAAGATGACATGATGTAGAGGGATAAACTTAAGCAATATGATGTAAGCCCCATCTTTTTATCCTCGATGGCAACAATACAATACGTGCCTTCCTGTCCCTGCTGTCATTGGGAAAGGACACCGCAAGATTGAACCCAAAGCCAAGCACTTCTCCCATTGCAAGAACTATAGATCTAGTAGGCGAAACCAAACTGATAATTCGAAGTGACTTGCAAGGATATTTAAAACATGCATAAAAGATTTTAGAAAAGAATACAATATTGTTCATAGATAATCTTGATCATGAACACACAATTCATCGGATCTCTACAAACACACCACATAAATATTACATCGAATAGATCTCCTCGAAGATTGAGGAGAACTTTGTATTGAGATCCAAAGAGAGAGAATAAGCCATCTAGCTATTAACTATGGACCCGAAGGTCTGTGGAAAACTACTCACAACTCATCGGAGAGGCTATGGTGTTGATGTAGAAGCCATCCGTGATCAATGTCCCCTCCGGTGGATTTCTGGAACAGGCCCCAAGATGGGATCTCACGGGTATAGAAGATTATGGTGGTGGAATTTGGGTTTCATGGTGCTCCTCGATAGTTTCAGGGTACGTAGGTATATATAGGCTGAATAGGGACGTCAGGGAAGGAACAGGGGGCCCACGAGGGTGGGGGGCACGCCTACCCCCCTAGGCGCCCCTGCCCTAGTGGCTGCCTCTCTCGCCTCCTGGCGTGTACTCCAAGTCTTTTGTGTTGATATCGTTCCAAAAATAACTCTCCCAAAGGTATCATTCTGTTTGGACTCCGTTTGATATTCCTTTTTTGCGAAACACAGAAATATGCAAAAAACACAATTTGCACTGGGCCTTGGGTTAGTAGGTTAGTCCCAAAAATAATAGAAAAGTGTATAATAAAGCCGATTAAACATCCAAAACAGAATATATAATAGCATGGAACAATAACAAAAATATAGATACGTTGGAGACGTATCAACGGTAGCAAGATTGTTGATGTAGATCCCCCTCATGATCCTAGCCCCGGCGGCACTCCGGCGCCACCGAGAGAGAGGTGGAGAGAGCCCCATCCTTCTTCTTCTTCATTGGCCTCCTCCCAAGGTGGGAGGAGGGTTCCCCGTCTGGTCCATGGCCTCCATGGCGGAGGATGGGTGAGAGGCCCTCCGAGATTGGATGTGTCTCTCTGTTCTCTTCTATTTCGTGCTCCCCAGATCTGGCCGAAAAATGTTTCTTATATTCCCAGAGATCCATAACTTCAATTTCCCCGAGATTTGAACATGATTTTTTTCCGGATATAAGCTGCCTTGCGCCCGAAGTAGAGCTCCAACCGACGTACGAGGTGAGCACAACCCACCACCACGCGCCTGGCACCTCGGGCGCGCCCTGGTGTCTTGTGGGCTGTGTGGGCCTCCGTTTGTGTTGATTCCATGTCCCAAAAATCACATATATTCCAATGTAAATCTCCGTAAAATTTTATTGCATTTGGACTTCGTTTAATATGAATTTTCTGCGATACAAAAAACACGCAACAAACAGGAACTGACACTAGGCACTGGATCTGTAAGTTAGTCCAAATAAATCGTATAAATTGTTGCCAACCTACTTCACGCGTAGCTTGTAGGATTAAATCATATAAATTATTGCCAACCAACTTCACGCGTACCTTGTAGGATTTCGCCTTTATATGTTTAACACCTTCAACATATCAGCACCATCAGAACATTTTGTCGCAATGAAATCAAGCTGAGCATCCCTGTTTGCATAAATACAAGAAAAGTGATTAGTATGAAGCAAACTGAATTATGAATTTAGACTTTAAATATGCACCAACATGATCCATGCAGAGCACACATTTAAAAAAATGGAACTCACCAAAAATAATCCTAAAACAACATTGTATTAGCCATCACGACAACAAAGATGAAGATTTGTGAGTCCTTCTGAGCTGAAGTTAGTTTGTTCTTGTGGGCAGTAATGTAACCATCCTTCAACTGTTCCCTTCTAATAAAAAGAGGCTTGGCTTCTTCATCTCGACATAATTGGAACTAGGAACTTCACGTACTTCATATTGTTGTTCAGAGGAGGAGTATCCTATTGTGTAAAGACAAGACAACAACTAAATGCTAGCATCCCTGTTAGCTCAAAAAAGAAAAGGAAATACTTAAAACATCCATTACATTAACAATGGGAGTGATGAAATGTATAGTCACAAAGAGATGCATCCTAGTTATCCTCATAAGAAATGATATGATACAAAAGGCTTCTGCTCAACTTGAATTGTATTGTTACTTCATTTTATCAGTGGCTATAACGGTGGCAAACCGGTGCCTCAATTTATTAGCAGCCTTAGATTAACATGCGAAACAATACAACTTTCTCATGACAGTACTTAAACAGTACCACAACTCCAATAGAGATGACAATGTCAATCATATGGACGAAATCAGTTGGCCGGTACCAACCTTTATCGAGAGATTTATTGTGGAGAGCATATAGGTGAAGCACTTCTCCGTAGCCATCAGTTATTATCTACTATGGTTGCCATGCTTACCATATACTCCTCGATTATATTTTATGTTTCTGACATCTTCTTGTGTAGTTCCACTAAAATATATTTTATCTTCAAACAAGATCCCTGTTTGCACAAGTAGAGGTAATTACATATTACATTAAGAGTGGCGTCAAATCACTGTGGCAAAACAATTTCTCGTTCCAGCCGTAGCAATAAATTAAGATGAAAAATTATATCATTACTTGTGTCATCACAGTTCTAGTGCTTCATTACAGCACCGGGAGTTGATTTTTGTTCTTCTTCTGCGTGTTCTTCCCCTTCGTCAATTGGTTCAATAACAGACAAGCTTCGCCTTCAATTAAGATTTGGCATGTCAATTAGGGAGCACAAGAATAGCACTAAACAACAACACTAATTTTCTGATGGCAGTAGCAAAATAGAGGCCAACAGTTGTGAAATATCATTATCTTACCTCAGTGGGATATTATGGTGCACATACAAACAGGAATTCGGGTCTCCTTGTGTGTGGTTCACTAAAATAAAGCAACAATACCATATAAGTAGCACAACACATGAAAGCACACTGCACAATCATGTGGAAGAAGGCCAATACTGACCTCTCATGAGGCAGAATTCAAATAACTCGCACGAAAAATATCTAAAACAACTTTCCCAACACAGATAGGAAGTCAAATCTCCTCTTGTGTAGTTCCACTAAGATCAAGCAATCAAGAAACGTTGTCAGTGTGACAGTTTAGTTGAACTACACAAAACACTATTAAATAGAAGTGTTTTATGCAGTGCAACAAAAGGTCGCAATAAGAACGAGGTGAAGTAGGTAACCCTATTTACATAGAGGTGCAAAGGAAATAATTACTGGTCAATAAAGGTGGATGACACAGAAGCCCACAAAAAGAAGCGTCTAACTTATCTAAATGGGAAAGAAAGCAAGACAATAGTATTTCTCAAACAGTGGCATTGATTCATATTAACAGAGAGATTATGTTAACAATAAAATTCGTTAAACATGTCATTTTCTTTGAACTCTGGCATTGTATCAATTTTCCAGTGGCATTATTAGATTAACAACAGATAAATAGTTTTATGGGACAGTGGACCTGCCATCACCATATGCATCTACCGATGTATAAAGGGGTGATGCACATCTGTTGCAACAAACAACCAAGGAGCATATTTGTGTTGGTCCCATTTTTGTTCTCTTTAGACACCTTTCCCTATGTGAGGGCAACAAATCTAGTCCTGCTCAAACTCTACAACCTTGTCCCCCACCCACAGAAAGACCAGTTCCTTACAGATGTGTGTACTGCGTTTGTCGTTGTTTTCCCTTTTCGACTAACATAGGTGTTGGATAGCCAGTATGTACTACTTTCCCCCTTCCTTTCCTCTTTGAACCACATCCTAGATTCATGCTATACAACTTTCCCCACTACTTTCCTGTTTGATGCAACACATAAATTCGAGTGTAGAGGCAAAAAAATCCACATGCAGCTAGAGCAATGCTTGTGGATTAACTAAATTACACCTTAAGGTTCTCGGGGTGCGGCTCGATGGGCGGCCGGAGGTCAATCTTCCCACACTATCTACTTCTTCGTGTGATGCTTGTCACCACTGCTCTGCTGGTGGCTCGATCCGGCCTCATCGGTTAGGGTAAAGAGGCACTTGTCGGTGTCAAAACTAGCGGATCTCAGGTAGGGGATCCTGAACTGTGCGTCTAAGGATCGAAGGTAACAATAGGCAGGGGACACGATGTTTACCCAGGTTTGGGCCCGCTTGATGGAGTACCCTACTTCCTGCTTGATTGACTATGATGGATATAGGGGTTACAAGACTTGATGTACCTTGAGATGGTAATGACTAAACCCTAGATGTCTAGACTATATGATTATGAATGCCTCTATGGACTAAACCCTCCGATTTATATAGACACCGAAGGGGGCTAGGGTTGTACAAAGTCGGTTTAAAGAGAAAGGAATCTTCATATCCACACGCCAAGCTTGCCTTCCATGCCAAGGAGAGTCCCATCCGGACACGGGGGAAAACCTTCCGTCTTGTATCTTCATGGCCCATTAGTCCGACCCACGTTACGTAGCCCGGAAGCCAGAGGACCCCGTAATCCAGGACTCCCTCGGTAGCCCCTGAACCAGGCTTCAATGACGATGTGTCCGGCGCACAGATTGTCTTTGGCATTGCAAAGCGGGTTCCTCCTCTGAACACTTCAGAATAGCTAATAAACACTAACTATGTCCGGCTCTATTTAACAGTTACAACCCACTACCACAAGGGTATAACACTTAGTTAAAAACATAATATACCTTTACTGACAGCTTTTGCTAGCGAGACGTCACGTCTGGCCATTCCATCATTTTGAATCATTTTTCAACTTCCTGTTTTGCGTTTCGAGACGCAGCCTCTGGTGACACGTCTTGTCAAAACAGAGATAATGTCCCCTTATCACGAGATTTTCATTAATATGGGCTTGGGTAATCCAACTGCGCCGTCCACGCGACCCCTTGGGAATAGGCGTGTTTTAAGGCTCGTGGGAGGGACGTTCTATATTCATGTCCTTTATAAGGGGAAAACAATCTGCATTTTCATCCTACGTCTTTCTTCTTCCTCAGACCATCCGCCCTCGAGCTCTAGTGCCCAAGCTTTGATTCCCCCGTCCCCAGAAAACATTCTAGCCATGTCTGGATTCGGATCGCAGGGCAAGTGGATGCCCTCCTCCGTCACGGAGGAGAACATCAAGGAGCTCCGGGAAGCAAGGTATTTAGCCGAGGCAATCGCCCACCGGCTTCTAGCCAAGAAACAGATCGTCCCTACTCCGGAGCTCCATGAGAGGGTAGTATTCATTCCTCATTTCCTTCGTGGACTAGGGTTTCCCCTCCATCCCTTTGTCTGTGGCCTTATCTTTTACTACGGGCTAGATTTCCATGATCTAGCCCCGAATTCCTTTCTCAACATCTTGGCATTCATCGTCGTGTGTGAGGCATTCCTTCGCATCCCTCCCCACTTCAGCCTTTGGCTCAAGGTTTTCAATGTGAAGCCAAAAGTGTTGGACGGACAACACACGGAGTGCGGCGGCGCTATGGCGAGCAAGCTCCCCAACGTCACTTGGCCCAAAGACACCTTCGTGGAGATCGTGAAGGGTTGGCAGCAGGAGTGGTTCTACGTCACGGAACCCCGTGACTCCACATGGCCCCCCTGTATTCATATCCGGGCCTCCCCTGCGGCTGATATCCTGGCTCAGTAAGTGCCTAGACTGGGCGTCATCCGATGAGGTGAAGGTGCTACAGAAGCGCATCAAGAACATGGTAGACAAAAATACCAGTCTCGCTAGCGTGATCCAGATAATGTCTTTCGCTGGATTCTGCCTTGCCAAGACATGACTCATCGCATGTGGGAGTTCGACCCGGCCGTCCCTTGGACGCTGCATCGATTCTACAGCACGAAGCACGAAGATATGTGGAAACTGCTAATCAAGACCCAAAAGAAGTGGCCGAAGACGACCGAAGACCTTGGCATTGATTGTACTCATGCAGCGTCTCCCGTAAGTTTTCATGATAATTTTACCATTAGTAATTCCAAGGGGTATACTAAGCTTTCCATTCTTCTCATAGGGGTGGACGAAGAAAGCGGAGCGGATTCACTGTTCGGCTCCGCTACCCAAAGACCCAGCCATCCCTCTACTAACGAGGATGCTGGTTCCGACGCCATACCAGGCACCAGAAAAGAAGGCCAAGAAGAAGGGCCAGGAGGCCTAAAGTGGTCTCCACCGTAAAGGTGCTTCGGATGTAGTGTCCGAAGACACTGAGACACACTCCTCCCCTGATGAAAACAAAGGGGAGGATGAAGAGAGTAATTCTCCCCTTAATGGGGGAAAGATGCAAAGGGGGGCGTCCACAGATCTGGAGGCGGAGGCGTCAAAGAAAGGGAGGATCTCCCTCACAGATGACTCTGAATCACATGCCAATGAGTGGCGCCCCAGGCCGAAGCCCCTGGCCGAACCGTAAGTGCCCCTAAAGGTATTTGTACTTATATACCTTTCCGCCTTATGATTGTAATGTATTGAATTACGTACTACAATCCTGCTCGTGTCCGCCCCATCGATCCTCGTCTTCGAGGAAATCGCTGGATCCAAACGTGATGGATAGCGAGTTGCCTCCACCAGCCTCCGCCCCCAAAGCTACGGATAATGCCAAAGTGCTATCCTGAAGGACCGTTCTGGGTCAGGGAGAGGCACGGGAGGCCATCGAGACGGTACCAGAGGGTAATACCTCTACTGCCGGAAACCCGGGGGCGCCGACCCCAATGGATATTGGCGACAGGAGCCATGCCCAATTCGGCCCACAAACGAACAATATTTCGAAGACCCATGTGACTCCAGAATTAGGTGAGCGGCCTCCTTTGAAAGAAAGGAGTGCGCAAATTCCACCGGCGACCTCTGCCAATCCGGAGGCGCCGAACACATTGACGGAAGCACTTCAAAGTGCCGTCATTGTAAAAGAACATCGTGCCCTTATTGGCACGGTGGTTGAAATAGTTTGGTCCGCCAAAAGCGGCTTGAATGAGGCTTATACTAGCCTTCTGAGAGGCTTTGAGGTACGTAATATTTATACCTTTTGGCTATATGCGAAAAAGGTGTCTGTGTATAGATAGTAGCCCCTGGACTCTGCTTGGTGTTTGCAAAGAAAGGCCGAGCATAGGATCTAAGTACTCATACAGGAGATTAGCAGACATATCTTTTGGAATCAAAGAGGCTGCGATGCAGGCGTCAGCTTCCCATGCCGCCGAAGCGTCTGAGCTGAGGCGGAACTTGTCTGAACAGCAAGGTATGCAATACCAAAAATGTGTCTGAAATAATATCAACAATAATTTGTCATCTGAATGAGCATTATAACTCTGCTCACAGCTGACGCGTCTGAGGCCGAGACCCTCAAGAGCGCACTAGGCGAGGCCAAGAAAAAGGCAAAGGAGGAACGAGCCACCCGCCTAAAGTATGAGTCAAGGGTGGAGGAAGTCCAGCAAGAGCTCAAGGATGCTATAAGCAAATGTGAGTCCTTAGAGCATAGAGTGTCGGATCAAAAATCCGAAATTGCTAAGGCTCTCCAAAATTCTCAGGAGGCGAGCCAAATTGCGGCTAGTAAGGCCTTTAATATACATAGCAAATTTGTGAGGAAGAAATACATTTTACTGACCTGGATTTGGAGTTCCCCAGGAGCGTTTGCGGACCTTCCCCGGAGTGGTGCCGATGCTGCAGAGTTCTTCCAAGCCGAAGAGGGGAGCTCAACAGAGAAACTGTTCTGGTTGGAGTACCTTGCGCCTGAGCATGCTGTACCCCTCCACGACCAGCTGAAGCAGTTGTCCGAACTGCATAGGGTGGCCGGATTGGCCATGAGGGATTTTATAATCCGTCTGTGGCCTAGCGAGCCCATACCCAGCAGCTACTTCGGGCTTGTGAGGCGACTGATCAGTGCGTGCCCCCGGCTTGATGGCATGAAGCGATCGGTCTGCATCGAAGGCGCGCTGATGGCCTTCGCCCGTGTCAAGGTGCAGTAGGCAAAGATGGACGCCGTAAAGCTTGCAACCGAGGTGCCGCCTGCAGGAAAGGAGAACCGCACGCCGGAGCGATATTTCGATGATGTCCTAGAAGGATCCCGCATTGTAGAGAGCCAGTGTTCGAAGGACATTATGTTTGGATGAATTTGTCCACGTTGTCCAATCCTGCATTATGAAACAAGGCTTATGTATGATATGTTATTTTGTTTTAATTTGAAATATTTCCTCCGGTGTGGCCGTTTATGATATCTGAGAGTTGGCCAGTCGTCGGCTTCAGCCGCCACGTAGATAGTATGGGGTGTTCGGTGTAGCACCTAAACACACTTGACCCAGTGATTTGGTCCGTAAAGGAGGTGTTAGTGTGGCGAACCAGGCAATCGGACTATATGGCTTTATCGCTCTCACTTAGCCATAGGAGTTTTATAATTGGAGTATAGACGTAGCCCCTAATATTGTTCGATTATCCAAAGTTGGGTGCTATAGATGCCCGGCCGAGCGAATGCCGGCCGATCGTGTATTGCGGAAAAAATCACAAGAGATTTGTAGTCACCGAATAGCTGGCCAGCTCTCGCCGCATCATAACAGTCAGTTTTTGTCTTTCACTACTGATGTGTTTACCAGGATGAACCAGAAACACAATCTCAGTAGTTCTCCCTTTACTACCTTAGCTGAACAAGCGGAACATAAGGTAGTAACCACAGGAGCCGGGCAACCCAACTATTGACCAAAGACATGATTCAGAGCCGACGCATATACTGCTATATTCAGGACCCCAAATTGCACTATGAAAGTGTTCGGACTTTGTTTAGTAAGAAAAAGATGTACGTGGCTTAATGTAGCCCATGGTGATTTAAGTCATACCGAGGCGTACATGACAATCGGGCAGAAACAGGGAAACATAGATTAAGAGATAAGCCAATAGGTCAGGCCAGAAACTGTTTCCATTATAGTCTGATCGATACGTCAAAACATATTGGTACAACAAGGTTCACAAGGCTATTTTACCTGCCGAGCATAGGGGAAAGCTCTGCGCGGGTTTTGCAAATGGTCGAGGCGGTCTTTAGAGACCCTTTGAGATACTCTACCGTGATGCTTGTCTCCTTGTTGTATTGTCCTTTGAGATGATCATCACTCGGCATTGTCATGATAGGCCTCGAGAAGAGACATGAGCACTATTGAAAAGGTGACGTGGGTTGTGAGGAACCTGAAAAAGATAGAATTAATAGAAAAGGGGAAAATATGGGTGTTCGGATATGGTCTAGCCGTATTCTGAACTTTATCCTTGTTGTGCCTCCGTCTTTGCCCATGGTATCTTTAGCGCGTAGTTATGTACGCGTGGCACGTAGACCGCGATTTGGTTGGGACTGAGACGGAGGCTGAATTGCTAACTGAGCTCATGACGAGCTGGGTCGTCGCTCTGTGGTGTAGTCCAGACTCGTTTAATAGTGTCCGATTGCTTGGCCACCGATGTAGTGTTTGGCTTGATAAGGCTGCCCTCACTTCTGCTGCCAGGGCCGCGGTGTGCTCCTCGGTACGGAGGGAGCGTTCCATGTTTCCATTGATTGTTATAACACCGTGGGGGCTGGGCATGTTGAGTTTGAGGTAAGCATAGTGCGGGACCGCATTAAAGCGAGCGAACGCAGTTTGTCCGAGCAGTGCATGATAGCCACTGCGGAAGGGGACGATGTCGAAGATCAAGTCTTCGCTTTGGAAGTTATCCGGCGAACCAAAGACGACCTCCAATGTGATTGAGCCCGTACAGCAGGCCTCTACACAAGGTATTACTCCTTTAAAGGTAGTTTTGGTGGGCTTGATCCTTGAAGGAACAATACCCATCTTGTGGACTATGTCCTGATAGAGCAGGTTAAGGTTGCTGTCGCCGTCTATGAGGACTCGCGTAAGGTAGAATCCATTGATGATTGGATCGAGGACTAGTGTGGCCGAACCTCCGTGACAGATATTGTTCGGATGGTCTCTATGATCAAAAGTGATCGGGCAGGCTGGCCATGGGTTGAAGTTAGGGGCGACTGGCTCTATCGCGTAACATCCCTCAACGCGCGCTTGCACTCCCGCTTGGGGACGTATATCATATTCACCATTTTGACTTCGAGGGGAAATTTCTTTTGACCCCCTATTTTTGGTGGACGCAGATCGTCATCGTCGTCGTCCTCGTTGGGTGACCCTTTGTCCTTATGTTTGGTATTTAACTTACCGGCCTGTTTAAAGACCCAACAACTTCGGTTGGTATGGTTGGCAGGCTTGTCGGGGTTGCCATGAAACTGACAGGGTCGGTCAAGTATTCGGTCCAAGCTGGATGAGCCCTCTCCGTTTCTTTTGAATGTCTTCTTCGCTGACCGGACTTGGAGCCGCTGAATCCGGTGTTGACCGACGTGTCTTCGGGATTGTCATTATTGCTGCGACGCTTGTGTTTGGTGCGTCGTGGCCTTCCGTTGTTATTCCAAGCTTCGTAATTGCCGGGCTCGCTCGTACTATTACTGTTACGAGCTAGCCAGCTGTCATCGCCCGCGCAAAAGCGGGTCATGAGCGCAATGAGGGCCTCCATGGACTTCGGCCTCTCTTGGCCAAGGTGTCGGGCGAGCCATTCATCATGAATGCTATGTTTATAGGCCGC
>LR738715.1:491130180-491177716 GCA_902687465.1 Secale cereale | reverse complement strand
GTTGGCAGGCTTGTCGGGGTTGCCATGAAACTGACAGGGTCGGTCAAGTATTCGGTCCAAGCTGGATGAGCCCTCTCCGTTTCTTTTGAATGTCTTCTTCGCTGACCGGACTTGGAGCCGCTGAATCCGGTGTTGACCGACGTGTCTTCGGGATTGTCATTATTGCTGCGACGCTTGTGTTTGGTGCGTCGCGGCCTTCCGTTGTTATTCCAAGCTTCGTAATTGCCGGGCTCGCTCGTACTATTACTGTTACGAGCTAGCCAGCTGTCATCGCCCGCGCAAAAGCGGGTCATGAGCGCAATGAGGGCCTCCATGGACTTCGGCCTCTCTTGGCCAAGGTGTCGGGCGAGCCATTCATCATGAATGCTATGTTTATAGGCCGCTAGGGCTTCAGCGTCTGGACAACCGACAATCTGGTTCTTTTTAATGAGAAGCCTAGTCTAGAATATTCTAGCGGACTCTCCGGGCTGCTGGACAATGTGACTGAGGTCATCAGCATCTGGAGGCCGAACATAGGTGCCTTGGAAGTTGTCTCTAAAGACATCCTCCAGGTCTTCCAAACATCCAATAGAATTTTCTGGAAGGCTATTTAACCAGTGTCGAGATGGCCCCTTAAGTTTTAGGGGAAGGTATTTGATGGCGTGTAGATCGTCACCACGAGCCATGTGAATGTGGAGAAGAAAATCTTCAATCCATACTACGGGATCTGTTGTGCCTTCGTATGATTCAATGTTCACGGGTTTAAACCCTTCTGGGAACTGGTGCTCCATTACCTCATCGGTGAAGCATAGGGGGTGTGCGGCGCCTCTATATCGGGCCACGCACGACATAGTTCGGATGAAGCCCATATGTGGTTTTCAGCCCAGGCGTGGTTTTGCTTGTCGTGCCAGGATTGGTAACCATCCTCTCGTGCCGACGCACGCACCCGCGATCCATAAATAGATCTGGTCTGACCAGCTCTATTTTCCAGGTCCTGTCGTAGGTCATATGTGTATCCCCGAACTGTTGTTTCCCTGCTTTTAGGGCGAGTGGTGCAGGCTGGTGTTCGGCTTGAGTTGCCGTTCTGTCCCGGCCACGTGGCGGTCGGTCAGGTCTGTCAGCCGTGTTACGCGCGGGTGGTATGGGTTCCGGCGCTTCATCGTCGAATTGGGGTGGCATCTTACGCTTTGGATAACTCTTTGTTGGGTGTTCAAGGCCGTACTCCTCAGCTGCCAGGACATTATGGTATCTGTCATTGAGCAGTTCTTGGTCAGCTTGAAACTGTTGTTGCTTCTTTTTTATGCTTCTTGCCGTGGCTATTAGCTGGCGCTTAAAGCGATCTTGTTCAAGAGGTTCCTCTGGCATGATAAATCTTTGTCGCCGAGGCTCAAGTCATCCTGGGAGACTGGCAGATAGTTGCTATCTTCTGAGTCCTCGCTCCCTGCTTGCTCGTCAGGGTCGACTTGCCCCTCCTCTCGATAATCCGGTTTGGATGTTGGTTCGATGGGGTCTTCTTGTTCTTCGGCGTGTTCCGGAGTATCATTTTCTCCAGTGCCGGTGTTGCTATCTTTTCCGCGACGCGATTTAGAGCGGCACCGCTGACGTCGATGTTTCGGCGGTATCTCAAGACGTTCTTCCTTGACTGGATCCTCCTTATCATCACCGTCTCCTTCGTTAGGTGTGTCCACCATGTACACGTCGTACGAGGAAGTGGCCGTCCAGCCTCCGGTGAACGGCGGGTTTTGGGCCTGCTCCTCTCCGGCATCGTCGTCTATACCGTCGATGTCCTCGGAGGCATAGTCGAGCATGTCAGTTAAATCCTCGACGGTGGCTATAAAGTGGGTGGTGGGTGGGAAGTAAAGTTCCCTATTTTCAACCCCTAGTCCAGGCTGGGTGTAATTCGGAAGCGGTTCCTATGTGATGGTGAGGGATCACATTAAGTCCAGAGCCTCGTTTAAGAGCGAGGTTTGGATGGGGATTGAAGTTCCCGGGCCGAGCTCACAAGACGTGGACTCTGAGGGTTCAGAGCTATTGTCCGAAGAAGAGTCCGCTATCCTCTTTGGTTTTCCAGTCCTAAGCTTTATAGCCGCAGATAGTCCGACGGGCTCTAGACTCACGTCTTCGGACCTGATTACACGTTCCGGATCTAAGGCTGGAGCGATGGTCGGAGCCGCGAACCCTTGGAAGATCAAGTCCCCTCGGATGTTAGCGATATAGTTCAGATTTCCCAAACTGATCTAGTGACCAGGGGTGTAGCTGTCGATCTGCTCGAGGTGACCAATCGAGTTGGCACGCAGTGCGAAGCCGCCGAACATGAAGATCTGGCCGGGGAGAAAAATATCCTTCCCAGCGGCATTGTTATAGATGATCGATGAAGCCATCGAGCCTTTCAACGACGGTACGATGGAACTCTCAATGAAAGCACCAATGTCGGTGTCATAACCGGCGGATCTCGGGTAGGGTGTCCCGAACTATGCGTCTAAGGATCGAAGGTAACAGGAGGCAGGGGACACGATGTTTACCTAGGTTCGGGCCTTCTTTGAGGGAGTCCTGTATTCAGGGGTGCTCGAGCGTCCAGGTCGATGAAGCTGGGCCGTATTGATGGGCCACAAAACAAGAAGCAGAAGACTCTCCCGTGTACTCGGTCAGGACTACTATGAAGATAGAAAGGCACGCGAATAGTCGGGATGTATCAATTACTTCCTCCCCAAGACACCCTTGTAAACCTAGGTTCTCTCTGACATGTATATAAGCCGGGGAGTTTAGTCTGTAGGGGGGATCATCAACATCAAAATACCCTCATAGGCTAGGCTTTAGGGTTTAGCCACTATGATCTCGAGGTAGATCATCTCTTGTGTTCATATTCAGCCATATTAATATAGCAAAAAGTAGGGTATTACCTCGATCGAGAGGGCCTGAACCTGGGTTAACATCGTGTCCCTAGCCTCCTGTTACCATAATCATCTAAACGCAAAGCTTGGGCCCCCCTACCCGAGATCTGCCGGTTTTGACACCGATAATGGTGCTTTCATTGAGAGCTCCATTTTGCGCTCGTGATGCGCGGTCGATGGCTCGTCTCGTCATCAACGATGGGATCACCCTCGGAAACAACCTGACCATTGGCCAGGTTCTCCAGCTCGGCAGATTCGTTGTATGCACCGGCATGGCCTCGGGGCCGGCCGTACTCCCTGCGGTCATCGAGTACCACCCTTATGTTGACTCCGGCCACTCCGATGACGCAATCTCAGCAAATCTCTCGCCCTTAAACGAGCTGCTGGATCGTATCACCGCCCTGGGGCTCTCATGGCTAGGAGATCAGACCGGACTTAAATCTGGTCATGGTGAGATCGACTCCTTCGCGATCACTCATCTAGTGGAGGCAGTTGAGGACGAAGCCAAAGAGACTCCTCCTCTCAAGACGAGGATCGTCACCGTTCGGATCTCTGGATCGAGCCGAACACGTCCATGTTGGGACGCACATTATGTTCTTTAAGCTCTGGGATTGACACCGGGACCAGGGAATGATTAAACCCTGTCGAACCCGGAACGTCCATGTCGGAGGTTGTTAAAACCCCGAATACTACTTTGGATCGAGACTCAAAATTACTAACACCCACCCACCCTGGGAAAAATAATCCAAGTAAATCCGGACATCCGGACATAGAGGATCTCGCGAACATACATCAGCAGCACGAGGAAATGGTCAACCACTTCTGGGCCAGATTCCTGCTTGTTAAAAACAAGATCAGGGACTGCTGCGACGACGAGGCGGTCCACGGACGAGGGAGTCTTGAACGACCTCAATCGACGTCGTGTTCCGAGTTTCACAGAACTGTCGCATTTAGTACAAAAGTACTGCGCAATGGAAAACACTTGGAAAGCCGAGAATACACCTCTCGAACAGTCCGGCCAGTACACTATCAAGGCTAAACGAACATACCCTAGCATGTCATCCGATAATATGCCTACTGGCAAAAAGAACAAACCCGTTCGATAAACCTTGCCAAATACACGCATCCCCGGACAATGTCCCAAACCATTGCCTTAGAGCATGTTGGGTACTCCGGCAGGTAGCAAAGAGCGGTGCGGCAATTCTTGCCACCGCCGTATCAAGGGAGAAAGTCGTCGACGTCTTCACTGTCTTCGAGACGTTCTCCTCAAATAACCGCCGCTAGATAGCGAATCGCGAACTTGCCGAGGTCTACCAAATTAGCTCTGCAAGCCCATGGAGCGACACGACAATTAGTTTTTTCTGCCGAAGACGCACCCCGAGTCCGGCCGATCCGAGCATCAGCAACTCTTGTAGTACATCCAGTAGTGGACGGCTTCCGCCTCACTAAGGTACTTATGGATGGAGGAAGCGGACTGAACCTCGTATATGAGGAAACGGTTACAAAAATGCAGGTGGAAAAATCCCGCATTGAGCACACCAACACAACCATTAGAGGAATTATACCCAGCCATGAAGCCCGGTGTTCCGTAAGCATTAAGCTCGGTGTAGTATTCGGTACATCCGGTAACTACAGATCGGAGGAACTGGTCTTCTACATTGTTCCCTTTCATAGTGGATACCACGCCCTTCTAGGAGGGGACGCTTTCTCACGCTTTCAAGCTATACCCCATAATGGGCAGATGAAGCTTAAAATGCCAGGGCCCAATGGAGTGATCACATTAACAAGTGATCTGGATAGAACACTCCGCGCCGAGAACAAGACGGCATCCTTAGCCTTAGAGGCATTATCCGAAGCCCTTGCGGCCGAAGAATTAACTACCCTACAATCAAAGGTGGATAAGGACAATGTAATCCTCGCCAAAAGATCGAAGTCTACCTCCTTCAAGCCAGAAGACGAAATCATCAAATTCCAAGTGCACCCAACGGACCCTAATAAGACAACGTCTATCGGGGCACAGCTGGATCCGGCGGTAGACAGCGCGTTACGCGCCTTTCTTTTTGAAAATTGGGATATATTCGCCTGGAACCCTTCAGATATGCCGGGAATCCCACGCAGGCTGGCCGAACACAGCCTCAATATTATCAAAGGGTTCAAACCAGTCAAACAGTCATTGCGACGGTTTTCTCAACCCAAAAGGGGAGAAGATCTAGCCAAGCTATTGGAAGCCGGATTCATCAGAAAAATTAAACACCCGGATTGGCTAGCCAACCTAGTCATGGTACAAGAAGAAGGATAAATCCTGGCGCCTCTGCGTCGACTTCACAGACCTAAATAAGGCATGTCCCAAAGATCCCATTCCTTTGCCCCGCATTGATCAAATTATCGATGCAAGGGCCGGACACAAGTCATTGTGCTTCCTTGATGCTTACTCCGGATACCATCAGATAAAGATGAAGGGATCCGACCAGGCCGCAATGGCATTTCTCACCCCGTACGGTCCTTTCTGTTTCAACACTATGCCCTTTGGACTTAAAAGTGCTGGTGCCACATATCAACGCATGATTGAAATGTTCTTAGAAAAACAAATTGGCAAAACAGTGGAGGCATATGTTGACGACGTAGTCGTTAAGACTAAACACGTCGAGACTTTGGTGGAAGATCTCCACCTTACGTTTTCCACCCTTCAAGAATATGACATAAGGCTCAATCCGAAAAAGGTATTTTCGGCGTTCCAGCCAGAAAACTACTAGCGTTCATCGTATCCCATAGAGGAATCGAAGCTAACCCAGCTAAAATCCGGGCCTTGTCAGAACTCAAAATACCAACCGACCTCAAACAAGTGCAAAAACTAGCAGGCTGCGTAGCGGCCTTAAGCCGCTTCATCTCCAGGTTAGGAGAAAAGGCATTGCCACTTTATAGATTGCTACGATGCACTGACAATTTCGAATCGACAGACACGGCCACAGCTGGACTAGAAGAAATAAAAACTCTACTAGCAAGCAACCCAATCCTAGCCGCCCCCGGTGTTGGCGAACCAATGCTGTTGTATATATCAGCCACTCACCAGGTAGTGAGTGTCGTGCTCGTCGTCGAATGAGCTGAAGAGGGACATAAATTCCTCGTTCAAAAACCCGTATACTACGTATCCGAGGTTCTAACACCGTGCAAATCACGGTACCCCCACTATCAGAAAATTGCCTATGCGGTCTTTATGTCATCTCGGAAACTTCGACACTACTTTCAAGAGTGTTCAATCATAGTGGCATCCAAGGTACCACTGAACGATAGTATTAACAATAAAGACGCCACTCGACACATAGCCAAATTGGCCATCGAGCTCTTACCGTTCGAAATATCTTATAAGTCATGCCGGACTATTAAATCCCAGGTGTTGGCTGACTTTGTCGCAGAATGGACCGAAGCCGAACTCCCTAAAGAGTACGGCTCATATTCCCACTAGACAATGTACTTCGACGGTTGCAAAATGCTAGCCGGATTAGGGGCCAACGTAATATTGATATCTCCAACTGGGGATACAGTCCGATACGTTCTGCAATTTATGTACACGGACTCAAACAATGCGGCCGAATATGAGGCCCTATTACGTGGTCTCCACCTAGATGTATCCATCGTCATACAACGCCTCGAGGTACGTGGAGACCCAAACCTCGCTATCTCCCAAATCAATGGAGACTTTTTTTCCGAAGGATCCAAAAATGGAGGCTTATCGCAATGATATATTGAAAATCTCGGCTAGATTTGAGGGGTTGGAATTCCATCACATAGCCCGGGATAATAACCAGGCCGCTGACGTGCTCGCTGGTATGGGCGCTAAACGTGACCCCGTCCCATCTAACACATTTGTGGAAAGGTTATTTAAGCCATCAGTAACATGGCAGGACGTGGGCGGCGATACGAATTTGGATCCGAACACACCTCCGGCCGAACTTAACCAAGACGTCATTGGAGACCCAGACATGGAGATAACTCATTCAGCTCATGAAATCATGGCTGTCCTAGCATCCTGGACAAAGCCCTTCCTAGCTTGACTTGAAAGGCAGGAACTCCCCGATGACCAAAACGAGGCCCGCCGCATAATCCGGCGCTCAAAAGCCTACAAAGTTCATGAAGGTGAACTATATAAGAAAATCACAACTGGTATTTTACAAAGGTGCATCTCCGAAGAGGAGGGAAAGCAAATTCTCACTGAAATACACGCTGGAATGGGCGGCCACCATGCCGCAGCCCGGGCGCTCGTAGGCAAAGCTTTTCGAGCTGGCTTTTATTGGCCCACTGCCCGAGCAGACACCCTGACCTTAGTCTAACACTGCATTGGCTGACAGCTCTTTGCAAATCAAAGTCACGTGCCTCCCACCGCTCTGAGAACAATCCACATTACTTGGCCTTTTGCGGTCTGGGGGCTTGATATGGTCGGACCTCTTAAAGGGGAAGCCATAAAAAGAAATACTTACTGCTGATGGTAGTTAAATTCATTAAATGGATAGAAGCCAAGTGTCGGTGTACTAAGATAGGGGTACCTTAGTACCCCAACTTGTGCACGGGCAGTAGCAGCTTCCCGCGGCAGGGCTTACCACGTGCTCGCCGGAAACCTTTCTGGTCCCTTTGAAGCCATTCAAGAACAAAGTATACAATTCAGAAAATCAAGGCCCCGGCAAGAGGAGCTTGCCGGGAAGGCCGCACCAGGCTCAAGGATATCACTTTAGTACAAGGCCCTGGCAAGAGGAGCTTGCCAGGAAGACTAAAGAACACACACCTCAAGAAATGCCTCGGCGCATCATGCGCCCCGGCAGGACCCGGGGAGCGATAAGCTTCCAGGCCCGGCAAGATCATGGCCCCGACAAGGTGCTTGCCGGGGGAAACTTACGCTGTGTGCCCGCGCTCCAGCTCATCTGCCCACGCGTCGCCCTGGGGCCCTTCTAGGGACGCGTGGCGGAAGGCTGTGCAGCTTGGGGGACACGGTGGCAAGCCGCGGTGACGAGGCTACCGCCGTGGCGGACGGAGAAGCATGGACGGACAATTTTGGGGTCGACGGTGACGGGCATTTAATGCCCTTGTCCCCCACTGTCAAAGTTAGGTGAAGACCACTGTTCATCCACTGTTCACGCACTGTTACAACTACCACCAAGGTTAAATTTTTGCCCTCCACTACGTTGACACCTGTCGGTGACCCCTTGAGCTATAAAAGGAGGCCCATGCACAACGTAGAAAGGGTTCAGAACCTAAGCAACTCTCTCGCTCGGTGTAGCTAGCACTGTAGCTCTTCAAGCTCCCGAGCTCAATACAACCAAGGCAGGAGTAGGGTTTTACGTGTCCGCGCGGCCCGAACCTGGGTAAACTGCCCGCGTGTGCCCCTCGATCTGCTCTTTGTGCTCCCTCCGCTCCCTTACCGCAACGTAGAAGGGGCTCCGGTCCCATAGGTGCTCGTGGGAGGACAGTTTCCCCCAACATCTTTGGCGCGCCAGGTAGGGGGCGTCGAGGTTGTGCGAACCTGATCCGGCGCTCACGCGGGCGCATTCTTCATCAACTTCTCCAGCTTCGTCAACTTCATCAGCAACACCAACATGCCTCCGAAGAAGAAGGCTTCGGAGGTCGGAGGCCCGTCTGCGTCGATTCCACCGCCACCAGAACCAACGGTTGGTGGGGGAGACGCCGACGGAAGGGTGGTCGCCGGCGAGGAAACTCACGGCGCCACCAAATCCAAGGACAAGACGGACGACCGGGCGAATTCCAAAGCCTCGGTGTCCGTAGACGCGCCACGCCTCTCTCGGGAGGTGCCAAGCCAGCAGCGCCGTGGTACATGAGGTACCATCCGCTTGCTCGGGCAAGGACAAACCGGAGGATCGCGGGACGCTCAAGGCCATCGTCCTGGCACGAGCAAGGCGCGGTCGCCGGGGCGAGAGACTGCTCCTTCTAACCCTGTTAGAAGTCCGAGCATATCTCGCTCCTCGCACCGCTCGCCGCCGCTCCCCTCCTCTCCAGCAGAAGCTCTAGCAAGAGCGCAACTGCTTCTCGACTTCCCTCCAGCGGCAGACAAGGCCGAAGACTGGAGGGCGACGATTCAGAGTCTCATCGCCTTCGCCAATAACGACACGCCGCAGCAGCCGGCGACGTCACGGCCACGGCAAGACGACCAGACGAAGGCCGATGGCGACAAGACCGCCGGGGGTGCAACTACCGTGCACTCACCGCCGCGGAAGCAGAAGACGCCACCCCGCCGGTTTAACGTCGACGACGACTCCACGGCGTCGTCGGATCCGCGGACTCGTCGGGACCAGCGCCAAGTCCTCGACTACCGGCGGCAAGAAGACGCTCGGACGCACATCGAGCGCCGACGAGAAGCCCGGCGACAATCAGATCAGCGCGCTGGGACCGCTGTCGACACGTACGCGCCCGGTGAACCAGGCGACTTGCCGTACGCGGCAGGTTGCCCTGCGTTCACCCGTGAGCTGCGGCGAGTCCAGTGGCCCAGCATGAAAAACTTCAAGCCCGACGTACCCGAGAAGTACGACGGCAAGACGCACCCCTCGGAGTTCCTCAGCATCTACACCATCGCGGTGCAGGCTGCCGGGGGGCGCGACGAGAAGATACTAGCGAACTACTTCCCGCTAGTGCTTAAGCCAAACGTTTGTTCTTGGCTTATGCACTTGCCGGAGAACTCCATTTCTTCGTGGGCGGATCTGTGCCACCAGTTTGTTGGCGCCTTCACGGGCGGCCACAAACCCCACGGACAGGAGAGCGATCTCCACATCTTTGCCCAGAAGGAAGGAGAATCCCTGCGCAAGTACATCCAGAGATTCAGCTGTGTGCAGCACAACATTCCCGATGTCCACCCTGCTGAAGTTATCAGCGCGTTCCACCAGAACGTGCGTAACCGCCGCACGAGGGAAGAGATGGCCATGACCAAGATACGGGATGTCAGCGAGCTTTACGCTCTGGCTGACAAGTGCGCGCGCGTCGAAGAGGGAAGGAGACTCCCCGGAGAGGATACTGGCGTAGGAGGAAGCGACAGTGAGGACGCCGCCCCGGCAAAGAAGAGCCGGCGGCGAAACAATAGAAGGAAGAAGAGCAAGGAAGTGCTGGTCGTCGAGCAGTCCGGCAAGGAGGCTCCCGCCAAGAAGGCACAGGTTGGCGGTTCCGGCAAGGAGCCTGCCCCTGTGGCGGCAGCCGACAAGCAGGACGGCTCCGACAAGCAATACTGCAAGATCCACCGCACCAAGGGCCACGATCTTTCGAACTGCAAACGAGTCGAGTACCTCGTAGAACAGCAGAAGGCTGAATACGAGCGTCGCGACAAGGAGAAGGCCCAAGGAGGCGGGGGAGAGCCAAGCAAGAATCGGCCATTCAATGGCCGGGGAGGACGCCGCGGCAAGGCCAAGCAGTGGCAAGGTGATCGACCTCCCCGGGGCCGCGACAAGGATGAGGAAGAAGACGACGACGACGACATGGAGGAAGGAGATAACAGCGAGCAGGAGTTCCAGAAGGCCACAGAAGTTCAGTGTGTCGACGGAGGCGCCTCTCTACACACTTCCCACCGCCAACTCAAGCAGTGGGTGCGGGAAGTAAATGCAGCAGAGCCGCCCGTCGAGTCGCGCAGGCTGCTGAAATGGTCCAGCACGCCCATCATTTTTGACCTTGAGGATCACCCTGACCGCACAACGGCGGTCGGGTGCTTGCCGATGTTGGTCTCACCAACTATCCGCAACCTCAAGGTCACCAAAATGTTGGTTGACGGCGGGGCCGTCCTAAACTTGATCTCCTCAGCTGTGATCAAGAAACTCCAGATCCCAGACGGCGAGCTCGAAGAAACCGGGTCGTTCCAGGGAATAAACCCGGGAAGGAGCAAGCCGAAGGGGAAGATCACTCTGCCAGTGACCTTTGGCGGGGAACTCAACTTCAGGACGGAGAGGATAACCTTTAACGTAGCCGATATCCCATTGCCATACAATGGGATACTTGGACGTCCTGCCCTCGCCAAGTTCATGGCAGCTTCCCACTATGCCTACAATGTACTCAAGATGCCGGGGCCGATAAGCGTCATCTCTGTCCCTGGCGACAAGAAGGACGCGCTTATCTGCGCCGACAAGATATACCGGGATGCAGCAGCCGCGGCAGAAATCAACACACTTGCCGCTGAAGCTCCCGGGGAGAAGAAGACCAAGACCAAGTTCGGCAAGAGCTCCGGGGCCCACTCCGGCAAACGCACCTCTTCGGAGTGCTGCGCTGCCATTGAGGACGCACCATCGAGCTCCACCGGCAAGTGCAAGAAGGGGATGGCGGCTCGACCGGCAACCAAGAAGGTGTCCGCCAAGGAGGACGGCACAGGTGGTACCTTCACCATCAGTACTACGCTTGACAACAAATAGGAAAGCGCGCTCGTTGCCTTCCTGCGGGCGATTGTCGATGTGTTTGCGTGGCAACCATCTGACATCCCCGGTGTTCCCAGGAAGGTAATTGAGCACAAGCTTGCTGTTTGTCCTCATGCGCGGCCCGTCAAGCAGAAGGTCAGGAAGCAAGCCGTGGAGCGCCAAGAATTCATCGCGGAAGAGATAAAGAAGTTGGAAGCAGCAGGCCTAGTTAGAGGCGTGATCCATCCTACGTGGTTGGCCAATCCAGTTGTCGTACGCAAGGCCAATGGGAAGTGGAGACTTTGTATAGACTTCACTGATGTGAATAAAGCATGTCCCAAGGATCCATTTCCCTTGCCGCGCATTCACCAGATTGTTGACTCCACCGCCGGATGTGAGCTGCTTTCCTTCCTTGATGCATACTCAGGTTACCACCAGATCTTTATGGCCAAGGAAGATGAAGAGAAGACTGCATTCATTACTCCATGCGGCACATATTGCTTCATACGCATGCCCTTTGGATTGAAGAATGCAGGCTCAACATTTGCAAGGGTGGTGAACACTGCTTTTGAGCCGCAGATTCACAGAAATGTGGAAGCCTACATGGATGATATAGTGGTCAAGAGCAAGAGCAAAGATACCCTGATACAAGATCTGGAAGAAACCTTTGATAATCTGCGCAAGATCCAGCTCAAGTTAAACCCCGAGAAGTGCATCTTCGGAGTCCCCTCCGGCAAGCTTCTCGGGTTCTTTGTGTCCCAGAGGGGGATTGAAGCCAATCCCGACAAGATAAAAGCCATCGAGCAGATCGAAGCCCCGAAGCGCGTCCAGGACGTAAGGAAACTTGCTGGTTGTGTGGCTGCCCTCAGTAGGTTCATTTCAAAGTCTGCAGAGCGCGCCTTGCCTTTCTTCAAGATTTTGAAAAAGGCAGGTCCTATGAAATGGACTCCAGAAGCGGAGGCAGCGCTGCAAGACTTGAAAGAATACCTATCCTCCACTCCAATACTTGTCGCACCTAGGCCACAAGAGAAGTTGCTGCTATACCTAGCGGCAACCAATCAAGTGGTTAGTGCTGCGTTAGTAGCGGAGAGGGAGGCGGATGAGGAATCTACACCACCGGCAAGCGAATCCAGCGACAAGCAGGGGGCTTCCCCGACAAGCTCTGGCCCCGACAAGGACAAGTCTGCGCAGGAACAAGGTGAAGTGCGAAACAAGATGGTGCAGCGCCCAGTGTATTTTGTAAGTTCCCTCTTGCAAGGGGCTAGATCAAGATACTCTGGGGTGCAGAAGTTGCTGTTCGGCCTCCTCATGGCCTCAAGGAAGCTGCGCCATTATTTCCAAGCACACGAGATAACGGTGGTCACTCGCTTTCCGTTGAAGAGGATATTGCAGAATCCCGAAGCAACAGGCAGGATCGTCGAGTGGGCACTGGAGCTGTCGAGCTTTGGTCTCAAGTTTGAAAGTACCTCAACTATACAGAGCAGAGCTTTGGCTGAATTCATAGCTGAATGGACCCCGACGCCCGATGAAGAAGTTCCAGAGACAAGCGTCCCCATCCAAGAAACGAGCAGCGAATGGGTAATGTACTTTGATGGTGCTTTCTCGCTGCAAGGCACCGGTGCCGGCGTGGTACTCATAGCGCCCACCGGAGAGCACCTCAAGTATGTTGTCCAGATGCACTTTCCCAAGGAACAAGCGACAAACAATGCTGCTGAGTATGAAGGCTTGCTTGCCGGCCTCAGAATTGCGGCCGAACTTGGGATCAAGAAGTTGATTGTGCGGGGAGATTCTCAGTTGGTGGTCCGACAAGTGAACAAGAGTTATCAGAGCCCTTTGATGGAAGCTTATGTTGATGAAGTGAGGAAGCTTGAAGAACACTTTGAAGGTCTGCAAATGGAGCACGTCCCGAGAGCTCAGAATGAAATTGCAGATGGCCTTTCAAAGTGTGCTGCGATGAAGTTACCTGTGGAACCAGGGACCTTCCTGCTCAAGCTAACTCAGCCATTCGTTACACCATCAATTGGACAAAGTAAGAAGAGAAAGTTGGTCTCCGGCGACTACTTGCCGGCGGATCTTCCAGAAGCCGCCGCCAAGGTCCCCAAGATCAACAACCAAGATGCTGAGGAACAGTTTGCTCCTGCGGATCCAAGGGTCTGTACAGTTGAAGCAAGCGTTCCCGACAAGCCTTGCTCCGACAGGCTTGCCGGGGGACCATCAGCTCCGGCAGAACCGCAGGTCCTTGCCGTAGAAGCTGAGGTTCCCGCAGCAGCCCTCATGCCTTTGGTCCTTGTTGTTGAGCCTTAGGCTCCAGCATGGGCACAGCAAATCGTTCATTTTCTGCAAACTGGAGAACTTCCCGACGACCCAGAAGAGATAGAGAAAATAACCAGGCAGTCAAGTATGTATCAGTTCGTTGGCAATGAACTGTACAGAAGAAGACTCAACGGTGTCAGGTTGAAGTGCATTTCCAGAGAAGATGGACAGAAGCTGTTGGCAGATATACATGGAGGCATATGTGGCCACCACATTGGCGCAAGGGCACTTGCCGGGAAGGCGTTCCGGCATGGGTTCTTCTGGCCAGAAGCCCTCCAGGATGCAACTGCACAAGTAACCAAGTGTGAAGCATGCCAGTTCCATGCCAAGCAAATTCACCAGCCAGCTCAAGCTCTCCAGACGATCCCTTTGTCCTGGCCCTTCTCGGTCTGGGGGCTCGATATCCTCGGCCCCTTCCCCCATGCTGTCGGGGGCTTTGAGTACTTGTACGTTGCGATCGACAAGTTCACAAAGTGGCCAGAAGTGGAACCAGTGAGAAAGGTGACAGCACAGTCAGCGGTCAGGTTCTTCAGGTCAATTGTTTGCCATTTCGGAATCCCTAACAGGATCATCACCGACAACGGCACACAGTTTACAAGTCGCACCTTCATGCAGTACGTCCAAGACCTTGGCGCCAAGGTCTGTTTCGCTTCTGTTGCTCACCCGAGGAGCAATGGTCAAGCGGAGAGGGCCAATGCTGAAGTGCTGCGCGGACTCAAGACAAGAACCTTTGACAGGCTGCACAAGTGCGGAAGAAACTGGATAGAGGAGTTGCCGGCGGCTCTTTGGTCAATCAGGACGACACCAAGTCGAGCCACCGGACAGACACCCTTTGCTCTTGTTTATGGAGCAGAGGCAGTTCTCCCCACGGAACTCGTATACGGATCTCCTCGAGTGCTCGCTTATGATGAGCTCGAGCAAGAGCAACTGCGACAAGATGATGCATTGCTCCTTGAGGAGGAACGTCTCCAGGCTGCTGTACGAGCTGCTCGATACCAGCAAGCCTTGCGTCGCTACCATAGCCGCAAGGTCAAGGCTAGGAGTCTCGAGGAAGGCGACCTTGTTCTTCGGCGTGTTCAGTCCGCCAAGAATTCCAACAAGTTGACGCCGAAGTGGGAAGGCCCTTATCGGGTGAGACAAGTCACAAGGCCCAGCGCTGTCCGCCTTGAGACCGAAGAAGGCTTACCGGTGAGCAACTCTTGGAACATAGAGCATCTTCGCAAGTTTCACCCATAAGGCGCGGTTGCCGTGATCCGCTCCGGCAACCACCTTTTGTACAAGTCTTGCCGCTGTTGCATATAAACCTTTGTACAAAGCCGGGCGCAGATCCCGTGCATCAGTAAAGCTCTTGTGCTTCGCATTACTTGTCGTTTACATGCTTTTCTTAGTTATTTGCATGCATTATCTGACACTTTGTGCAATGCACTTCCCCGGTAAGCACTAGCAGGCCGTGAGGCCCCATATTTGTTTTTCCTCCTCTTTTTCTTTCCCTCTTAAGTAGAAGGAATATTCCTCGCCCACAAGTTTTCCGGGGGGGGGAAGGAGATGGAGGTATGAACCAAGTGCAGTTCAAGAAAGAGAAGCCTTGTCGGGGAGCAAGCAATATATGAAGGAGCAAGCAATATATGAAGGAGCAAGCAATATATGAAAGCTAAGTTACCAGAATTTGAGCAGTTCAAAATTTTAAATTCTAGTTATCTTCCTTGAACAACCACACTTTGTATGGAAAACCTGTGCGCGGAGGAACCTACCCGTGGCTAGCCGCACCCTTACTTTGATTTCGAGCATGCTCAACGACTTAAGTGAGCTGCGACAAGTGTCGCGCCCTTACTTCATTTTCGAGTTCGCTCAGCAAGCTAAGTGCGCTGCGACTAGCTGCGGCAAGGTTACTTGCCAACGAGGTCCTTTGCCAGCAGGCTGCTAAGAATCCAGCACTCAGCGCTCGCCGCAAGGGCCCCTTGCCGGCAAGTCCCCTAAAAGCGTAGGGCCAAAAGCATACAAAGTGGAGGACCAAAAGCAAGGGAGATAACACCGCATCGATTGATCAAAATAAGATAGTATATTACAGAGATAACTTGTCGCAATGACTAATGGATTCTTGTCCAATAACGTGCCTTGCAGCGGCAAAGGAAACAGAAAGAAAGAAGCCTAGTCTACGCGGTCGCCTTCACGCCTCGTGACTTTGTTCACCTTGGCGACGATATGGGCAACCTGCGCCTTCAACGCCTCCTGATCAGCGTCGTCCGGCAAGGAGCGGAGGACGTTGACAAGGTTGATGCCGGGGTTGCAGAAGACGATCTTCGTCAAGACGCGCTCCAGGGTGCCCATGCAGAGCCGACGCGACTCGTCGGCCAGCTGCGCGGGGAGTTTCTCCCGCAGCCGTGCAAGCGCCGGCGCGATTCCCCTGAAGAAGAGACTTAACTTGGCGCTGTGGGGGAGGTCCTCGTCGGGAGAGTACACGAGGTGCTCCGCCCTCAGCGCCATCATCTCCTTGTCAATGCTAGCGGCGGAAGTGACCAGCTCGTCAGTCCACTGCTCCACCGTCCGGCTGAAGTTGTTCGCTGAGACGACAGCGCTCTCCATCAAGTTCCGCTCCTTGCGGAGCTCGTCCTTCAGCTTCGTCTCGCGATCCCGGGCGGCGTCGAGCGAGTCGGTCAGAGTGGAGACCTTCAACTCCAAGTCAGCAATTGAATCCTTGGCGGTAGTGAGCTCGTCGCCTTTCTTGGAGAGACGTACCTGCAAGTCAGAGTTGGTGTGGGCATCTTTCTCCCGCTCCACATTGAGTGCGGTGACTCTGTCCTCGCTTGCCTTCAGGTACCGCTCCAGCTGATCCACCTTAAGCTCCAGGTCCTTCTTGGCGGTTTCCGCGGCGGCTGCCGCATCCTTCGCCTCCTTCAGGGCCCCGCCAATGGCCTGCTCCCGGGCGGTGAGTTCGTCGTCATGGGCGTCGAGCTCGACCTTCCGCTGGTTGAGCGCCCCCTCCCGCCGAGACAACTCCTCGGCGGCCAGCCGCTGCCGCTCTTCTGCCTCAGCCTTCTCCAGGAGGAAGGCTTGCTGCTCCTCGGCAAGCCCTTCACGCTCCTCCGCCAAGTTGCGGAGGGCTGCCTGGTTGGCGGCGCGGAGCTCCGCGGCGCGCTTCTCCAAGTCAACTCCAGCCTTGGCGGCAAGAGCTTCCCGGGAGTCCAGCTTCGCCTGCCTGGCCCGGTACAGGGCCAGGAGCCGGCGAAGGAGCTTCTCCTCTTCGGGCTCGTCTCCACCGCCAAGGGCTTCAACAACCTTCAACCCCGCGGAGGCGAGGACCTCTCCATCGTAGGTCTCTCCCTCCACGGGGGCTCGCGACGAAGACCCCCACGGGACATGTATAAAGACCCTGTTGGGGGCCTCAAGATAGACGCCTGACCGCTCCGTGGAGGCGGAGGGGTCGGCGGCCGGTGCAGCACTTGACGCTCCTGCTGCCTCCGGGCCAGCAGTGTGGTCGCCGGTCCCCTCCCCTGCCGCGGCGTCTGCGGTCAGGGCGGTCTCTTCAGCGGCAGGCTCGTCGGCTCCAGCCATGCCTTTAGTGGCAGTGGCGTTGCCGTCGTCGCCGTGCACGCCCTCCTCGCCGGCGGTCTCCGTCTCCATCCGCTCCGGTGCAGGAGGATCTAGCAGAAGAAAAAGAAAAGAAAAGATCAAGCAAATATTCAAAAAGACGAGTTCAAGAAGGGAAAGCTACGAGGACTTACCTTCATGGACTTCTTCAACGACAGGCTCCCTCGCCGGGGAGTTCTCCCTTGGCGGTGGAGCAGTGGCCCCTGCTGGCGGAGGGCCGCCCGCGCCCTCCCTTGGCGGGGTAGTCACCCTTGTCGGGCTGCTCACCCTTGGCGGGGTGCCCGTCCTTGGCGGGGTGCCCGTCCTTGGCGGAGCGTTCTCCCTCGCCGGGGAGTTCACCCTTGGCGGGGAGGGTGGAGCAGGTAGCTCTTCGGAGGCGACCTCCGGGCGCTCCTGCGGCTGCGGCTCCACTTCTGCACAAAATAACCAAGACAACAAAATATCAGTACAAGCAACCACCTCAAGCGCGCCTGTCAATCAGAAAGACAAAAACCAGACTTACGCTGGGGGCTGCGCTGGGGGCTGCTCCTCGGAGCAGCAGGTTGATCCGGCAAGCTTGCCGCTGGCGTGTCTCCGGTCGCCGCGGCGGGCGAGTCGTCTTCAACCTCGACCACAGGGATCTTGGTCCTCTTCGCCATCCGCTGGGCCAGGGTCCTGAAGAGCAAAACAAAAACAAGATCAGAATCAACAAGAAAAATCAAGGCAAAGTCCAAGAAATTACAAGTTGCAAGTACTTACTCCTCTTCCTCGTCGTCGGAGCTGAGGGCGGAGAAGTCGAACTCCACCTGAGATGTTCCCGCGCGAGGAGCAGGGGGAGAAGGCTCCCTCGGGCGCTTGGCGGTCTCCGGGGCTGTGGGCTACGAAGACCCAGCCCCCGTTGACACCGAGGCCCGAGGAGCAGGAGGAGCGGCCGTTCCGCTCCGGGAGGATCCCCCTCCACTTGGCGCTGGTGCGCGGGGTGCCTCCGTCGCGACTTTGCTCGCCCTGGTGGCGCGCGTCGCCCGGCGCGCAGGCTGCTGTCGAGGCGCCTGCGGCCTTGTCGCCGTGGCCGCCTTGCGGAGGCGCTTCCTCGGTGGTTGCATAGGACTTGCCGGAGGCGGGGAGTTCTCTGAGGACGAGTAGGCATCGTCTTCAAGTCCCAGAGATCCGCCGGTGTCTTCATCAGCCTCGACGTCCTCCTCCTCCTCCCCGGCAGGCCCGCTGGACCCAGCACCTTGCCCGGCGGCCTCGCTCCCTCCGGCGGTCCCGCTCCCTCCGGCGGCCCCGCTCCCTCCGGCAACCTCGCTCCCTGCGGCGGCCTCGCTCACCCCGGCAACCCCGGGTATCCCGGTAAGCCTCAGGGAAGGCACCCCGGCAAACTCATCGGGCAGAAGCTTGAGCAGCCTGAGGATTTCCGCCTCCTCTGCTCGGTTCGCCTCGTCCACGGTGTATCCAAAATCTCCCGCCGCTGCGGCTGCGGCGGCCTCCTCCATCCTAGAAGCGATATAGGCTATATCCCGAGCCGTAGTGGCCCGGGTGAGGCCCCTGTTCTCCTCGGTGTTCTTGGGCGTCTCGACCAAGTTGTCGAAAAAGCTCAGCACTGTGTCCGGCGGAGGCTCTATCCAAGTGGGGTCGACGCCGTGGGAGTCGCACGCGGGCATCATCGCACGCAAGGAATCCCGGGCGGTGCTGTTGCACAGCGGCACCACCCCCCGGGCAGGTCTGAACCACTCCGGGTGGGCCGGGTCATGCTTGAAGAGCTCTCGGACCATCCCCTTCAGCTCCAAAGCAGTGAAATTGAAATTCAATCCAGGGCGCAGCCTCATGATATCCGACGCATTGCCGAATTCCCAGGCGGGCCTTTTCCTTTCCTGTAAAGGGGCAATGCAGCGGCGGAGGAAATCTGCCCCAACCTCTCCAATAATCAGATTGGCTACCCGGAGGCGAATAATCCTAATGAGGGCAATGCTGAGCTTGTTGTCCTCCGGGGCCAATTCGCTCCAATCTCTACCGCGCACTATGGCAGTTGTGCGCGGCGCGGTGAAGGGCTCCGGCTTATCCTCCACTATCCAGCACCAATCTGCACGCCATTCTTCCCACTTGCCGCGGAGTTCTCCCTTCAGGTATGAATCCTTCTTGTTCAGCCGAAAGATCCAGGAGATGCCGCCGGAAAGGGGAGCACCAGCTTCTACTCTAGGCATAAAGAAATGGCGGAAAAGGGCTACGTTCGGATGGATCCCAACATAGTTTTCGCACAAATGTACGAAAACGGCCATCGTAAGGATGGCGTTGGGAGTAAAGTCTAGGAGGTGGAGGCCATATGTGTTCATGATATCACAAAAGAACTCCGAGAACGGAGGGCACAACCCACAATGGAAGAAAGCAGCGAAGAAGAAGTACCCGCCGGGGAACATATCTTTGGTGACGGCGGGGAAGGCTCTGGTGTGGGGATGAGCTTTGGTCTCCCCTGACCAGAACAGATAATATTTGTTCCGCAGCTCCTTCGCGCCAAGCCTCGGCGCGAAGACCACGCTCCTCTTCCGCAGGGCGGCCAGCTTCGCCGCCTGCTCGGACTTCTCCTTCTTGGCCTTGTCTACTTTCGTCGGAGCCATGGCGGAGGCGGCGAGGGAAGAGGCGAGGAGCTCGACGGCGCCGCGGATGCGGAAGACAGCGGAGGAGGGGTGGAGGCAAGGGGCAGCGGGGGTTTCAGGAGAGTCAAGACGCAATGAAGACGAAGGAGGAAATTGCCCCTGCTTCCTCTGCTTTTAAGGGGGAAGTGGGGGACGCTCCGCATTTCCCATTAAAGAACAGGCCACGATCTCTCCCACGACGCCGCAATCAACGCGTGCCGTTAGGGAGGGATGCGGCGGATGCGGAAGGGGATACGGCTTGCCGTGGGCCGCACGTGCCCGTGCACTGTTTTGGGCCTGGCCCAACAGCGCTCGGCACCGTGTGTGGCCCAGGCCCGGGGGCTCCTGTCGGTGTACTAAGATAGGGGTACCTTAGTACCCCAACTTGTGCATGGGCAGTAGCAGCTTCCCGCGGCAGGGCTTACCACGTGCTCGCTGGAAAACTTTCTGGTCCCTTTGAAGCCATTCAAGAACAAAGTATACAAGTCAGAAAATCAAGGCCCCGGCAAGAGGAGCTTGCCGGGAAGGCCGCACCAGGCTCAAGGATATCACTTTAGTACAAGGCCCTGGCAAGAGGAGCTTGCCAGGAAGACTAAAGAACACACACCTCAAGAAATGCCTCGGCGCATCATGCGCTCCGGCAGGACCCGGGGAGCGATAAGCTTCCAGGCCCGGCAAGATAATGGCCCCGGCAAGGTGCTTGCCGGGGGAAACTTATGATGTGTGCCCGCGCTCCAGCTCATCTGCCCACGCGTCGCCCTGGGGCCCTTCTAGGGACGCGTGGCAGAAGGCTGTGCAGCCTGGGGGACACGGTGGCAAGCCGCGGTGACGAGGCTACCGCCGTGGCGGACGGAGAAGCATGGACGGACACTTTTGGGGTCGACGGTGACGGGCATTTAATGCCCTTGTCCCCCACTGTCAAAGTTAGGTGAAGACCACTGTTCATCCACTGTTCACGCATTGTTACAACTACCACCAAGGTTACATTTTTACCCTCCACTACGTTGACACCTGTCGGTGACCCCTTGAGCTATAAAAGGAGGCCCATGCACAACGTAGAAAGGGTTCAGAACCTAAGCAACTCTCTCGCTCGGTGTAGCTAGCACTGTAGCTCTTCAAGCTCCCGAGCTCAATACAACCAAGGCAGGAGTAGGGTTTTACGCGTCCGCGCGGCCCGAACCTGGGTAAACTGCCCGCGTGTGCCCCTCGATCTGCTCTTTGTGCTCCCTCCGCTCCCTTACCGCAACGTAGAAGGGGCTCCGGTCCCATAGGTGCTCGTGGGAGGACAGTTTCCCCCGACACCAAGCTAGTAAAAACAGCTGAGGCAGGGCATGTGGTAGATTTTATATCCGGCGTAGTACACCGTTATGGTGTGCCGCACAGTATTATCACAGATAATGGCCCCAACTTCACAGCTGACAAGGTAAAAAGTTGGTGCGCAAAGTTAGGTATTAAACTTGATTACGCTTCTGTGTACCATCCTCAAACAAATGGTCAAGTCGAAAGAGCCAATGGTCTGATAATGAGCGGCATTAAACCCCGACTAGTGCGCTCTCTACGGGAATATGATAAACACTAGGTCGAAGAGCTTGACTACATACTCTGGAGCCTGCGAACCACACCTAATCGGACGATCGAATACACACCTTTTTTCATGGTGTATGGCGCAGAGGCTATTCTGCCCTGCGACATTATTCATGACTCACCTCGAGTGTGCATGTACGAAGAGAGAGAAGCCGAGCTAGATCGTTAGGACGACCTAGATGGACTTGAAGTGGAGCGTGATACAGCGCAAGCCCGCTCCACATTTTATCAACAATAGGCTAGGCGATACCAAAGCAGAGAAGTGTGGGCCAGGACATACAACATCGGCGAACTCGTTTTACGCCTCCCGAAGAAGAAAAAGGACAATCTTAAACCAAAATGTGAGGGCCCCTTCATTATCAACGAAGTACTCACCGGTGGAACCTATCGCCTTCGGAATGCATAGGACAACCGCCTTGAGCCGAACCCGTGGAACGCTGCTAGGCTCCGATGATTTTATGGATAGTTTGGTAGCAATTTTCTTTCCTCCTTTCAAGTGAGGTCTTGTCTTTTATCTTTTATTTGTCACCTTTTCTTTTTTACTATTTCTCTCATTGGCAAGTATTCGGCTCGCCCGAACTGTCACATGATAAGTACATCCTCGAATGTATCTACCTCAAATATACTTGGGGGCTTCTTTAACGAAGCCCATTACCAATAAAAGCTTATTTCTTAAAATGTCGTCTATTTCTTACAGTCCTTCCTTACCATTATATGCACCAATATGACTTAAGTTCTGGCCAAGCTGGGTTGCCTGGCTCCAATGCTTACCCCTACGTTTCCGATTGTTCGGCTAGGGCGTAAAGGGAGCACCTCTGCGATTGTTACAACCAGGTAATCCGGACATGTACCTCAGATTGGGTGAAGCCGAAAGATAGCGCTCTTCAGGGAATGATCGGTCGGCGGATACACGAGATACCCCATTTTAAAGTGTCTTTCAAACTACCACAGGACATGGCATCCTACAATCACAATCATTTTCACAGGATCAAAAGCCTAGGCCCGCATCTGTATGCACGCCGTCCTAGGGAAAGGAACCCCTAATCGAACTATTCTCTCTGGAAGATGTTTCTTATGTTAAACAGTAATATAACATAACTCCCCAACACAGTTCGTCTATTCAAGAAATTATGACTGGATTGCCTCGTTTCTGAACATATCACGTGTTTACCATAGATGTAGTATTCGGAAGCACTCTAGCCTTTGGGTTTATGGAGGTTAAAGCAGATGGTCGGCCATGAAAACCTTTTTATAAATTCGGCCGGATATAAGTTTGATGGTAAAAGTACATTAATACATAGAATCAAACGACTACTCGTTTTCTATTCTCTCTATAAGGCTTTCTAGTTTACAGTCCTGTTGGGAAAGCTTGGCAGCTGTCTCTACTTGGTCATATACCAAATGCGGAGGAATTTCTTGTCCATCGGACCCTCGAGGTCCCACGTGGGCCATATGATTTGGATCAAGACGAGTGTAGCGCATCTTCACCATGGCCCAGGCTTCTCGAGCACCCATGCGACATGCTGATGCTTTCCATAGTTTGAAGCGGCGTCGAGCCCCTTTGGACAAGTCCGCCAAGTCCTCCATAGTTTCTGTAGGCAAATCGCCTGGCCATACTCTTCTTGGCCTTGCGAGCTTGCTCGTGGACTCTGGAAAGCTCTTGCAGCATGTCACCCTCAAAACCGGACACTCCTCCTTCGGGTTGCCCAGTTAACAAACCTGCACGAAAAGTTTATAAGAAACTTCCAAAATAAGAGACTATAAGGAGAGCTAGGTATAAGGGATATACTGAACATGCCGCCTTTTAGCCTTCGGTTCTCTTCCAAGGCGCTTGAGAGTTGGGACCTTACGTCCTTTAGCTCCTGTTTGAGCCTAATATTTTTATCCTACGCTTGGTTCTTCTTATCTATGGCTTGCGTCAATACGCGCTTGCCAGCAGCTGTTTTGTCTTCGGCAAATTTTTTGTCCGCCAAAGCAGCCCTTAGCTCCCTCTCCAGTTGGCCGGTCGACCCTGTTGCTGTATTACAATTAGTATGTACATAACGACTCAGTGATCGGCACAAATATCATAGTATCCGGACACCATTGTTCTTATCACCAACATCCTTTTTGGATTTCTTCGAATTTTCCAATTCGGCGGTGGCATTCGCGAGCTGGGTCCGGCACTCTTCAAGCTCCTTGGATAAGGAGTTATTCTTTTCTTGAAGCACCGACAAAAACACAACGATCCTCAAATCAGTTTTACCAATTGCTTTAAGTCTCGGGGGCTACTAGCATGGGAACATCAAACTATACACTTACGCGCATATCATTCGAATGCCGGTGAGTTGCTGCAGCGAGTCCGTATTGAGCGGCTCAGATATAGGCATCTCCAGAACTGAGGGCATTAAACGCCTCCTTGGAAAAGGCAGTGTCACGCATGGCTACTTTGCGCCGCCTATGAACCATCGCAACCTCCACTTCGGAATTAGTAACTGACATTCTGTCCGAATCCTCCTGGGGAGGACAATCCGGCATTGAATCTGCGTTAACCCTTGACAGGCCGGATGCTGGATTGGCTGGAGCTTGGTCTACATGATCTCCAGAATCAGTCTGGTGTGTAGTCCTCCTAAAAGGAAAAAAGCGGAAAGTTGTAATACCGACTTATCCACCCAGCGTGCGTCAAGACAAAACTTACCTCTTTAAAGGTCCGCTGGGGTCCGCGGTCCTCTGTCGCTTCGAGGCCTCACCCGACGCAGGCGTCACCCTTTGGGATGAGGGTCATCGCATAGTCCGGCGTGAGGAGCACCGTCCCTGTTTAGTATGATAAAATACGGTGGGTAAAGCGCACTGGGAATCCTCTCTTTGATGAGATATCTCCTAGGTACATACGCGGGAAGAAGTAATGAGGCATGGGTAATCGGCTACGATAGCCACCAGGGTGCCCTCACGGCAGGCTTGATAGAAGACTCCCTCTTCTAGCTCTATGCCTATGTCCGGATCTTCATCATATCCGGGGCCTGCATTTTGAGATTGGTCCTCTGGCTGTGGGGCGGGACCGTTAATCCCCTCGATCACCTTCCTCCACTCCTATTGGAAGAAACCGAATTCAGTTCGGTCAATACATCATAACGAAGAAAAGTGGGCGGTCAAGAGAGAGACTTACCCAGTCAGGAGGGTTGTACATAGAAAAACCCTCCCAACACGTTAAACGAATGAAGTCTTGATTCTCTCCCTTATAAAGACCTTCCAGGACAATGGCTAGAGCGGCAGGGTCATCCAGACCCGGGTGTAAGCAGCGCGAGGCATCTTGCAGGCCATTATAATGCCACATTGGAAATCCTCTTGCTTGAAGCGGCTGCACGCATCACTTTATTGAAATGGCCATCACTTCGATTATAGATAACCCCAAACTGGCGAGCAATCTAATCTTGCCAACCAGTCTGCTAACCTCCGCTCTCTCTTCTTCCGAAGGACTGCGGGGACGCCAGTTGAAAAGCTTCTTTGGCGGAGCACTAGACTATTTGGGGAGGCCTCGCCGAACTGGATCCGGTAGAGCAACGTCCTCAATATAAAACCACTATGAAGGCCAGTCTTTGGTTGCCTTCTTCGGAGTACCAGGCAGATAGCCTGTCCCGGCTATGCGCCATACTTCGGCGCCCCCAACTTCAAATATGGATCCCTTTTCCGAGCGAGGGACAAGGCAGAAGAACTTTCGCACAGCTCAAAGTGAGGGTCGCAGCCCAAGAACGGTTCGCATAAAGCAACAAAACCCACGATATGCAGGATACACCCCGGCGTAAGATCATGCAATTGGAGACCATAGAACCCCAGGAGTCCCCTAAAGAAGGGGTGGACAGGGAACCCTACGCCTCTTAAAAGGAAGGGGACAAAACATACCCGCTCTCCATCGGAGGGGTTGGGAAAGCTCTCTGCCAGGGCTTGATTGTCGGTAGAAGTTAGTCCGGCCCAGACGGGGACTAGATCCTCTGGAGGGAGATATCCGAGCGCTTGAAGTGTCCTCAGACGCGCATGGGACACAGAACAGCTTTTCCAATCTCCAGCACGAGGGCCATGAGGGCGCGAGGAAGAGCTTGGGGCGCTAGCCATGTATGCAGATTTTTTGCAGGCACTAGGGTTTCTTCCGTGTGAAATGGGATGGAGAGGCAGCTGAGATCTATTCTCTTATATAGACGCCTTCCCTACACAGTCAAGTGGGTGTTTGTAAAACTGCCCAGACGGTTCGCATTCGTTGGACACGTGGACGCCAAGACGACGTCAGCGAGGAATCGATGGAATACAATGTTAAAAGAAGCTGAACTAACATCCAGGAGGACTCACCTTACAAGACCGAAGACATGAAGCCGGACACGATCTCGTCCTTGAAGGCAAGTCCGGGGGCTACTGAGGGAGTTTTGTATTCAGGGGTCGTCGGGCGTCTAGGTCAATGCAGCTGTGCCGTATTGATGGGCCATAAAAGAAGAAGCACAAGACTCTCCCCCTTATTTGGTCATGACTAATATGAAGATAGAAAGGCAAGCGAATAGTTCGGATGCATCAATTACTTCCTCAACCAAGTCATCCTTGTAAACCTAGGTTCTCTCTGGCGTGTATATAAGCCGGGGAGGTTAGTCTGTATGGGGATCATCAACATCACAATACCCTCATAGGCTAGGCTTTGGGGTTTAGCCACTAGGATCTCGATGTAGATCAACTCTTGTGTTCATATTCATACATATTAATATAGTAGGAAGTAGGGTATTTCCTCGATTGAGAGGGCCTGAACCTGGGTAAACATCGTGTGCCCAGTCTCCTGATACCATCAATCCTCTAAACGCATAGCGTGGGTTCCCCTACCCGAGATCTACCGGTTTTGACACCGACACTCTTGATGGAGGTAATACCCTACTTCCTGCTTGATTGACTATGATGGATATAGGGGTTACAAGAGTTGATCTACCTCGAGATCGTAATGACTAAACCCTAGATGTCTAGTCTGTATGATTATGAATGCCTCTACGGAGTAAATCCTCCTGTTTATATAGACATCGGAGGGGGCTAGGGTTGTACAGAGTCGGTTTACAGAGAAATGAATCTTCATATGCACATGCCAAGCTTGCCTTCCACACCAAGGAGAGTCCCATCCGAACACGGGGTAAAACTTCCCGTCTTGTATCTTCATGGACCATTAGTCCAGCCCACGTTACGTAGCCCAGACACCCAAGGACCCTGTAATCCAGGACTCCCTCAGCACTCCCTCATGTTAACGATCTGCATGTGCATCTGATAGCATGTGTACACATTCTTGGCTGCGAACCTGAGGTGAGGTTCATCCAGTTGCTGCATCCAGGTCCCGTGCTAGGATACGGGACGTGTTCTGTTGGCATCCTGCTTCATCTTTTCGTAGTAGGGGTCAATGATGGCCGAGGCGAGTTCAAACTGGGAGTCTTTCTTCATGCTGCCCAAACCTTGTAGTGGCCACATATTTCCACAAGGCTCTTGCAGGCCAAGCCCATAACCATGAGTGCTTTTACATCATTGGTGGTTTCCTCCATAGAGAACTTGTAGTCGGTGTTGTTAACAACCTGGCGATCTGGTCACAAGGTTGTGTGGCCATGCAGTAGTGGTAGATGAGGACATGATGGCACACACACAACTGGGCGATGACAACCTTCTGATCTAGGTCGAGATGTTCGCCGGTGTACTGGAGGTCGATGCCGACCACCTTGTAATTTCCTCGAGCAAGCAAATACTCCACGGTGTTGATGTAGTCCTCCACCACGGCCGGGTCGATGGTGTACACCACCGAGAGATCCATCTCTCTCGCGTTGGTCTCCACTTTATGCTCGCCAAACTCCATTGGAGCACTCCTAGATATCCTCTCTATGTGTGTCGTCGTGGGTGTGCTTGTTGTGTTCTGGGTCACAATCGAAAGGTTGAGCAGAATAAGGTTATTATGCCCGCGACAACTAATGGGAAGCTGGATGGACAGGAATATTGGCATGCTCGGATGGCAGTTTTCATTTGTAGCGCATAACTTCATCGTTCTGCATCTAACCGCATCATGACGACGTGTGCGGTGCAACCGCATGCATATGGGGGCCCCCAATGTGATTGCATCGTGTACCGGCCCCAACCACTGACAGAACGCATGTGGAGGGACATGAGAGCAGAGCGCTCCACGGCCTCAACGACAAGCAACCATATGCATTGTAGTTGAACGCGCAGGGAAAAGCCGTCCACAAGCTGATCGCATGGAGAGAGGCGAGTGATACGTCTCCAACGTATCTATAAGTTTTTATTGTCCATGCTGTTATATTATCATTCTTGGATGTTTTATAATCATTTTCTAGCAACTTTATATCATTTTTTGGGAATAACCAATTGACATAGTGCCCAGTGCCAGTTGCTATTTTCTGCTTGTTTTTCACTTTGCAGAATATCAATATCAAACGGCGTTCGAATGCAACAAAATTTTTGGAGATTTTTTTGGACCAGAAGACAACTTGGGAGCCAAGGAAGCACCTAGGGGAGGCCCATGGGGCCCACAAGACACTAGGGCACGCCCAGGCCCTTGACGTGCCCTGGTGGGTAGTGGGGCCCACGGGAGCCCCCTCCACCGCCTCTAAACTCTATAAATACCCAAATATTCCAGAATCCCTAGAGGAGTCGGAGAAACATTGTTTCAGCCGCCGCAAGTTCCAAAACCACGAGATCCAATCTAGAACCCTTTTCTGGCACTCTGCCGGAGCGGAAAACGATCATGGAGGGGTTCATCATCCTCATTGGTGCCTCTCCGATGATGCGTGAGTAGTTTACCATAGACCCACGGGTCCGTAGGTAGTAGTAGATGGCTTCTTCTCTCTTTTTGATCTTCAATACAATGTTCTCTTCAGAGATCTATTTCATGTAACTCTTTTGCGGTGTGTTTGTTGGGATCCGGTGAATTTTGAGTTTATGACCAAGTATATTTTTATCCATGCATGATTATTATAGCCTCGTATTTCTTCTTCAATATTTTGGTTTTGTTTGGCCAACTTCATTGATTTATCTTGCAATGGGAAGATGTGCTTTCTAATGGGTTCGATCTTGCGGTGCTCAATCTCAGTGACAGAAAGAGACATGTCACACATGTATCATTGCTATTAAGGATAAAATGATGGGGTCTATTCCTACATGAATAGATCTTGTCTACATCATGTCATCGTTCTTAAGGCATCAAGGGAGTCCTGGATCTAGAGGTCCTGAAGCGTCTGGACTATTGATGCTGGGCCAAATTGATGGGCCATGAAGATAGAAGCAGAAGGCCCTCCCTCGTATTCTGTTAGGACCCCTATATATGTAGTAAGGCAAGAAAGATGTCCAAATGTAACGATTCCTTCCTCCCCAAGTCACCTTTGTAACCCTAGGTCCCCTCTGGCGTGTATATAAGCTGAGGGGTTTAGTCCGTAGAGGCTAACACAAAAAATACAACTACATAGGCTAGACTTCTAGGGTTTTAGCCATTACGATCTCATGGTAGATCAACTCTTGTAACCCCATATCCATCAAGATCAATCAAGCAGGAAGTAGGGTATTACCTGGAACGAGAGGGCTTAAACCTGGGTAAATATCGTGTCTCTAGTCTCCTGTTACCATCGATCCTTAGACGCACAGCTTGCGCACCCATACCCGAGATCTGCCAGTTTTGACACCGATAATGGTGCTTTCATTGAGAGCAACGCTGTGCGCTCGCGAGAAGCGATCGATGGCACGTCTCATCATCAACAGTGATATTACCCTCAGAAACAACCTGGCCATGGGCCAGATCCTCCAGCTCGGCGGATTCGCTCTATGCGCCCGAGTAGCCTCCTGGCCGGCCGCACTCCCCACGGCCATCGAGCACCACTCCTTTATTGGCTCCGACCACTTCAATGACGCGACTTCGGCGGATTCCTCGTCTTTAAATGAGCTGCTTGATCGCGTCGCTGCCTTGGGGCTTGCATCGTCAGATGATCATATCGGACCTAAATCCGGTCAGGACGAAATCAATTCCACCCGATCATTCACCTGGTGGCGACAATTGAGGAACAAGCCAAAAATACTTCTCCTCACAAAACGGAGACCAGCGCTATTCGGATCTTCGAACCCATCGAGCCGAACACACCTCTGTTAGGTGGCACTCTGTGCCTTTCGAGCTCTGGGACGGACGCCGGCCCATGAAACATTCAGATCCTGCTGGGCCCAGATCGTCCACACCGGAGGTTGTACAAACCTCGGACATTATGTTGGGTCAGGACTCAAATTTATCCACACCCACCCACAATAGTACACACTCTCCAAGTAACTCCGTACTACCGGACATATGTGATCTCACGTATATACAACGGCGGCCCCAAGAGACAGTTCATCACTTCTAGGCTAGATTCCTACTTGTTAAAAACAAGATTATGGACTGCTGCGATGACGACACGGTGCCCATATTTCACTGCAATTGCACGGATGAGGGAGTCTTGAACTCCCTCAACCGCCATCGAATACTGAGCTTTGCAGAACTATCGCATTTGGTACAAAAGTAATGTGCTATGGAAAACACTTGGAAAGCCCAGAATACACCTCTCGAAAAGTCCATCTTCGGACGATACGCCGCTACAGCGAAACGGACATACCCTGGCAGGACGTCCGATTACATACACAATGGCAAGAAAAACATACCTTTCACAGGACGCAGGTCCATTCTGGACGAACTGTTGGATAAACCTTGCCAAATACATGCCGCCCCGAACAATATCCCAACCCACTGCCTTAGAGCATGCTGGGTACCCCGCCAGGTAGCAAAGAGCGGTGAAGCAATGCTCGCCACCGCAACACCAGGGAGAAGGACCTCGATGTCTTCACTGTCTTCAAGACGTTCTCCTCAAACAACCGACGCAAGAGAGAAAATTGTGAACTTGCCAATGTCTATCAAATAAGCACTGCAAGCCCATGGAACGACACAACAATCACCTTTTCTGCCGCAGACGAACCACGAGTCCGGCCGGTCCGAGCCGCAGCCGCTCTTGTACTCAAACCAATAGTAGACGGTTGCCGCCTCACTAAAGTACTCATGGACGGGGGCTGCTGACTCAACCTCTTATATCAGGAAATTCTTGCAAAAATACAGGTCGAAAAATCCCGCATTGAACAAAGTAATACAACCTTTCGAGGAATTATTCCTAGCCAAGAAGCCTGGTGTTCGGGAAGAATTAAGTTCGACGTAGTTTTCGGTACACCCGAGAACTACAGGTCGGAGGAACTGCTCTTCCACATTGTCCCCTTCAACAGCGGATACCATGCCCTTCTCGGACGGGACGCTTTCTCACACTTTCAAGCTTACCCCATTATGGGTACACGAAGCTCAAAATGCCAGGGCCCAATGGAATAATCACAATTGCAAGTGATCCGGACAGAGCACTCCGCACAGAGAACAAAACGGCATACTTAGCCCTAGAGGCACTATCTGATGCCCTTGCGGCCGAAGAATTAACCACCTTACGATCCACAGTGGACAAGGACGATGTACTCCTTGACAAAAGATCAAAATTCCAAGTGCACCCAACGGACCACAATAAAACAACATCCATGGGGGCACAGTTGGATCCGGAGGAAGACAGCAGTTTGCGCGCCTTCCTTCGCGAAAACTGGGACATATTCGCTTCGCATCCTTCAGATATGCTAGGAATCCCATGTAGGCTGGCCGAACAAAACCTCAACATCATCAAAGGGTTCAAGCCAGTCAAGCATTCACTACGACGATTTTCCGAACCCAAAAGACAAGCTATGGGGGAAGAGCCGGCCAAGTTACTAGAAGCTGGATTCATAAGGGAAATCAAACACCCGGACTGGCTAGCCAACTTAGTCATGGTACCAAAGTAGGACAAATCCTGGCGCCTTTGTGTCGACTTCACATACTTAAACAAGGCTTTCCCTACGGATCCCTTTCCACTACCCCGCATCGATCAAATTATTGATGCAACCGTACGACATGACTCGTTGTGTTTCCTCGATACTTATTCCGAATACCATCAAATAAAAATGAAGGAATCCGATCAGGCCGCTACGGCATTCATTACTCCGTACGACCCCTTTTTGCTTCAACACCATGCCATTTGGACTCAAAAACATTGGTGCCACGTATCAACGCATGATTCAAACATGCTTAGAGAAACAAATTGGCAAGACAGTCGAGGCATATGTTGACGACGTAGTCATCAAGACTAAACACGTCGAAACATTGGTGGATGATCTCCACGTTACGTTCGATAACCTACGGACATATGACATACGACTCAATCCAGAAAAATGCGTCTTCGGCATTCCGGCTAGAAAGCTATTAGGGTTCATCGTATCCCATAGATGAATTAAAGCGAACCCCGCTAAAATCCGGGCCCCGCCACAGCTAACTACGCCAACCGATCTAAATCAAGTGCAAAAGCTAGCAGGTTGCGTAGGGGCCTTGAGCCGCTTTATCTCCAGATTAGGAGAGAAACCACTACCACTTTATAGAGTGCTGAGGTTTGCTACTTCTCGAGCTTGTGTTGTTTTCCCTCGAAGAGCAAAGGGTGATGCAGCATAGTAGCGTAAGTATTTCCCTCAGTTTTTGAGAACCAAGGTATCAATGCAGTAGGAGACCACGCGCGAGTCCCTCGTACCTGCACAAACAAATAAGAACCTTGCGGCCAACGCGATAAAAGGGGTTGTCAATCCGTTCTCGGTCACTTACAAAAGTGAGATATGATAGAGATGATAAGATAATATTTTTGGTAATTTTGGTATAGAGAAAAAGTAAATAATGCAAAGTAAAAAAAAGATAAATAGTTGATGGAAGATTAATATGATGAAGATAGACCCGAGGGCCATAGGTTTCACTAGTGGCTTCTCTCATGATAGCAGATTTCTACAGTGGGTGAACAAATTACTGTCGAGTAATTGATAGAAAAGCACGTAGTTATGAGAATATCTAGGCATGATCATTGTATATTGGCATCACGTCCGAGACAAGTAGACCGAAACGATTCTGCATCTACTACTGTTACTCCACACATCGACTGCTATCCAGCATGCATTTAGAGTATTAAGTTCATAAGAACAGAGCGACGCCTTAAGCAAGATGATATGATGTAGAGGGATAAACTCAAGCAATATGATATAAAACCCATCTTTTTATCGTCGATGGCAACACTACAATACGTGCCTTGCTGCCCCTACTGTCACTGGGAAAGGACACCGCAAGATTGAACCCAAAGCCAAGCACTTCTCCCATTGCAAGAACTATAGATCTAGTAGGCCAAACCAAACCGATAATTTGAAGAGACTTGCAAGGATATTTAAATCATGCATAAAAGATTTCAGAAAGGAATCCAATATTGTTCCTACATAATCTTGATCATAAACCCATAATTTATCGGATCTCGACAAACACACCTCAAAAGAATTACATCGAATAGATCTCCTCGAAGATCGAGGAGAACTTTGTATTGAGATCCAAAGAGAGAGAAGAAGCCATCTAGCTAATAACTATGGACCCGAAGGTCTGTGGTAAACTACTCACAACTCATCGGAGGAGCTATGGTGTTGATGTAGAAGCCCTTCGTGATCGATGCCCCCTCCGGTGGAGCTCCGGAACAGGCCCCAAGATGGGATCTCACGGGTACAGAAGGTTGCGGTGGTCGAATTAGGGTTTTGTGGTGCTCCTCGATAGTTTCAGGGTACGTAGGTATGAATAGGCTGAAGAGGGATGTCAGGGAAGCAACAGGGGCCACGAGGGTGGGGGCGCGCTCCCTGCCCTCGTGGCCGCCTCTCTCGCTTCCTGGCGTGTATTCCAAGTCTTATGTGTTGATATCATTCCAAAAATGACTCTCCTGAAGTAGGTGTGCATCCAACTTGCTTGCTCATGAAGACCTAGGGCATTTTGAGGAAGCCCATCATTGGAATATACAAGCCAAGTTCTATAATGAAAATTCCCACTAGTATATGAAAGTGTCAAAACAACAGACTCTCTATCATGAAGATCATGGTGCTACTTTGAAGCACAAGTGTGGAAAAAGGATAGTAGCATTGTCCCTTCTCTCTTTTTCTCTCTTTTTTTCTTTATTTTTTATTTTTTTTATTTAGGCCTTTTTTCTTTTTTTTATGGCATCTTTTTTTCTTTATTCTTTTTCTTTCGTCTGGAGTCTCATGCCGACTTGTGGAGGAATCGTAGTCTCCATCATCCTTTCCTCACTAGGACAATGCTCTAGTAATGAAGATTATCACACTTTTATTTACTTACAACTCGAAGCTAGAACACAATATGACTCTATGTGAATGCCTCCGGTGGTGTACCGGGATGTGCAATGAATCAAGAATGACATGTATGAAAATTATGAATGGTGGCTTTGCCACAAATACGATGTCAACTACATGATCATGCAAGGCAATATGACAATGATGAAGTGTGTCATAATAAATGGAACGGTGGAAAGTTGCGTGGCAATATATCTCGGAATGGCTATGGAAGTTCCATGATAGGTAGGTATGGTGGCTGTTTTGAGGAAGGTATATGGTGGGTGTATGGTACCGACGAAAGTTGCGCAGTACAAGAGAGGATTGCAATGGTGGAAGGGTGAGAGTGCGTGTAATCCATGGACTGAACATTCGTCATAAAGAACACATATACTTATTGCAAAAATCTATGAGTTATAAAAACAAAGTATTCAACGCATGCTCCTAGGGGAAGGGTTTGGTAGGACTTAACCATCGCGCGATCCCGACCTCCACACAAAGGATGACAATCAATAAATAAGTCATGCTCCAACTTCATCACATAACGGTTCACCATACGTGCATGATATGGGAATCACAAACTTCAACACAAGTGTTTCTCAAATTCACAAATACTCTACAAGCATGACTCTAATATCACCATCCTTATATCCCCAAACAATCATCAAGTATCAAACTTCTCATTATATTCAATGCACTTTATATGATTTTTTTTACTATACCCATCTTGAATGCCTATCACATTAGGTCTAAATTTATAAGCAAAGCACATTACCATGCTGTTCTAAGAGACTCTTAAAATAATATATGTGAAGCATGAGAGATGAATAATTTCTAGAAAATAAATCCACCACCGTGCTCTAAAAGATATAAGTGAAGCACTAGAGCAAAACTATCTAGCTCAAAAGATATAAGTGAAGCACATAGGGTATTCTAATAAATTCCAATTAATTTGTATCTCTCTCAAAAGGTGTGTCCAGAAAGGAAGATTGTGGTTAACTAAAAAGCAAAGACTCAAATCATACATGACGTTCCAAGCAAAACACATATGATGTGGTGAATAAAAATATAGTCTCAAGTAAAGTTACCGATAGACGAAGACGAAAGAGGGGATGCCTTCCTGGGGCCACTACTGGAATCTGGCACTTTGCCATCTGCCATGGCAGATGGCAAAGGCATGGTCGGCTGATGGCAAAGGCTTTGCCATCAGCCAGCAGATGGCAAACAGTTTGTCTAAATTCCAGTGGGCAAAGGCTTCTTTGCCATCTACTGGCTGATGGCAAAGAGACTGTGCCTTTGCCATCAGCTGGCAGATGGCAAAGCCTCTTAACGGGGTTAGCCCCGTTAGAAAGATAACGGCATACTTTGCCAGGCTCTTTGCCATCTGCTGGCTGATGGCAAAGGCTGCAGGCTCTTTGCCATCTGCTGGCTGATGGCAAAGGCAGCAGGCTCTTTGCCATTTGCTGGCTGATGGCAAAGGTTGCAGGCTCTTTGCCATCTGCCAGCAAATGGCAGAAGCTGCATACTTTGCCATCAGCAAGCTGATGGCAAAGAGCCCAAATAGGCCAGTCCAAAAAATTTCTCTGGATGACACGTGGTTTCTTTGCCATCTGCCAGCTGATGGCAAAGCTCTTTGCCATCTGCCAGCTGATGGCAAAGAGTCTATATTGCCCCATTTAATTTTGTTTTTCTTATATCAATTCATTTTCATAGAAAATCAAACACAAAAATATATTTATATGACCAATATAGCATATTCAACACATATTACCAATAGTCATGAACACATATATATATCCAACACATGTTACCAATAGTAGCACGTTTCATCCGTACATATACATAGTTTCATCAATATTACACAGTTTCATCCATAGGTAGCAAGTTTCACAAGGTCAAAACAAAAACTAAATACAAGCACTCCATCAACCCAAGCTTCCGTGATCTTAAGCAAATCTGTAAAATGGGAAAGAAGAAAGTTAGAAGAAGAAGATTATTATGATGCAACTGAAATGTCAAGATTATTATGATGCAACTTATATCTGTAAAATAGGTCATTTTGGAGCTAAGTAAGGTCATTATGTCATTTTGGAGGTAGCTAAGCATAGTAAGTCATTTAGGAGCTAAAATATAACATTTCTTAAGCATACTATGTCATTTTAGAGCCAGTTAAGCATATTAAGTGATTTTGGAGGAAAAGATGCTAAGTATAGGTCATTTTAGAGCTATCCTAGGTTAAATAGTTCATTTTTAAGCTAGCTAAGCATATTAAGTCCTTTTGGAGGAAAATATGCTAAGTATAGGTCATTATAGAGCTATCCTTGGTTGAATAAGTCATTTCCGAGCTAATCAAGCTTATTATGTTATTTTTGAGCTAGCTAAGCATATTGAGTTATTTAGGAGGAAAAAATGCTAAGTATAGGTCATTTTAGAGCTAGCCTAGGTTAAATAGGTCATTTTGGAGCTAAGTAAGGTTATTATGTCATTTTGAAGCTAGCTAAGCATATGAAGTCATTCAGGACCTAAAATATATCATTTCTTAAGTATATTATGTCATTTTAGAGTTAGCTAAGCATATTAAGTCATTTTGGAGGAAAAGATACTAAATATAGGACATTTTAGAGCTATCCTAGGTTAAATAGGTCATTTTTAAGCTAGCTGAGCATATTAAGTCATTTTGGAGGAAAAAATGCTAAGTATAGGTCATTTTAGAGCTATCCTAAGATAAATAGGTCATTTTGGAGCTAATTAAGCTAATTATGTAATTATTATTGAGCTAGCTAAGCATATTGAGTCATTTAGGAGAAAAAAATGCTAAGTATAGGTCATTTTAAAGCTAGGCTAGGTTAAATATGTCATTTTAGAGCTAAGTAAGGTTGTTATGTCATTTTGAAGTTAGCTAAGCATGTGAAGTCATTTAGGAGCTAAACTATGTCATTTCTTAAGCATATTAAGTCATTTTGGAGGAAAAGATCCTAAGTATAGGTCATTTTAGAGAAATCCTAGGTTAAATAGGTCATTTTAAGCTAGCTAAGCATATTAAGTCATTTGGGAGGAAACAATGCTAAGTATAGTTCATTTTAGAGCTATCCTAGGTTAAATAGGTCATTTTGGAGCTAATTAAGCTAATTATGTAATTATTAAGCTAGCTAAGCATATTAAGTCATTTTGGAGGAAAAAATGCTAAGTATAGGTCATTATAGAGCTATCCTTGGTTAAATAAGTCATTTCCGAGCTAATCAAGCTTATTATGTCATTTTTTAGCTAGCTAAGCATATTGAGTTATTTAGGAGGAAAAAATGCTAAGTATAGGTCATTTTAGAGCTAGCCTAGGTTAAATAGGTCATTTTGGAGCTAAGTAAGGTTATTATGTCATTTTGAAGCTAGCTAAGCATATGAAGTCATTCGGGACCTAAAATATGTCATTTCTTAAGCATATTATGTCATTTTAGAGTTAGCTAAGCATATTAAGTCATTTTGGAGGAAAAGATACTAAGTATAGGTCATTTTAGAGCTATCCTAGGTTAAATAGGTCATTTTTAAGCTAGCTGAGCATATTAAGTCATTTTGGAGGAAAAAATGCTAAGTATAGGTCATTTTAGAGCTATCCTAAGATAAATAGGTCATATTGGAGCTAATTAAGCTTATTATGTAATTATTATTGAGCTAGCTAAGCATATTGAGTCATTTAGGAGGAAAAAAATGCTAAGTATAGGTTATTTTAGAGCTAGCCTAGGTTAAATATGTCATTTTAGAGCTAAGTAAGGATATTATGTCATTTTGAAGCTAGCTAAGCATGTGAAGTCATTAGGAGCTAAACTATGTCATTTCTTAAGCATATTAAGTCATTTTGGAGGAAAATATCCTAAGTATAGGTCATTTTAGAGCAATCCTAGGTTAAATAGGTCATTTTTAAGCTAGTTAAGCATATTAAGTCATTTGGGAGGAAAAAATGCTAAGTATAGTTCATTTTAGAGCTATCCTAGGTTAAATAGGTCATTTTGGAGCTAATTAAGCTAATTATGTAATTATTAAGCTAGCTAAGCATATTAAGTCATTTTGGAGGAAAAAAAATGCTAAGTATAGGTCATTATAGAGCTATCCTTGGTTAAGTAAGTCATTTCCGAGCTAATCAAGCTTATTATGTCATTTTTGAGCTAGCTAAGCATATTGAGTTATTTAGGAGGAAAAAATGCTAAGTATAGGTCATTTTAGAGCTAGCCTAGGTTAAATAGGTCATTTTGGAGCTAAGTAAGGTTATTATATCATTTTGAAGCTAGCTAAGCATATGAAGTCATTCACGACCTAAAATATGTCATTTCTTAAGCATATTATGTCATTTTAGAGTTAGCTAAGCATATTAAGTCATTGTGGAGGAAAAGATACTAAGTATAGGTCATTTTAGAGCTATCCTAGGTTAAATAGGTCATTTTTAAGCGAGCTGAGCATATTAAGTCATTTTGGAGGAAAAAATGCTAAGTATAGGTCATTTTATAGCTATCCTAAGATAAATAGGTCATTTTGGAGCTAATTAAGCTTATTATGTAACTATTATTGAGCTAGCTAAGCATATTGAGTCATTTAGGAGGAAAAAAATGCTAAGTATAGGTCATTTTAGAGCTAGCCTAGGTTAAATATGTCATTTTAGAGCTAAGTAAGGTTATTATGTCACTTTGAAGCTAGCTAAGCATGTGAAGTCATTTAGGAGCTAAACTATGTCATTTCTTAAGCATATTAAGTCATTTTGGAGGAAAAGATCCTAAGTATAGGTCATTTTAGAGCAATCCTAGGTTAAATAGGTCATTTTTAAGCTAGCTAAGCATATTAAGTCATTTGGGAGGAAAAAAATGCTAAGTATAGTTCATTTTAGAGCTATCCAAGGTTAAATAGGTCATTTTGGAGCTAATTAAGCTTATTATGTAATTATTAAGCTAGCTAAGCATATTAAGTCATTTTGGAGGGAAAAATGCTAAGTATAGGTCATTTTAGAGCTATCCTAGGTTAAATATGTCATTTTGGAGCTAATTAACCTTATTATGTAATTTTTTAGCTAGCTAAGCATATTAAGTCATTTTGGAGGGAAAAATGCTAAATATTGGTCATTTTAGAGCTATCCTAGGTTAAATATCTCATTTTGGAGCTAATTAAGCTTATTATGTCATTTTTGAGCTTGCTAAGCATATCGAGTCATTTTGGAGGAAAAAAATGCGAAGTATATGATTATGTCGCTAGTATCCTTATGGGAGAGAACCCGGGCCGACATGACTAGTCATAGAACAAAGGTGGCACAAACGTACCGGTTAGCCGAGTCGTTCCGGTTCCTCTCCTCCTCCAACAGCCTAGCCGTCCTCTCCTCATTCTCCCTCTCCCTCTCCGTCGCCTGCCGGTCCCTCTCCGCCAACTGCCGATCCCTCTCCTCAAAAGCAGCCTGGGTCTTCGCTCTCTCTGCCTCAATAGCAGCCTGCAACACCACTCGTTAGCATTGTAATCATCGACGGTCGCAAACACAATGTAATGGAGGAAAGGCTACTGAGTCCATATAACAAACCTGGAATTCGATTTCCACTGGTCGTAAACGAGACGGTATCTCAGGATCAGAGCTGGTCTGGCGCTTCTTGATCTTCGGGAGAGTGCTACTACAACGTATCAGTCCATTACCCATGGCTAATGAGCCATGGGACCTCCCGCCACCAGATATCATCACCAGCTCTGGATCAAAAGGCCGGCTCGGGTTAAAGTCCGGCCCTTTCCTCGCCTTCCCCTGCTTAACGTACTGCACCATCTTGTGGTGGGAGGCCACGTTGCTGAAGTTATTTGCATTTTCGAGGTCAGACTCAGAGAATGCCTTGGCCTTCTTGTACGGTGCAATATTGGACATGCCATAGAGGTCGAACAGCTCTGGCACTGGAGCCTTGTTGAGTTTTGACTAAAAGAGAGGAACAGAGTATTAGTTAAGGACTCAAGCTAGCACAAAGAATGAATTTGCATGAATCATGAAGCAAACCACACATACCCAGTTATTCCCGTAGCCATATAGGTTGACGCTGCCTAGATGGTGCGGCACGCCTTTCATTTTGAGACGCTTCTCCTTTGCAATGTTGTGGGCGACGCGCCATTGGGGAGAGCACCACTCATCCACCAACGCCTCCCAGCAGTCCATCTTGTCCGCACGCCATCTCGGGGGCACCTAAGTTAAGCAAGAGAAATTTGAGCGCTACGCCTACGAATCAAATTAAGGAAACTAAGTACAAGGCCTTAAGAATAGGTAATTACCTTCATGTACTTCTCCTTACTCAGACACTTGTTCCGGCACTTCTCTTTTCTCCTCCTAATACCAGTCTGTGCTAAGTAGTCTCGAACAGCCTGCGTCCGAGCCTCGTGCCTAAAGTTTCCAAGTAGGCGCCTGCACTCGGCGTCGATAACCCGAGCCGCGACCTCCTCCTGTCCCTCAGCACACCTGTAGAAGGTCTACAATCAAACAAGAAAACACGGATTAGAAGGTCCGCAATCAAACAAGAAAACACATGTAGAAGGTATGCAATCAAAGAAGAAAACACAACGTAAATGGAAAATGAGAAATTACCCAAAATGTGGCGATCACAATGTCGGCCACTGTGTCGCACTCGACATCGCCGACCCTATGCTCCGACGGGGCCGGGGCAGCCAAGTAGTGCTCCCAGGTCATTCCTAGCTCTGGAACCCGGCCCTCACCGGGAAACGTGACCCACCCCGGAAAGCACTGGCGACAAATCACACCAAGGACAGTGTTGGGCTTGCGGACCCCGTCTGAGTGTGTCTAAGAACTGCAGTATGACAAGGCCAACGCATTAGATATTCGAAGAAACGTCAAGGCAAAAGGTTAAACAAGAGTAAATGCACTTACTTCTCCCCGTTAGGTGCAATCAACCACCTCTGGTCGGGGGTCGTCGGGGTGGGCGGGAGCTTTGTACCACCACGCTGGTAGACTTTGCGCCCCTCAACCAACTCACCCTCGCTATAGCTATCAGAACTATAGTCTGCACCCTGAACACGACCATGTGCACTCGACTCCATCCAGTCCTCCCATGGGCTTGGGTCCGACTGAGCGTGACCCCGTCTGAGCTCCGTAGTCTCGTGGGGCGAAGACTCGGCGGCCCGAGGCTGGTCGCCGGCCCGAGGCTCGTCGGCCGAAGGCTCGTGGAGTGGAGTCCGAGACGGGTCCACCTCAGATGGCTCGATCTCAGACGGAGCAGTCCTGTGGTCGGGTGACTCAGCTGGGGGTGGCGGCGAGGAAGGCGTAGCAGCCTTCCTACCTCTCCCGCCGCCACGTCCACCTCTAGCAGCCTTCTCCTTCTTCTTACCCCCCCGACCTCTCCCGGCCGAAGAAGAAGCGACCGTCGCTGGACTCTGCAAACTGAGATCTAGCGCTCTCCGGAGGCTATGGGGGGGGGATGGAACTACCCTTCCCACCACGCGCCGAGGTAGGAGCCTCGGAGCGCTCTCGACCCGCGCCCACCATCTGTCAACACCTGGAATGACAAAGAGTAAACGAAATTAGTACAACATAAAAAATGAATACCTGACATGAATAATAATATGTATATAAATTCATTTTAGAGGAATAAATGCTAAGTATAGCTCATTTTAGAGCTATCCTAGGTTAAATAGGTCATTTTTGAGCTAATTAAGGTTGTTATGTCATTTTTGAGCTAGCTAAGCATATAAATTTATTTTGGAGGAATAAATGCTAAGTATAGCTCATTTTAGAGCTATCCTATGTTAAATAGGTCATATTTGAGCTAGCTAGGTTAAAACTTGAACTAATTAATAATATATATGTATATAATAATAATGGAATACCTGACATGAACTATAATATTAATCTTCATCGTCATCATTAATAAATGCATCATCATCGTCTATATATGCTTCGGGGTCAATAAATGCATCATCCTCATCACTATCAGTAATGACGTGCTCATCATCGTCATCATCAATAAATTCATCAACATATGGAAGGCCTCCTGTATGTAATCGGTCAAGCATTGACAGGTCATCCACTGCAGTAACCTCTTCTTGTTCCGGCTCTTCTTGTTCCTGCTCAGGCTCGGACTCACTGCCGCTGTCTACTTGAATGTTCCGAGGTGAGCGGTTCTTGAAACGTTTTTTGGAAAGACGTGTTTCTTGGAACAATTCTCCTTCATATGTGTCTGGATTAATGTGAGGTTCATAATCCTCTTCATTGGGGGTAGGTGGTCTAACACGTGGCGGCACTTCATAAACGACATCCCAACCATCGAGATTTGAATTACTTTGGCAGGCCCACGGTAGATAGAAAACTTGGGTTGCCTGTTGAGCCGTAATATAGACATCGGGAACATCCAAATAGGTGCTTTGTTTGATTTCGACTAGCCCTAGATGTTCATGAGTCCTTCTAGTCTCTTTCGGCTGTAACCAATGACATTTGAAGACTACGACGTTCGGTGGGTTTGCATCATAGAATAAAACTTCATAAATTGGTTCAACTCTTCCATAATACTCGGTATCTCCTTCGCCGATAGCAGAGACACAACAATTTGTAGACTTTCGGTCGGCCATAGATAGCTCTTTGCCATAGGTACGAAAGCGATACCCGTTGATGTCGTATTTGTCAAATGAATGGACCTTATAGTCAAAACCATTAGCGACTTGTCTCAATTTGGCGTCCATAGACTCTGAACTAGCCTACAAGTTTAATACGAAAGGATTGTTGCATTAGCCAGAAATTAGAAGAAGAAATGAAATGGTCTAATGGAAATTACCGTTTGTTTGAACCAAGAGATGAAACCGGGATAGCCACCTCCATGCATTGCCAGAAGCTCACACTCTTCGACGGAATCCTTTTGGATAACCGCTCCATACGAGAATTTGGCGACGTATCGACTGTATCAAATATCCGGGAATAAGAGAAGTTCAAATGAAGTAGAGGTTGCGAAACAATGTACCGAGAACTTACCCGATGTACAGCCGCACTTCTGTTAGATTGTTCAAGATATACAACGTAATGGTCCGCCATTCCTCGTTATCCAACAATAAGGGAGTATAAGCACCGGCTGGTGCAAGCTTCCCTTTGAATAGGCTGAGGTTGGATTCACCCTTTTTAGGGTCGCCAACATTGTACCGAGGCTTCGAATTATGCAAATGACGATTTTTGGCTTTGTAGTGTGCTGTCACGAAGTTTGCCGCCTCCTCAGTAATGAATGCCTCGGCCATCGATGCTTCAATTCGACGTTTATTTTTACATTTTGCTCGAAGCGTCTTCTGCATCCTCTCAGTTGCGTAGCACCAACGATTCTGCACAGGCCCCCCAATCGTGCCTCGGCCGGGAGGTGCAAAATCAAATGCTGCATTGGATTAAAGAAGCCAGGTGGAAAGATCTTCTCCAACTTGCAGATCAACTCCGGCGCTAACTCTTCCATTTCTTCTAGCAAGCCAGGCGATAATTCTTTCGCGCATAGAACACGGAAGAAATAGCTCAGCTCTGCCAGTACTAGCCATTCATCCTCAGGGATAAAGCCACGCAACATCACCGGCATTACCCGCTCAAGCCATATGTGCCAATCATGACTCTTGAGACCAAATATTTTCAATTTTTCAAGGCTCGCTCCCCTCTTTAGATTCGATGCATACCCATCGGGGAACATCAAGTCCTTTTTCACCCACAGGAGTATTTCCCTCATAACCGGCCTTCCAAGATTGAACCATGCCTTTGGCTTCGCCCAGTTCTTCTTTCCTTTTGGTTGTTTCATGTTTTGTAGCGGTCTATCACATAGAGCCTCTTGATCGACTCTGGCCTTAGGAGTATCCTTCGTTTTCCCCTCTATGCCGAACAATGTACCAAAGAGGGCCTCACCGACATTCTTTTCAGTGTGCATCACGTCGATGTTGTGTGGGCAAAGGAGGTCTTTGAAGTACGGTAGCTCCCACAAGCATATCTTGTGGGTCCAGGCGTGTTCCGTATTATACCCCTTGAAATACCCTGGACGCTCTGGATCCGGCTCGAGAGTGTTTAACTGATCCAGGGTCTGTTGGCCTGTCAACGCAGGTGGTGCAAAGTTTTTGACATCTCTACCTTTGATAAAGTTCTTTTTGTCTTTCCTGAACTTATGGTGAGGATCCAGGAACTGTCTATGCATGTCGAAGCAAGAAAACTTGCGACCCGCCTACAGTCGACGAAACTCAAGAGCTGCCTTGCATGTGGGGCACGGGAACCTTCCATGCACACACCAGCCAACGAATAGCGCATACGCCGGCAAGTCATGCATCGAGTACATGTACCACACACGCATTAGGAAGTTTTTTTTGTAGCGGCGTCGTATGTCTTGATCCCATTATCCCAAGCTTCTCGCAGTTCATCCTTAAGCGGCTGCATGTACACATTCATATTCTTCCCCGGATAGTTGGGGCCCGGAATTATCAACGTCAGGAAAATGTTCTTTCTTTGCATAATCTGTCCGGGGGGGAGATTGAGTGGAATGACAAATACAGGCCAACAACTGTATTGGGCTGCCATCATACCAAACACATTGAACCCATCCGTGCTAATGGCTACTCGAGGATTCCTTGGATCTGCCGCTTTTTCATCATGCAATGCATCGAAGTGTTTCCATGCAGCACCATCCGATGTGTGTACAATCATCAGATACCCATTTGCATCCCGTTCGGTTCTTTTGCCCAATTTGTGCCATGTCATCTGTCTGGCCATCTCTTCGACCATGAATAGACGTTGAAGTCTTGGTATGATTGGCATATACCGAAGAACGTTAATGGGGATTTTGGTCTGACTCTTCTCACCCATACCGTTGTCTACCTCAACATACCTGGAAGACTTCCAAATGGGACAATAGTTCAAGTCCGCATACTGGAGCCTAAATAAGGCACATCCATTCTCACAGGCATCTATCTTCTCATAGGGCATCTTAAGTACACGGAGGATTTCGTCCGACTGGTACAGGTTTGCAGGCATTATACGGCCTTTGGGTAGAAAGCGTCCAAATAGTGTCACCATCGCGTCATAGCATTCTCTGCCCAAGTTGAATTGAGCCTTCAGAGCCATTACTTGTGCGATGGAATCCAGCTGACAAAGCTCGGTGTGCTCGTGGAGAGGACGCATCGAAGACTCCAACATATTATTGAAGGCCTTTGCAGATTCCTCCATCTCATCGTCCGAATCCCGAGCATCATCAAAGTCTTGCACCATGTCTTCCATCCCGGTACCATGCTCGTCCGTGCGACGATGGCCCTCCTCATCTCTGGAACGTTGGGCAGACTCACCATGAAATGTCCACATCGTATAACCGGGCGTAAAACCCCACTTCTGTAGGTGTTTGATCATTTCAAACTCTGACATCTTACGATAGTTGTCGCACATGACACAGGGGCACCAGGTTGTTTCCTGTCCATTTGCAAATGCGGCTCTGATAAACCCCTTGGTTTTTGTCATCCATTCAGGGGTCATGTCTTTCTGACTAGGGTGACCGGTGTACATCCACGCACGATCACTCATTTCGCCTAGCTACTGGACACACAAGAAATACATACATAATTCAGCAAATCATATTCATCAGTAAATAGAGTTTCTCAGTTTTATTACGTCCATGCAACCTAGACGCTAATAGGTAAAGATAGGTCCTAATCCCACCCGGGTATGTGCAGATTGGGTTCGTTTTCCCATGCTCTGCTCCGGATCCGGCACAAAATTTCGGCAGCACCTCCCCGCTGTTCTCCTGATACACGTCTCGGCAATAAGCAGAGAGGATGTGTACCCGGAGAACAACAAAGAGGCACTGACGAAATTCTGCATCGGATCCGGAGCAAACCATATGGGAAAACGAACCCATTCTACACATACTCGGGCTGTCCATAGATAACGTTGGACAATTCGAAAGAACTACGGTTATAAATATGCAAATGAATGCATATTTATAGATGTAACCCTTTCCAACGGGAGACGCATAGTGGTCACGCATACTGATGATTGAATACACCTATAGCTAGCAAATGAAGGGGGAGAGGAGGAGATGTCATTTGTGCTCACCCACGAACGCAGGGGCGGAGCTCGTCGAACGCACGGGGAGGTCGTTGAACACCAGACCCTCACAGCGATGAAACAACTGCACATTTAAATCCACCCGATCAACGCAAATATATATGATGTTTTTCATAACATAATTGGAAAATATAGGACCTAACTCATAATTCACAAATACTAGAACATAAAGGCACGCTTTGCCGCGCCCGACCATCTTTAAAAATATTGATATATGTATACATTAAGATGGTAGAAACATACAATATTTACAATTCACAAAGATAGAAATATATTAACAAGGTAGAAACATACAGTATAATTGAAACAATTAAAATTACAATGTCTTGTTAGGCTTTGTATTTATTTTAAAGAATAAAATATTTCATAATGGAAATGTATCAGACCACCAAAAAAAGGAAGAACAACACAAAATAAACTGACATCCAAGCTCTTCTATCATTCCATTGTGTTGTTCATTCAGTGTCAGCACTTGTCACAGGATATGACAGCTCCAGCATACCAAGAAAAGGTTAGGACCCTATCCAAGTACGCCAAAATAAAATATATCTTTCTTATGGAGTCATCTTTTATATGAAATTGAAGGGAAAATTAAGTCAGGAGCTCAATAAGTACAAGTAAGAAGTTTAAATGTTCACATACTTCTCAGGTGGATCTTGTCGTTTGTCACCTCGGATGAAGAGTCGCATAAGAATAATTGAAAAATACCCAAGGTGTCTTCAGTATGGTACAAGGTTGGTTAGAAGGAGCAGCAAGAATGTGACCGAGACCTCTTATGCACAGGTCTGCCTTTTAATTGGACTATAAAATAGATTTGTATCTTTGAAGTAGTAGAGGTCACGCAGCTGACGACAAACGGAAGAGCGGCAGCCAGTGCCCAGTGATGACGAGCGGCAACGGACGAGCAAAGATCAAGTCAAGCTAGCTTCGTACATGAGCTAGTTTCTATAGGTTCCAAAAAGTTGCATCGGCCAAAGAAAAACTAATTAACCCTAAAAGAAGGTTAATTCCTCAACTCCCGAGTAAAATACTGGAAGAAATTGGGCTCTATATAGGAAGGGAGATATCCAAGGAGTGGTGATAGAGTGCTGTATTTCGTACCACGCCGCCGGCCCAAGCATCCGATCTATATAAATCGATGATTTCTTGATAGGACGGGCGTGGTGTTTTGCAAAACTGACTTAGGAATAAAATACTGGAAGGAATTGGGCTCTACTGAGATCCGAGTGATGATAGACTGCTGTTGTGTGACATGGTGAGTTCTACAGGCCTGAATGGCTGCAAAAGATAAGATGGAAGCCACGTCGTTTGACTACCTTCCTCTTCAAACATTGAACCTCCGCGATTTGCAATTTTGACCTTGCTGCATATCTTGGTTCCCATCTTAATCCAATTCCAAGTCGATTATGCATCGAGAAGCAAATTGCAGCCTGAACTATGTATTATGCCTGCAGTTTTCATGAACCTACAGACAAGTTATCCCAGCCGTCCTCTGACCCTCCTCCAATAAGTGCAGTTCTAAGCATTACAGCAAGGAGATGATATGCACCAAGTTCCACAATGCGCAACGTGACTCTGGTGTTAGCATCACATGCAGTCTTTATTCCTCAATCAAGTTTCTATAACATCCTAGGTCGTCGTCTTGGCATACGATGTGGGCAGGTGCTTCTTCCCCATCAGTGCATCTCCAGTCGACATTCTTGCTGCTAACGACAAACGGAAGAGCGGCAGCCAGCGCCCAGTGATGACGAGCGGCAACGGAGATGGGGAATCGCATGTTAAAAGGGAGGAGAAAATATACCTGGGGACGGGGCGGTGGAGGGCCGGCGACGGGGCGGTGGAGGGCTGGCGACGGGGCGGTGGAGGGCCGGCGAC
>LR738715.1:491076617-491129179 GCA_902687465.1 Secale cereale | reverse complement strand
GGGGGTGGGCTGGCGACGAGGCGTAGTGGCAGCGACGGGGCGGTGGAGGGCCGGCGACGGGGGCGGGGGAGGGCCGGTGACGGGGGCGGGGGAGGGCCGGCGACGAGGTTGGCGAGCTTCAGCGAGGAACGGGGTGGGAGAGCTTTTTTCTTTTGAGATGGGAGAGCTGGTTCGATGGGTATACTTGTTTGGATATTGGCGCCTGCGCCCGCCCTCGGTAAGAAGTTTTGGAGGCTGTTTTGGTTCCTGCCCCGCCAAATCATTGGCGCCGTTGGCGTGCCAAAACTTGGCGAGCGAGTTTTGGTTGTCCGCCATCGATTCGCTCGCACTTTGGCGCAAAAACAAAAGGGAAAGGCTCGGGCAAAGCTAGCTTGCCAAAAATTTGGATTCCATCCAAACAAGATACGAAGCACCGGTAAACGTTAATTTATTTATTGGCTTGGTAGGAAAGGGTGCCAATCCAAACAGCCCCTTGGCTACATGTGCCAATAATTTCGAGCCTGTTTGGTTCACGCCCAGGTCAGCCCCGCCAAAATCGGGCTCGCCAAATTATTGACGAAGGATTTCGCCGCCTCCCTCCCGCCAGCGTGCGGGCGTGAAAGTTGAACGAATGACCAAAAAATTGGCGTGGGCAGGGAACTCCGGCTAGGATCGAAACGGACACCGGTACTTGCGGTCAATGCCAAAATTTTGGTAAGGCATCCTTGGGTTGCAATCCAAACAGCCGGCCCCTTCATTTTTGCCGCCGCAGGCTCGCCCGGGAGTTGGCGTAAAATCTATACTGCTAGCCAAAAATTTGGCGTGGAACCGGAATTTCGGCGGCGATCCAAACGCCTGCCCACCTCCTCAGTCAACGCCGAGATTTTGGTAGGGTAGTTGTTGGTAACGATCCGAACAGCCTCTGTGTTATCGGGTCTGTTTGGTTGACGCGGGCTAGCCAATTTTTTGGCGCAGGATTTTGCCGCCGTTGGCTCACCAAAGACCTGGCGCAAAAACTGAACGCATGACCAAAACATTGGCGCATATCCGAAATTTTGGCTTCCAACCAAACACTTGCTATCGAGTGGGTCAACGACCAAAAAATTGGTAGGGCTGGCAACGGCTGTGATCCAAATAGCCCTGCATAGGCTAGTTTCCTTTTTTTGGGAGGATTAGGCTAGTTTCCTTCTTAAATGAGTGATTTATGAGTGTACTAGTAAAGGATTTGTGCGTGCACGATATATTATCTCCTTTTTGTTTTTTTTACCTGTAAAAAAACCCATCTCTTTGCCATCTGCCAGCAGATGGCAAAGATTCTTTGCCATCTGCTGGCAGATGGCAAAGAGGTGGGGCTGCTACGCCGTCATACACTTAACGGCAACATGAGTTGGCTACCTCTTTGCCATCTGCTGGCAGATGGCAAAGATTGTTTGCCATCTGCTGGCAGATGGCAAAGATTGTTTGCCATCTGCTGGCAGATGGCAAAGAATTGGATGATGGCAACCATGTTCTTTGCCATCTGTCAGTTCTTTGCCATCTGTTTTTTATAAGCAGATGGCAAAGAAGTTCTTTGCCATCAGCTGGCAGATGGCAAAGAGCTGGCTGATGGCAAAATCCCAGATTCCAGTAGTGGGCATCCCCAAGCTTATGTTGGGGAACGTAGCAGAATTCAAAAAATTTCCTACGCTTCACCAAGATCAATCTAAGGAGTCATCTAGCAACGAGCATAAAAGGAATGCATCTACATACCCTTTGTAGATCGCGTGCGGAAGCATTCGAAGGAACGTGGATGAAGTAGTCGTAATCTTCGTGATCCTCGTCACCGATGATCCCAGCGCCGAACGGACGGCACCTCCGCGTTCAACACACGTACGGTACAGCGACGTCTCCTCCTTCTTGATCCAGCAAGGGGGGAGGAGAGGTTGATGGAGATCCAGCAGCACGACGGCGTGGTGGTGGATGCAACAGGAAAAGCTGCAGGGCTTCGCCGGCGGCCTGCGAGAGGAGTTGGAAGTGTGACGGGAGGGGGGAGAGGCGCCAGAGGCTTGGGGTGCGGCTGCCCTCTCCTCCCCCCATTATATATAGGGGCCAGGGGTGGTGCCGGCCCTAGGAGATCCAATCTCCTAGGGGGGCGGCGGCCAGAGGTGGGAAACTTGCCCCCCAAGGCATAGTGGGCGCCCCCTTCCCCTAGGGTTTCAACCCTAGGCGCATGGAGGGGGGCCCATGTGGGTGCGCTAGCCCACAAGGGGCTGGCCCCCTTCCCCTTGCGGCCTACGGGGCCCTCCAGGATGGGTGGCCCCACCCAGTGGACCCCCGGGACCCCTCTGGTGGTCCCGGGACACTCCCGGTGACCCCCGGAATTCACCCGATGGCCGAAACTGGACTTCCTATATATCATTCTTTACCTCCGGACCATTCCGGAACTCCTCGTTATGTCCGGGATCTCATCTGGGACTCTGAACAACATTCGGGTTTCCATGTGCATGTATCTCTACAACCCTAGCGTCACCGAACCTTAAGTGTGTAGACCCTACGGGTTCAGGAGACACGCAGACATGACCGAGACGACTCTCCGGTCAATAAACAACAACGGGATCTGGATACCCATGTTGGTTCCCACATGTTCCTCGATGATCTCATCGGATGAACCACTGTGTCAAGGATTCACTCAAACCCGTATGTTATTCCCTTTGTCTATCGGTACGGTACTTGCCCGAGATTCGATCGTCGGTATGCCCGATACCTTGTTCAATCTCGTCGTGGCAAGTCTCTTTACTCGTTCCGTAATCCATCATCCCGTGACTAACTCCTTAGTCACTTTGAGCTCATTATGATGATGTCTTACCGAGTGGTCCCAGAGGTACCTCTCCGTCATACGGAGTGACAATATCCCAGTCTCGGTTCGTACCAACTCAACAGATACTTTCGGAGATACACGTTGCGTACCTTTATAGCCACCCAGTAACGTTGTGACGTTTGGCACACCCAAAGTATTCCTACGGTATCCGGGAGTTGCACAACCTCATGGTCTAAGGAACAAATACTTGACACCGGAAAAGCTTAAGCATTACGAACTATACGATCTCGTGCTAGGCTCAGGATTCGGTCTTGTCCATCACATCATTCTCCTAATGATGTGATCCCGTTATCAGCGACATCCTATGTCCATGATCAGGAAACCGTGACCATTTGTTGATCAACGAGCTAGTAACTAGAGGCTTACCAGGGACACGTTTTGGTCTATGTATTCACACATGTATCGCTGTTTCCGTACAATACAATTCAAGCATGAATAACAGACAATTATCATGAACAAGGAAATATAATAATAATCCTTTTATTATTGCCTCTAGGGCATATTTCCAACAGTCTCCCACTTGTACTAGAGTCAATAATCTAGTTACATTGTGATGAATCGAACACCCATAGAGTTCTGGTGTTGATCATGTTTTGCCCGTGGAAGAGGTTTAGTCAACGGGTCTGCAACATTCAGATCCGTATGCACTTTACAAATATCTATGTCTCCATCTTGAACATAATTCCGGATGGAGTTGAAACGGCGCTTGATGTGCTTGGTCTTCTTGTGAAACCTGGGCTCCTTGGTAATGGCAATAGCTCCAGTGTTGTCACAGAAGAGAGTCATCGGGCTTAACGCGCTTGGAATGACTCCTAGGTCGGTGATGAACTCCTTCATCCAGACTCCTTCTTGTGCTGCTTCGCAAGCAGATATGTACTCCGCTTCACATGTAGAATGCACCACGACACTCTGCTTGCAACTGCACCAGCTGACTGCTCCACCATTCAAAATATAAACGAATCCGGTTTGTGACTTAGAGTCATCCAGATCTGTGTCGAAGCTAGCATCGACGTAACCCTTTACGACGAGCTCTTCGTCACCTCCATAAACGAGAAACATATCCTTAGTCCTCTTTAGGTACTTTAGGATGTTCTTGACCGCTGTCCAGTGTTCCATACAGGGATCCCTTTGGTACCTCCCTACCAAACTTATGGCAAGGTTCACATCAGGTCTGGTACACAGCATGGCATACATGATAGAACCTATGGCCGAGGCATAGGGAGCGACACTCATCTTTTCTCTATCTTCTGCCGTGGTCGGGACTGAGCCTTGCTCAATATCATACCTTGCAAAACAGGCAAGAACCCCTTCTTGGACTGATCCATATTGAACCTCTTCAATATCTTGTCAAGGTATGTGCTTTGTGAAAGACCAATGAGGCGTCTTGATCTAGCTCTATAGATTTTGATGCCTAATATGTAAGCAGCTTCTCCAAGGTCCTTCATTGAGAAACTCTTATTCAAGTAGGCCTTCATGCTCTCCAAGAATTCTATATCATTTCCCATCAGCAATATGTCATCCACATATAATATGAGAAATACTACAGAGCTCCCACTCACTTTCTTGTAGATACACGCTTCTCCCCAAGTCTGTATAAAACCAAACGCTTTGATCACATCATTAAAGCGAATATTCGAACTCCGAGATGCTTGCACCAGCCCGTATATCGAGCGCTGGAGCTTGCATACCTTGTTAGCATTCTCTGGATCGACAAAACCTTCCGGCTACATCATATACAGTTCTTCCTTGAGGAAACCATTAAGGAATGCCGTTTTGACGTCCATTTGCCATATCTCATAATCATAGAATGCGGTAATTGCTAACATGATTCTGACTGACTTCAGCATCGCTACGGGAGAAAAAGTCTCGTCGTAGTCAATCCCTTGAATTTGTCGATACACTTAGCGACAAGCCGAGCCTTATAGATGGTCACATTACCATCCGCGTCTGTCTTCTTCTTAAATATCCATTTATTTTCTATGGCATGCCTATCATCGGGCAAGTCCACCAAAGTCCATACTTTGTTTTCATACATGGATTCTATCTCGGATTTCATGGCTCCAAGCCATTTATTGGAATCCGGGCCCGCCATCGCTTCTTCATAGTTCGAAGGTTCACCGTTGTCTAACAACATGATTTCCATGACAGGGTTGCCGTACCACTCTGGTGCGGAACGTGTCCTTGTGGACCTTCGAAGTTCAATAGTAACTTGATCTGTATCTTCATGATCATCATCATTAACTTCCTCCCTTGTCGGCGCAGGCACCTCGGGAACAATTTCCTGCGCTGCGCTACTTTCCGGTTCGGGAGGGGTGACTGTCACCTCATCAAGTTCTACTTTCCTCCCACTCACTTCTTTCGAGAGAAACTCTTTCTCCAGAAAGGATCCATTCTTGGCAGTAAAGACCTTGCCTTCGGATCTGTGGTAGAAGGTGTACCCAATTGTTTCCTTTGGGTATCCTATGAAGACGCATTTTTCTGATTTGGGTTCGAGCTTTTCAGGTTGAAGTTTCCTGACATAAGCATTGCAACCCCAAACTTTCAGAAACGTCAGCTTAGGTTTCCTGCCAAACCAAAGTTCATACGGTGTCATCTCAACGTATTTTGACGGAGTCCTATTTAAAGTGAATGCGACAGTCTCTAAAGCATAACCCCAAAAAGATAGCGGTAAGTCGGTGAGAGACATCATAGATCGCACCATGTCCAACAGAGTACGATTTCGACGTTCGGACACACCATTACGCTGAGGTGTTCCGGGCGGTGTCAATTGTGAAACAATTCCACAGTTCCTAAGGTGCGTGCCAAATTCATGACTTAAATATTCACCCCCACGATCCAATCGCAAGAACTTTATTTTTCTGTCACGTTGATTCTCAACCTCATTCTAAAATTCCTTGACATTTTCAAAGGTCTCAGACTTGTGTTTCATCAAGTAGAAATACCCATATCTACTCAAGTCATCTGTGAGGGTGAGAACATAACGATAGCCTCCGCGAGCCTCAACACTCATTGGACCGCACACATCGGTATGTATGATTTCCAATAAGTTGGTTGCTCGCTCCATTGTTCCGGAGAACGGAGTCTTGGTCATCTTGCCCAAAAGGCATGGTTCGCACGTGTCAAATGATTCGTAATCAAGAGACTCCAGAAGTCCATCTGCATGAAGCTTCTTCATACATTTGACACCAATATGACCAAGGCGGCAATGCCACAAGTATGTGGGACTATCATTGTCAACTTTACCTCTTTTGGCATTCACACTATGAATATGTGTATCATCACGATCGAGATTCATCAAAAATAAACCATTGACCAGCGGGGCATGACCATAAAACATATCTCTCAAATAAATAGAACAACCATTATTCTTGGATTTAAATGAGTAGGCATCTCGCATCAAACGAGATCCAGATACAATGTTCATGCTCAAAGCTGGTACTAAATAACAGTTATTAAGGTTTAAAACTAATCCCGAGGGTAGATGTAGAGGCAGCGTGCCGATGGCGATCACATCAACCTTGGAACCATTCCAGATGCGCATCGTCACCTCGTCCTTCGCCAGTCTCCGCTTATTCCGCAGCTCCTGCTTTGAGTTACAAATATGAGCAACTGCACCGGTATCAAATACCCAGGAGCTACTACGAGCGCTGGTAAGGTACACATCAATAACATGTATATCACATATACCTTTGACGTTGCCGACCCTCTTGTCTGCTAAGTATTTGGGACAGTTCCGCTTCCAGTGACCCGTTCCATTGCAATAAAAGCACTCAGTCTCAGGCTTGGGTCCATACTTTGGCTTATTCCCGGCAACTGGCTTACCGGGCGCGGCAACTCCCTTGCCGTCCTTCTTGAAGTTCTTTTTACCCTTGCCGTTCTTGAACTTAGTGGTTTTATTAACCATCAACACTTGATGCTCTTTCTTGATCTCCACCTCCGCTGATTTCAGCATTGAATACACCTCGGGAATGGACTTCTCCATCCCTTGCATATTGAAGTTCAACACGAAGCTCTTGTAGCTAGGTGGGAGCGACTGGAGGATTCTGTCAACGACTGCTTCGTCTGGGAGATTCATTCCCAACTGAGACAAGCGGTTGTGCAACCCAGAAATCTTGAGTATGTGCTCACTGACAGAACTGTTTTCCTCCATCTTACAACTTTAGAATGCGTTGGAGGCATCATATCTCTCAACTCGGGCATGAGCCTGGAAAACCATTTTCAGCCCTTGGAACATCTCATATGCCCCGTGGTGCTCAAAACGCTTTTGGAGCCCCGATTCTATGCTGTAGAGCATGCCGCACTAAACCAGGGAGTAATCATCACAACGCGACTGCCAAGCGTTCATAACATCTTGGTTTGCCGGGGCAGGAGCGTCACCTAGCGGTGCTTCTAGGACATAAGTTTTCTTGGCAGCTATGAGGATGATCCTCAGGTTACGGACCCAGTCCGTATAGTTGCTACCATCGTCTTTCAGCTTGGATTTCTCTAGGAACGCATTGAAGTTGAGGGTGACATGAGCGTGGGCCATTTGATCTACAAGACATATTGTAAAGAATTTAGACTAAGTTCATGATAATTAAGTTCATCTAATCAAATTTTAATGAACTCCCACTCAGATTGACATCTCTCCAGTCATCTATGTGATACATGATCCGAATCGACTAGCCCGTGTCTGATCATCACGTGAGACACACTAGTCATCAATGGTGAACATCTTTCATGTTGATCGTATCTTCTATATGACTCATGTTCGACCTTTCGGTGTTCCGTGGTCCGAGGCCATGTATGTACATGCTAGGCTCGTCAAGTGAACCCTAAGTGTATTGCGTGTGTCAATCTGGCTTACACCCGTTGTATGCGAACGTTAGAGCCTATCACACCCGATCATCACGTGGTGCTTCGGAACAACGATCCTTAGCAACGGTGCACAGTAAGGGGGAACACAATTCTTAAAATTTAGTGAGAGATCATCTTATTTACTGCCGTCGTTCTAAGTAAACAAGATGCATAAACATGATAAACATCACATGCAATCAAATAAAGTGACATGATATGGCCAATATCATCTTGCTCCTTCGATCTCCATCTTCGGGGCACCATGATCATCTTTGTCATCGGCACGACACCATGATCTCCATCATCGTGTCTTCTTGAAGTCGTCACGCCAACTATTACTTCTACTACTATGGCTAATGTTTAGCAATAAAGTAAAGTAATTACATGTCGTTATTCAGTGTCACGCAGGTCATACAATAATTAAGACAACTCCTATGGCTCCTGCCGGTTGTCATTTTCATCGACATGCAAGTCGTGATTCCCTATTAAAAGAACATGATCAATCTCATACATCACATATATCATTCATCACATCTTCTTGGCCATACCACATCACATAGCACATGCCGCAAGAACAAGGTAGACGACCTCTAATTGTTGTTGCAAGTTTTTACGTGGCTTCTATAGGTTTTCTAGCAAGAACGTTTCTTACCTATGCCAATACCACAACGTGATTTGTCAATTTCTATTTACCCTTCATAAGGACCCTGTTCATCAAATCCGATCCGACTAAAGTGGGAGAGACAGACACCCGCCAGCCAACTTATGCAACTAGTGCATGTCTGTCGGTGGAACCAGTCTCACGTACGCGTACGTGTAAGGTCGGTCCGGGCCGCTTCATCCCACGATGCCGCCAAATCAAGATTGGACTAGTAACGGCAAGAAAATTAAACAAATTCAACACCCACAACTTGTTTGTGTTCTACTCGTGCAAGATGCTACGCAAAGACCTAGCTCTGATGCCACTGTTGGGGAACGTAGCAGAATTCAAAAAATTTCCTACACTTCACCAAGATCAATCAAAGGAGTCATCTAGCAACGAGCATAAAAGGAGTGCATCTACATACGCTTTGTAGATCGCGTGCGGAAGCGTTCGAAGGAACGTGGATGAAGTAGTCGTACTCTTCGTGATCCTCGTCACCGATGATCCCAGCGCCGAACGGACGGCACCTCCGCGTTCAACACACGTATGGTACAACGACGTCTCCTCCTTCTTGATCCAGCAAGGGGGGAGGAGAGGTTGACGGAGATCCAGCAGCACGACGGCGTGGTGGTGGATGCAACAGTTAGAGCTGCAGGGCTTCGCCGGCGCCCTGCGAGAGGAGTTGGAAGTGTGACGGGAGGGGGAGTGGCGCCAGAGGCTTGGGGTGCGGCTGCCCTCTCCTCCCACTATATATAGGGTCCAGGGGGGCGCCGGCCCTAGGATATCCAATCTCCTAGGGGGGCGGCGGCCAGAGGGGGGAAACTTGCCCCCCAAGGCATAGGGGGCGCCCCCTCCCCCTAGGGTTTCAACCCTAGGCGCATGGAGGAGGGCCCATGTGGGTGCGCCAGCCCACCAGGGGCTGGCCCCCTTCCCCTTGCGGCTTACGGGGCTCTCCGGGATGGGTGGCCCCACCCGGTGGACCCCCGGGACCCCTTCGGTGGTCCCGGGACACTCCCGGTGACCCCCGGAATTCACCCGATGGCCGAAACTGGACTTCCTATATATCATTCTTTACCTCCGGACCATTCCGGAACTCCTCGTGACGTCCAGAATCTCATCCGGGACTCCGAACAACATTCGGGTTTCCATGTGCATGTATCTCTAAAACCCTAGCGTCACCGAACCTTAAGTGTGTAGACCCTACGGGTTCGGGAGACATGCAGACATGACCGAGACGACTCTCCGGTCAATAAACAACAGCGGGATCTGGATACCCATGTTGGTTCCCACGTGTTCCTCCATGATCTCATCGGGTGAACCACTGTGTCAAGGATTCACTCAATCCCGTATGTTATTCCCTTTGTCTATCGGTACGGTACTTGCCCGAGATCCGATCGTCGGTATGCCCGATACCTTGTTCAATCTCGTCATGGCAAGTCTCTTTACTCGTTCCGTAATCCATCATCCCGTGACTAACTCCTTAGTCACTTGAGCTCATTATGATGATGTCTTACCGAGTGGGCCCAGAGGTACCTCTCCGTCATACGTAGTGACAATATCCCAGTCTCGGTTCGTACCAACTCAGCAGACACTTTTGTAGATACCCGTTGCGTACCTTTATAGCCACCCAGTAACGTTGTGACGTTTGGCACACCCAAAGTATTCCTACGGTATCTGGGAGTTGCACAACCTCATGGTCTAAGGAACAAATACTTGACACCGGAAAAGCTTAAGCATTACGAACTATACGATCTCGTGCTAGGCTCAGGATTGGGTCTTGTCCATCACATCATTCTCTTAATGATGTGATCCCGTTATCAGCGACATCCTATGTCCATGATCAAGAAACCGTGACCATCTGTTGATCAACGAGCTAGTAACTAGAGGCTTACCAGGGACACGTTGTGGTCTATGTATTCACACATGTATCGATGTTTCCGTACAATACAATTCAAGCATGAATAACAAACAATTATAATGAACAAGGAAATATAATAATAATCCTTTTATTATTGGCTCGAGGGCATATTTCCAACAGTCTCCCACTTGCACTAGAGTCAACAATCTAGTTACATTGTGATGAATCGAACACCCATAGAGTTCTGGTGTTGATCATGTTTTGCCCGTGGAAGAGGTTTAGTCAACGGGTCTGTGACATTCAGATCCGTATGCACTTTGCAAATATCTATATCTCCATCATGAACATAATTCTTGATGGAGTTGAAACGATGCTTGATGTGCTTGGTCTTCTTGTGAAACCTGGGCTCCTTGGTAATGGCAATAGCTCCAGTGTTGTCACGGAAGAGAGTCATCGGGCTTGACGTGCTTGGAATGACTCCTAGGTCAGTGATGAACTCCTTCATCCAGACTCCTTCTTGTGTTGCTTCGCAAGCAGCTATGTACTCCGCTTCACATGTAGAATGCGCCACGACGCTCTGCTTGCAACTGCACGAGCTGACTGCTCCACCATTCAAAATATACACGTATCCGGTTTGTGACTTAGAGTCATCCAGATCTGTGTCTAAGTTAGCATCGACGTAACCCTTTACGACGAGCTCTTCATCACCTCCATAAACGAGAAACATATCCTTAGTCCTCTTCAGGTACTTTAGGATGTTCTTGACCGCTGTCCAGTGTTCCATACCGGGATCACTTTGGTACCTCCCTACCAAACTTATGGCAAGGTTCACATCAGGTCTGGTACACAGCATGGCATACATGATAGAACCTATGGCCGAGGCATAGGGAATGACACTCATCTTTTCTCTATCTTCTGCCGTGGTCGGGGACTGAGCCTTGCTCAATCTCATACCTTGCAAAACAGGCAAGAACCCCTTCTTGGACTGATCCATATTGAACCTCTTCAATATCTTGTCAAGGTATGTGCTTTGTGAAAGACCAATGAGGCGTCTTGATCTATCTCTATAGATTTGATGCCTAATATGTAAGCAGCTTCTCCAAGGTCCTTCATCGAGAAACTCTTATTCAAGTAGGCCTTTATGCTCTCCAAGAATTCTATATCATTTCCCATCAGCAATATGTCATCCACATATGATATGAGAAATTCTACAGAGCTCCCACTCACTTTCTTGTAGATACAGGCTTCTCCCCATGTCTGTATAAAACCAAACGCTTTGATCACATCATTAAAGCGAATATTCCAACTCCGAGATACTTGCACCAGCCCGTATATCGAGCGCTGGAGCTTGCATACCTTGTTAGCATTCTCTGGATCGACAAAACCTTCCGGCTGCATCATATACAGTTCTTCCTTGAGGAAACCATTAAGGAATGTCGTTTTAACGTCCATTTGCCATATCTCATAATCATAGAATGCGGCAATTGCTAACATGATTCTGACTGACTTTAGCATCGCTACGGGAGAGAAAGTCTCATCATAGTCAATCCCTTGAACTTGTCGATAACCCTTAGCGACAAGCCGAGCCTTATAGATGGTCACATTACCATCCGCGTCTGTCTTCTTCTTAAATATCCATTTATTTTCTATGGCATGCCTATCATCGGGCAAGTCCACCAAAGACCATACTTTGTTTTCATACATGGATTCTATCTCGGATTTCATGGCTCCAAGCCATTTATTGGAATCCGGGCCCGCCATCGCTTCTTCATAGTTCGAAGGTTCACCGTTGTCTAACAACATGATTTCCGTGACAGGGTTGCCGTACCACTCTGGTGCGGAACGTGTCCTTGTGGACCTTAGAAGTTCAGTAGTAACTTGATCTGTGTCTTCATGATCATCATCATTAACTTCCTCCCTTGTCGGTGTAGGCACCTCATGAACAATTTCCTGCGCTGCGCTACTTTCCGGTTCGGGAGGGGTGACTGTCACCTCATCAAGTTCTACTTTCCTTCCACTCACTTCTTTCGAGAGAAACTCTTTCTCCAGAAAGGATCCATTCTTGGCAGCAAAGACCTTGCCTTTGGATCTGTGGTAGAAGGTGTACCCAATCGTTTCCTTTGGGTATCCTATGAAGACGCATTTTTCCGATTTGGGTTCGAGCTTTTCAGGTTGAAGTTTCTTGACATAAGCATTGAACCCCAAACTTTTAGAAATGACATCTTAGGTTTCTTGCCAAACCAAAGTTCATACGATGTCGTCTCAACGGATTTCGACGGAGCCCTGTTTAAAGTGAATGCGGCAGTCTCTAAAGCATAACCCCAAAAAGATAGCGGTAAGTCGGTGAGAGACATCATAGATCGCACCATGTCCAACAGAGTATGATTTCGACGTTCGGACACACCATTACGCTGAGGTGTTCCGGGCGGTGTCAATTGTGAAACAATTCCACAGTTCCTAAGGTGCATGCCAAATTCATGACTTCAATATTCAGCCCCACGATCCGATCGCAAGAACTTTATTTTTCTGTCACGTTGATTGGCAACCTCATTCTGAAATTCCTTGAACTTTTCAAAGGTCTCAGACTTGTGTTTCATCAAGTAAATATACCCATATCTACTCAAGTCATCTGTGATGGTGAGAACATAACGATAGCCTCCGCGAGCCTCAACACTCATTGGACCGCACACATCGGTATGTATGATTTCCAATAAGTTGGTTGCTCGCTCCATTGTTCCGGAGAATGGAGTCTTGGTCATCTTGCCCAGAAGGCATGGTTCGCACGTGTCAAATGATTCATAATCAAGAGACTCCAGAAGTCCATCTGCATGAAGCTTCTTCATACGTTTGACACCAATATGACCAAGGCGGCAATGCCACAAGTATGTGGGACCATCATTGTCAACTTTACATCTTTTGGCATTCACACTATGAATATGTGTATCATCACGATCGAGATTCATCAAAAATAAACCATTGACCAGCGGGGCATGACCATAAAACATATCTCTCAAATAAATAGAACAACCATTATTCTCGGATTTAAATGAGTAGCCATATCGCATCAAACGAGATCCAGATACAATGTTCATGCTCAAAGTTGGTACTAAATAGCAATTATTAAGGTTTAAAACTAATCCCGAGGGTAGATGTAGAGGCAGCCTGCCGACGGCGATCACATCAACCTTGGAACCATTCCAGACGCGCATCGTCACCTCGTCCTTCGCCAGTCTCCGCTTATTCCACAGCTCCTGCTTTGAGTTACAAATATGAGCAACAGCACCGGTATCAAATACCCAGGAGCTACTACGAGTGCTGGTAAGGTACACATCAATAACATGTATATCACATATACCTTTGACGTTGCCGGCCTTCTTGTCTGCTAAGTATTTGGGGCAGTTCCGCTTCCAGTGACCCGTTCCCTTGCAATAAAAGCACTCAGTCTTAGGCTTGGGTCCATACTTTGGCTTCTTCCCGGCAACTGGCTTACCAGGCGCGGCAACTCCCTTGCTGTCCTTCTTGAACTTCTGCTTACCCTTGCCCTTCTTGAACTTAGTGGTTTTATTGACCATCAACACTTGATGCTCTTTCTTGATCTCCACCTCCGCTGATTTCAGCATTGAATACACCTCGGGAATGGCTGTGGGTTCTCCTCGACGATCCAGCACCAGCGTGCTCTCCATTCCTCCCATTTGCTGCGGAGCTCTCCCTCTAGATAAGCTTCCTTCTTATGGGCCCTCGAGATCGAGGAGACTCCGCCGAATAAAGGCTCTCCTCTCTCGACTCGAGGCATAAATAAGTGGCGGAAAAGAGCTACGTTTGGATGGACCCCGACAAAGTTTTCGCAGAGGTGTGCGAAAACGGCCATGGTCAGAACGGCGTTGGGGGTGAAATCAAGGAGGTGGAACCCGTAGGTGTTCATAATGTCGCAGAAGAATTCAGAGAAAGGCGAGCAGAGCCCGCAGTAGAAGAACAAGGTGAAGAATGTGTATCCGTTCGGAGCCATTTTGCAAGCAGCAGCTAGGAGTACCTTGGTGCGCGGATGCGCCCACGTCTCTCCCGACCAGAAGAGGTAATAGTACTCCCTCAGCTCCTTCGCGGCAAGCTTGGGTGGGAAGACTGCCCGCTCCTTCCGTAGCGCTGCGAGCCGCAGCGCCTCGGCCGACTTCATGGCCTTCCCCTTCTCGCCTTTCGGAGCCATGGCAGAAGCGGTGAGGGAGGTCGACGGCGCTGGTGGTGCTGGTGGCGATGGGGGGCGGAGCGCTGCTCTCTTTCAGCTTTGGGAAGAAGGGGAGCAGTGGAGGTTCTCAAGATTGGAGTAGCAACGGGCGGATGGACGGACTGCCCCTATTTCCCCTGCTTATAAGGAGGGAGGGGGCGGACGTTCTGCATTTCCGAATAAAGAAACCGCCCACGATCTCTCCCACGACGCCGCAGTTAACGCGTGTCGTTAAGGGAGGGCGCGGTAGATACGGAGTAAGATACGGCGTGCCCAGGCCGCGCGTGCCCGTGCACTGTTTTGGGCCTGGCCCAACAGCGCTCGACACCGTGTATGGCCCAGGCCCGGGGGCTCCTGTCGGTGTACTAAAGTAGGGGTACCCTAGTATCCCGAACTTGTGCACGGGCAGTCGCAGCACCCCGCGGCAAGGCTTGCCGGGTGGCCGCCAAGGTCCTCCGTGGTTCCTTTGGAGCCATTCAAGAACAAAGTATTCAAGCCAAGGAGACAAGACCCCGGCGAGAGGAGCTTGCCGGGAAGGCCGACCAAGGCATCTCAAGGAACTTGCCACGACGCGCCACGCGTCCCGGCAAGGCCCGGTGAGCGACAAGCTCCCGGACGCGACAAGACAACGACCACGGCAAGGCGCTTGCCGCGGCAAGCTAGCACTCTGTACCCGCGCTATAGTGCATCCACCCACGTGTCGCTCTGGGACCCTCCCAGGCGTACGTGGCGGGATGTTGTGCAGCCCGGGGTACGCGGTGGCAAGCGGCGCTGACAAGGTGGCCATCGTGGCGAACGGTGGCGCCCCTGATGGCCCTTTTTGCACTGTTTGGGCGACGGCGATGGGCATTTAATGCCCTTGTCCCCTGCCGTCACGGTTAGGTATGGAACACTGTACAAGTAGGTGTACCAACCACAACACTTTTCCACTTTTGCCCTCATCTACGTTGCCACCTGTCGGTGACCCCTTGAGCATATAAAAGGAGGCCCATGCGCAACGTAGGGGGGGGGGGGTTCGAACACTCTCACGCTCGGTCTCGTTAGCTGCTAGAGTGTACTGTAGCACGCAGCGCTCCCGAGCAAGAACTCAATACAAATCCACAAAGCAGGAGTAGGGTTTTACGCATCCGTGCGGCCCGAACCTGGGTAAACTGCTCGTATGCCTCGCCTCGATCTGCTCTTTATGCGACCTCCGCCCCCGCCGTTTGGAAAGGGGCTCTGTCCCCATAGGTGTTCGTGGGTGGATCAGTTTCCCCGACATGTTGCTACAGTTCAAATAATGTACACTTAAAGATCATTGATTGGCACAGGACCGTACTGTCCGAACATTATTGTTCTTACCATCAGAGCCCTTCTTGTACTTCTTCGAATCTTCAAATTCGGTGGTGACAGTACTAAGCTTGGTCCGACATTCTTCCACCTCCTTAGATAATACATTATTCTTTTCCTTGAGTACCTAAAAACACAATGATCCTTAAATTAGTTGGGTAAAATGCTTTAAGTATCAGGGGCTACTGGCATATGAACATTGAATTAACACTCACCCGCATATTCTTGGAAAGATGGTGAGTGGCTCCGGCAAGTCCGTCTCGAGCGGCTCGGAGATACGCAGCTGCAGAACTGAAGGTGTTAAACACCTCCTCAGTGAAAGCTGGGTCACGCATGGCTGCTTTTCGCCGCCGTTGATTCATTAAGCTTTCCACTTCAGAATTGGTAACAGATACCTCATCCAAATCCTCTTGAAGAGGACAATCCGGCGTTACACCCATATCAACCCTAGTCCTTGTGGATGGGCCTGGTACCAGATTGGTTGGAGCACGACCAGCATGATCCCCGGACATAGTCTGGCGTATGCTCTTTCTAAAGGAAAAAATAAAGCGGAAAATTACGATCCGAGCCCACCACCATGCATGTGTTAATAAGACATACCTCTTCGAAAAAGGAGGAGGTTTGGTGGTGTCTCCGGTCCCCTTTCACTTCAGAGACCCTCCCTGCGATGGCGTCACCTTCTGGGAAGACGCTCTTGATGTAGTACGGCGGGATGAGCGCCGCCCCTTTTGAGCATGAGATAGTGCGATGGGTGAGGCGCGCTGGGAATATTCTCTTTGAAGAGGTGTCTCCTGGGTACTTACGTGGGAGGAAGGAAGAAGGCCAGGATAATCAGCTATAATAGCCACTTCGGTGCCGTCATGGCTGGCTTGATAAAAAACTCCATCTTTAAGATCTATGCCTATGTCCGGATCTTCTTCGAATCCGGGATCCATGTCTGGATGTGGGATGGGACTATGAATCATGGGTCCTCTGGATGTGGGATGGGACTATGTATCTCTTCGACCACCTTCCTCCACTCCTGTTGGAAGTAACCAAATTCAGTGCAGTTAGTATATCTCAAAATAAAAATCGAGTGAAACTAGCGATCAGAGAAAGGCTTACCCAGTTGATGGGGTTATACAGAGAGAAACCTTCCCAACACATCAAGCGAAGAAAGTCCTCCTTCTCCCCTTTGTAGAGATCAGCTAGGATGGCGGCCAGAGCGGCAGGGTTGTCCGGACCTGACATAGATAGCGTGAGGCATCATCCTGGCCATTATAGTGCCACATAGGAAACCCTCTGGCCTGAAGCGGTTGCACGCATCGCGTTATTGAGATCGCCATCACTTCAATTATTGTCAGCTCAAGGTGGGCAAGTAATCTGATCTTGCTTACTAATCTTTTGATCTCCGCACTGTCTTCCTCCTTGAGGCAGCGGGGACACCAGTTGAAACACGTCTTTAAAGGAGCGCTGGAGTATTCGGGAAGGCCTTGTCGGATTGGGTCCAGCAGAACAACGTCCTCAAGATAAAACCACTCTGAGGGCCACTCTTCGGATGCCTTCTTTGGAGTACCGGACAGATAACATGTCCCTGCTATGCGCCACACTTCGGCACCGCCTACCTCGAATATAGATCCCTTCTGGGTGCAAGGGACAAGGCAGAAGAACTTTCGCCATAGCTCAAAATGAGCCTCACAGCCCAAAAATAGTTCACAAAGAGCGACGAAGCCCGCAATGAGCAAGATAGACGCCGGCGTAAGGTCGTGCAGTTGGAGGCCAAATAACTCCAGAAACCCCCTGAGGAAAGGGTGGATAGGAAACCCTACGCCTCTTAGGAGGAAGGAGACAAAGAACACCCGTTCTTCTTTGGAAGGATTGGGGAAACTTTCTGCCAGGGCTTGGCCGTCAATAGAAGTCAATCCAGCTCGGACGGGGACTAGATCTGGGCGAGGGAGATATCCCTGCGCCTAAAGTTTACTCAAATGTGCGTGAGATACTGAGCAACTTTCCCAATCGCCTGCTCGAGGGCCATGAGGGCGTGAGGAGGAACTGGGAAGGCCGGCCATGTTTGAAGATTTTCCGTGGCAGGCTCTAAGGATTTTCCGCATGGAATGGAATGGCATCTCAGCTCTAGTCTCTTTAAATAGGCACCTTCCTTACATAGTCAAGGGGTTAATTGTAAAAATACCCAAACGGTTCGCATTCATCTGACACGTGGAAGCCGAGGCGACGGAGGCAGGGAATCAACATGATATAATATTAAATATGGTGCCAAACTATCATCTATTCCAAAGGAGGACTCACCTTGCAAGACCGAAGACATGAAGCCGGATACAACCTCGTCCTTGAAGGAAAGTCCGGGGGCTACTGAGGGAGTCCTGGATCTAGGGTCCTCAGGCGTCCGGGCTATTGATGCTGGGCCGAATTGATGGGCCATGAAGATAGAAGCAAAAGGCCGTCCTCCGTATTCGGTTAGGACTCCTATGTATGTAGTAAGGTGTAAGTGCATCTAGTGCCCCTTGGTGATTTTGGTGTATTGAAGACTTATAGGTTAAGGAACTAATGCGTTTGTGAGTGTACACATGTCTATAAGTCTATGAGGAGTTTGATACTTACAGCGAAAGTCGACCCCTAGAAATGAATATCTTCAACTGAAGACTTTGGATTTCTGAAGATTTTGAAAGTGAAGAAATTGGTGTGACCTTGAAGACTTGGATAATCATCCGAGGATTATGAAGCGCGAAGACTTTTGTTTTTGTAGTTTCATTTTCTCTTTCTTGAGTCATAGGAAACGTCATACTGTTAAAGGGGGTCGAGGAAAAACTAAGGAAACATATTTCCATGTGATGCTCAACTCAAAGGCTACACTACCCAATCCTTTCAAGTGAAGCCATTGAAAATCTCATACAGTTCAGTCCATTACTTCAGTTACAGAGACAAAGTTCTTCTGGTCTCTGAGGAATTTGTTCTGACTGAGGAGTTAGGAATTCGCCAGTGCGGATTTCCTACAAGTGAGGAACATGATAGCCCTGAGGAATTTGATACTCAACATTCCGACCGTTGTTGTGCTATGCGCCAGCTGTCCCAAAATATCTACCTACCTAACGGTCATATCATTTAAGGGCATTTATGTCTTATCATGTCGGGCTGCTCCCTAGGCTATAAATAGCCGCCCCCTTCAACCACTAGCTAGTCGGCTGCTCCGAGAGAAACTGACACTTGTCATTAGAGCAACCCATCCTCCGAGGACTTTGAGCGAAGATCATCAAGTGAGGAAAAATCCAAAACCCTAACACCTAAAACCCCAATGTGATTTAGCATCATTGAAGAGATTGTTCCTGTGTGGAACTGACGCCCGTTTCCGTTGAATATTGTGATCTTTCAGACGGTTAGGTGTCAATGGTCTAGAGCATCCAAGAGGAATTGTGGATCGCCGGGTGACCGAGTTTGTGAAGGTTTGGAAGTCACCTGTGAAGACTTACCACAAGTGATTGGGCGAGGACTGTGTGGCCTTAGCTCAAGGAGAATACGGTGAGGACTTGGTATCCTGGACTATGTGTCCGGGACTGGGTGTCCAGTACTATGTGTCCTCAGGTTTAAATACCTAGCCGCTCCAACCAGACGTACAATGGTCGCAGGAGTTGGAACTGGTTTACCAAATCATTGTCTTCATCAAGCCTACTGGTTCTATTTCCTCAACTCTTCCGTTTACTCATTCATGTGTTGTTGACCTTGATCTGTACTATTTGAAGACTATGACTGAAGACTTTCTCAATTTCCTCAACCCTATTTCTTCAGTCCTAAGTCCTCATCCTGCTTATCTTGTTTACATGCCACGTATACTATGTGCTTGTTTTCATTTCATCTTGATGATCATGCTACTGTCTTGTTATGCTTGCACCTGAGTATCTATTCTGTTGCTAAGTAGTTTGTCGCTTAGGAAATTCATCAGTTAGAATTTCCTCAGAGAAGAAATTTTTAAAATCGCCTATTCACCCCCTCTAGTCGATATAACGCACTTTCAATTGGTATCAGAGCAACGTACTCCCTTGTTCTGTGTGATTTTGGTTTAACCGCCTAGAGTTTTAGTTATGTCAACTGCGGGTATGATCAAAGTCTCGGTTGGGTGTCCTACCTTTGATGGGACGGACTACCCCTACTGGACGAACAAGATGTGCATGCATCTTGAGGCAATTGACAACAATCTATGGTACGCTGTGGAAAATGGTGTTCCCTCTGTCACACATTCTATGAATGCTGATGATGTGAAGAGATTCAAGCAACTCGACTCACAAGCGAAGAATATCATATGTGGCCATCTGAGCAAAAGGCAGTATGGCAAAGTGAGTGCTTTGGAGACTGCAAAGCTCATCTGGGACATGCTGTCCAAGGTCAACGAAGGAGTCTCAACTCAACATGACTCTCGAGTTGATGTTCTTCGCAATCTCTCCAACCGCTTCAAGAGACTAGACAATGAAAATGTTTAGCAAACCTTCGATTGCCTCACTGATATCTCAAATGAGCTACAAGCGTTTGGTGCTACAGACATCACTGACCACGAGGTGGTGAAGAAACCACTGAGATCACTTGACTCCTGATTCGACACTCTGGCACTGATGATTCAAGAGTGTGGAGACTACAAGTCACTTGATCCTGCTGACATTCTAGAGAGGCTAAATACTCATGAGTTCCAACTTGCTGAAAAGAGAGATCTCTATGGTCCAAACTATGGTAAATCCCGTGCACTAAAGGCCAAAGCAATTTCCTCATCTGAAGGTGAAGAATCTGACATCACCCTTGGTGATCCTGAGGAACCGAGTCGGGAGCTAGGAATGCTCGTGATGAAATTTCAGAAGTTCTCTAGACGTGGTTGCTTTGTGAAATCTTTAAGAGGTGATGACTTAAGATTAGATTCTTCATCTCGCGATCCCAAGAAGAGGACCCGCCACAAATGCAAGAAACCTGGTCACTTCATCACTGATTGTCCTCAGTGGGCAAAGGAATCGAAGAAGAATAAATACAAGGACTACAACTCAGACGACTCGAAGAAAAAGAAGAAATCTTCAAAGTCCTCATCATCAAAATCCTCAAACTCTTCCTCGAACAGGAAGAGCAGTTCCAGGAAAGCTCGGGCATTCATTGGCAAGGAAATGGACTCAGCTGAATCTGAAGAAAATGAGGAAGAGGAGGAATCCGAGGAACCATACTCTGTTGTGGTAAGCCTTTCTCTCGCTACCGCATTCGTCAGCAAGTCCATCTTCAACACCGAAGAAAAAAAATTCCTCGACACTGCTGACGATGACAACGATGACTACTCTCCCACCTATTGCTTCATGGCAAAAGGTATCAAGGTACTCAACCGTTCCATCTCTGATTCTAGTGAAGATGAATCTGATGAAAACCTCAAACCTAGCTATTCCAAACTTGCTAAAATTGCCATAAAACAGTAAAAAGCTTTTGATAAGGTTCAAAATATGCTAGAAAGAAGTGATGATCTGTTGGGTGAAGAAATAGATCGATCTAAAATCTTGACTGGAAATCTTCAGAGACTTCAGTCCAAGTATGATAACCTTCAGGATAATCATAACACTCTCTTATCTGATCATGAGAAGCTTTCCTATGAATTTCTTCAAAGAAAGCAAGATCTTGAGAAGCTAAGGGAGAGTTATGAAGATCTTCAGAAGCAATGTGATTCATTGCTTGCTCAACAGATCAGCGCTGCTCAGGAGGAATTCATTCCCCCGTGCCTTAAATGCATTTAATGTGAAACTGAAAATTCTTCACCTGAAAGTTCAAATGCTTCTACTGTTACAAATTCTTCATCTGTCTCTGTGGTGACAATTTCCTCAACTGTGGAAAACATTGATGCTACTGACGAAAATGGAGGGTTGAAGGAATTGTATATTACACGCATGTACAAAAGCCTCAAAGGTCATCAGACTCTTTGTGATGTGCTTAAAAAGAAGATTCTGAATAGGAACCCTAGGAAAGAGGGTATTTCCTTTGAGAGGAAACTCAGTGTTGATGGGACCTACTGGAAACCTGAGCAGTATCCCAAAACCTCATGGGTTGCTGCAAAAGGACCTCCAGTAGATCCATCTACCTTATCTGGCTTTACTTGTGAAACTTTACTTTCTTCTCATGAGTCATTTGACTCCAACTATAAACTGTTCAAAAATCAGAATGGTGAAGTATTTATTAGATATGTTGGAACTAACTGCAGGAATGGTCCCCTATGAAGAGAATCTGGGTCCCTAAGAGGCACCTTGAAGTTCTTCAAATGAATGTCCTCATGACACCTCGTGTGAGGAATAGGAACCCCAGATCAAATTCTTCATATGGATCAAAATCTTCTTATGGATCCAAATCCTCATATGGACCAAATTCCTCAAGTGGATCAAATTCCTCATATGATCACCATCGTGCTAACACATCTGTTTCGCGGGGAAAGAAGGATTATGAATATGTGCATTAGTCTTCAAATCATTATGTTCATAAGTCCTCGTAGAATTACTCTGCTTACTCATATTCATACTCTATCTCCTCTCTTGTGAAACGAGGTGCACTTGCTTCAATGCCACCATTCTGAATTGGTGCTCGTCGTATGATGAACTCTTTGCACCCCTATAGATGTGGGTGGTGAAGAAAAATAACTAATCTCTTATGCAGGGCCAGGTCTCCAGACGATCATAAACGTCTGAAGAATTTGCTGGAGACCTAAAAATTGCTTGAAAGGATGCGAGCTAATAATGCAGAAATGATTCATTCATTTCTCACATCCTCATTCTTCATATATTGCTCTTACTGATGAAATTCATACTGATGAAATTGATATCATAGTCTTCACAATGAAGCATATGAGTTGTGAGATGTACTAATTCTTCTACATGGTGACTCTCTCAAAGCTACTGAGTGGGTCATCGATAGTGGATGCACAAATCACATGACCAGTGACAAGAACCTACTGATGGACTCTGCTTTATCTCCATCTCACATGAAGCATATCGCCTACGCTGACAAAGGAAAAAACCAAGGTATTGGGTCTAGGTAAGGTTGCAATCTCAAAAGATCGACACATGGACAAAGTCATGCTTGTCAAGTCTCTTTGATTCAAACTCATGTCTATCTCAATGCTTTGTGACTTTGATATGGTGGTTGTCTTTGGAAAATATTGCTGTGTTGTATTTTTAGTATCTGGCAATTCCAAAGTCTTCGAAAGCTTTAGGAGAGGAGACTTGTATATTGTTGATTTCTCTACAGGACCATAGCCTGCCACATGCTTACTTGCAAAAGCTTCAGAAGGATGGCTATGGCATCGATGAATCGGTCATGCTGGCATGAGGAACTTGCACACGCTTGTGAAGAAGAAGCATATCCTTGGAATTGAGGGTGTCAAATTCCTCAAAGATCATCGTTGTGGGGCTCGTGAAGCCGGGAAGATGACCAAATCCAAGCATCCCTCGAAGACTATCATCACTACCACTCGTCCATTTGAATTTCTTCACATGGATCTCTTCGGCCCTACACATTATTCTGTATTCACAAATGCAGCATCTCTTTACGGCTTTGTCATTGTTCATGACTATTCTCGTTATACATGGGTGCATATCATCACATTTAAGCATGAAGTGCAAGAAATCTTCAAGCGATTTTCCTCAAGGGCCTCGACGAATTTCGGTGTGAAGATCAAGCATATCTGGAGTGACAATGGGACCGAGTTCAGGAACACTGGTCTTGATGACTATCTTGATGAACTTGGTATTACTCGTGAGCTATCAGCCCCATACACTCCTCAGCAGAACGACATTGTGGAGCGCAAGAAGAGGACTCTTGTTAAGATGGCTCGCACCATGCTTGATGAATACAAGACGTCTCTCAGGTTCTGGCCCGAGGCTATCAATAATGCGTGCCACATCATCAACAGGGTATATCTTCACAAATTCCTCAAGAAAACCTCATATGAACTACTCACTGATAAGTAACCCAATGTGAGTTATCTCAAAGTCTTCGGTGCTAAATGCGGGTTAGAGATCCTCATCACAATTCCAAATTTGCACCAAAAGCACATGAAGGTTTTATGCTTGGTTACGGAAAGGACTCGCACACCTACAGAATCTTCATCAATCATCTTCACAAGATTGTTGAGACTGTAGATGTGCGGTTCCATGAAACTAATGGCTCGCAAAGAGAGCACCTGCCTTCCATGTCAGGTCAAGTACCTCCCGAGGAATCTATCAAGTTCAAATCTACTGAAGATATCATCCCCACTGAAGAATTAGCTGAAGAAGTCATTCCTGACAATGAAGAAAATCATTATGGTGCTCCTGAAGAAATTGCTGCTGAAGAAAATGCTCAGCCAGACCAAAGACGTCAGCCAGCTCATCCTCGTGTCGCATAAGAAGTGTAGATCAAGAAAATCATCAACGACATCAATGCACCCGTGATGAATTTGGCTACATGATGCGTGAAGAATATCAAATTTCCATGATAGGAGAGCTGAAATTCTTCCTAGGCCTTCAAATTCCTCAACAACGCAATGGCATCTTCATATCTCAAGAGAAATACCTCAAGGATGTTTTGAGGAAATTCGGCATGCAAGATTGCAAAGGCGACAAAATCCCTATGCCCATGAATGGCCATCTATGCACTGAGGAAAATGGTAAAGACTTCGATCAAAAGGTATACCACTCCATGATTGGCTCTTTATTTTATCTATGTACATCTAGGCCAGATATTATGCTTAGTGTTTGCACATGTGCCCAATTTCAAGCTACACCGAAGGTATCACACCATAAGGCTATGAAGCATATTCTTCGATATCTAGCTCACACTCCAACACTTGGATTATGGTATCCCAAGGGCTCTGATTTTGATCTCATTGGATATTCTGACTCTGACTATGCTCGTGATCGAGTGGATCGCAAGTCAACATCCGGCACATGCCATTTCCTTGGATGATCCTTAGTTTATTGGTCCTCGAAGAAGCAGAAGTGTGTGTCACTCTCTATTGCTGAAGCTAAGTACATAGCTGCTGGGTCTTGCTGTGCTCAATTACTATGGATGAAGGAAACCCTCAAGGACTATGGTGTCAACATGAAGAATGTGCTACTCTACTTTGACAATGAGACTGCCATCAAGATTGCTCACAACCCAGTTCGGCACTCAAGGACAAAGCACATCCAGATCCGTCATCATTTTCTTCGTGATCATGTCTTCAAGGGCAACATTTCCATCAACCACGTGAAGACTGAAGACCAGCTAGCAGATATCTTCACTAAGCCCTTGCATGAGAAGAGATTTTGCAAGTTGCGGTGTCAGCTAAATATCTTAGAATCTTCGAATGTTCTTTGAAAAGGACACACATCCTAACACTTATGCAAAATTGATGACATTGATGCGCAACACACGAAGTAACGTTTTTCTTCAATCAATGAATACTAACCCTCTAAGTGTGAAGAAATTAATGAAGAAACTGATTCTCAGAACCATACGGCAATTGTACGCGGTGTCTGAAATCATCATTCTTATACGGTGGGTTACGCCACCAACAAATGCTGAAAATCTTCAATTTGAGTTTTTTTTCAGTTTTGAAATTCCTCATTTTTCAAATTCTTCAACTTTGCAATGTCTTCGCTCATTCTGATGTTGTTCTTCATTGACTATACATATATATAGGACTCCTCTTCTGTACTCATGGGAGTATGTACTCCCATCCTCAATATACCTCATATACGCATTAATTATACCTCTTTATCATTGTCAATATACTTCATTTAATATTCTAAGATACCCCAATACGAGTTTTTGTTGAAAAATATAATCTGCGACGTACTTTTTGTAATATACCTTTTTTACGTACAAACACATCAGTATATACGTAAACATTTAAAATATGTAGACTCGCATGAATTTTTTCATGAAAATCATTTTGGTGTATCTAATAATTACTAATGAAGTATGTTAAAAATAATAAAGAGGTATAAAAGATTCATCTATATGGTATATGAGGAGCGGGAGTACGTACTCCCAAGAGTACACAACCATTCACTTATTGCTATTTTTCAAGATTGTTCTTCTTCTAAGTGAATGTGATCGGACCCTTCCCCCTCTATGCTATACTCAACCTAAACTATTCACAATTTCTTCATATGCATTATATTTGAAACTTGTTCAAAACCTTCACTGTGTCCTTGACAGCTGAAATTTTTTTGAACGCAATGTTAAAATATTTCCTATCTGGATTTTCGGCTTTGCCGCTCAAACCATTCCACATTCCACTGAAAGACTTATCTATTCACCCACGATCTCACATGATCTCCACCTCTATGTACATGGGTGACACATGTCGCATGAATGAGAAGGGTCAGGGGCACGTTCGTTCATTATCCTCGGGCGAACGATTTTTTAACTCGGTTATAAATACCCCCTCACCCTCCTCACTTTGATTTAACCCACTCGACCTCCAATCCTTCGCTCAAGCTCTCAAGACCTAGTGCTGCCGCTACTTCCATCATCGCCGGTGAGAAAGAGCTTCGTTGTCTCGACCTCGTCGCCGTAGTACTCACGTCGGACCTGGATTTCCTCACTCCGCTGCCGCTGTAGCTGTCTTCCTCTGCCAAGTCAGGGCGTGGTAGATCTAAACCGACGAGCTTCAACTCCTCTATTCAAAGTTCGTCGTGTTCTTCGTCAAGGGTAATTAAAAGTTACTTTACTGGTGTTGTCAATTCTTGTGATTCCTACAAATCTTCATAAAGGTGTTTATTCTTCACTCTTCACACTCTAAACACCTCACACAAACATCTGTTCTTGATCTGTTTTTCTAAGCAACATTTTTCCTCAAAGATTCCTCAATTGTGTGGATTTTCAATTTGCACAACTCTGGAACCTAAGTCAAAGAACGCTTAGTGAAATTCTTCAAGAGACAACTAGTCAAATTCCTCAAACTTGTTCCTTTTGCAAAAAGAGCTGAGAATGCATATGACCTCTTAAAATTATTCGCACCTATACTCTGTTCACAGGTACAAATGTCTGGTGCTGAATCTCTTGGTTCCCATCAACTTAACTCATTTCCAACATTCCATGAAGAAAACTTGCATACCTCCTCAGAGAATTCAATTGTTCAAAATCCTCAGCTGAAGAAAATGCCTGATGACAAGAAACCCCATAAGGGAGGGAAGAAAGTTAACACTGCTTTTGAAATCCCTGATGACATCTATGAAGAATACTGCACTCCTGATGAAGCCAAGTATGGCAAGGAGACCAAGAATCAGCGCAAGGTGCACATACAGAGGGTTGAAAGAAGATGTGTCAGAGAATGGAGGGAATACCGATATGTCACACCCAAGTACATGAAGAAATTCACTGTAAACCCTCCATGCCCAAGACCTCCATTGGCACCAGGCCAAGTTGCTGATTTCTCTAGCATAAGAAGATGTGACACCCCGACACCGATGCGCCAGGTGTCAGCCAGTTATTCGCTGCCGTTGCCATGTGATCTGCTTGCGTGTTGTATTTTTCCATGTCATCGTGTGCATTGCATCAGCATGTTTTCAAAACTTGCATCCATCCGAGTCAGCTTGTCCATTCCGTTGTCCGTTCTGAGCCCAGACTCACTCACACGCGCCCGCGGCACCTCCGAATATTTATTATATGAGTGGCCAGAAAATGTTCTCGGAATGGGATGAAACTTGGCGTGTGGTCTTATTATAGTGTAGAAAGGCCGCCTGCCAATTTTCATCGCATTCAGAGCTTGTTTGATAGCCCAACCGTTAAACTAGAGCGGCATCATTGTCGGTTTATTCATCGGACATTTTCGGTCTCCGGAAACTATCATCGGGCCTCATTTTCTTCTCTCCTCTCAGCCCTTGACCTATCTAGACATCCCACTAACCCCCACCTAGGCCCAGCTACCCCCTCCTCCGCTCGGAGCCGCACGAGCGAAATCGTACGGTCCAAAACGGACTAAGAACCCCTATTCCTAGCCTCCCCATACTATATATATATACCCTCTCCCTTCCAAAAAAGAACTAAACCTAGTCTTCCCCTACATCTCCTTCCTCCTCCTCGGGATCCGTGCCCCCCCCAAGTTATCAGCCGGCCACCTCCACCCGCATCCCCCTCAAAATCCGGCGCCCTCCACCACACAATCGCCACTTGGCAGCGCCCCATTGGCCAGCCGCGCCGCCAACCCCGCCCTCACCCAACGCTCGCACGCCACCTGGCCTCCCCTGCTTCCCACCGTCGCCGGCCAGACCAAGCCCGCGCGGGGACCGCCCGAGCCCATCTGGGCGCGTGGCAGCCGCCACCGCCGCTCGCGTCCTCCGCGTGCCTCCTCCTCCTGTTTGGCTCCCCTCACCCCCGAGCCCGCCGCTGTCTATCTCCGGCCTCGCCGTGTCCCCGCCGCCGGAGAGCGTTGCCGCCGCCGGGACCAGGGCACCGCCTCTCCCCCCGCGCCTCCATGCCCTGCCGCCATCAACCTCGTCGTCCCGCCGTTCGTCGCCCAAGCTGAGAGCTCCTCCGGCCACTGCCCTCGCTGAGCTCTGCCCGCGGCTGCAGCACCTAAAACGCCGCCGGAACCGGGCGGATCGGGTTTGAGGCGACCAGATCCGCCCCACCCCAGCCCTCTCCGGCGACTCCGTGCCCCTCCACCACCGTGCCACTCGCCGCCGGCCGGATCGGGCCAGATCTGGTCTGGGCATCGCCGAGCCGGACATTGTCTGTTGGAGAACGGACATGTCCAGCCTCCTCTCACCCGTGAGCCTCTTCCGCGTGGGCCCGCGCCCAGCCGCCCGGACACGTCCGCCCAGACCCGGACAAAGTCCCCCCAACCCCCGAGGTCTATTTTTCATCTAAGTCCCTCGCATTTGTAATTATGTGTGCATCTTGTGTGGTTGATAACTTTGTGCATGTTGCTTCGATTTGTGTGAATGATATATCAAAATGTTCATCTCGAAGTGCTCTACATGTTAGTTTCTTTTGTATGCATGTTACTGTTCATCTTGATGCCTTAATCTTCGTTGAAAAACTGCTATGTGATGTTATTGTCAAGTCCTTGTTGTCTGTCAACAATATGTTACCATGTTTGTGAGGTTGTAACTTTGTGCATGTTGGTCCAAATGGAGTGTATGATATGTCAAAATGTTCATTGTGAAGTGCTCTACATGATGGTGTCTGAAACTGTTATATCCTGATGCCATGTTTGCTTGATGCCCCTCTCAAATCCATGAATATTTTGGGATGCCCAATGATCATGTATTGTTTTCCATGTTATGCTCTATCCATACATGCCATTGTTTGCATATATGACCTGCTGTAGCTTGTTGTTTTCTTGCTCCCAAGTTGCTATAAAATGTTTCTGTCAGCCTGTTATAAGCAAGTTCAGTTTTTCCATGTGAATAGCTAGTGTTCTATGTATCCTATGACTATGTTCTTGCCATGAGTAGCTTCATAAACATGTCTTCTTGGTGTTGGTTATCTTCACATGCCATGATATGCTTTGAGATGAGTTGCACAAGCTTGCAAACATGCCTACTTGTCGTTGTTGCTGCCATGTTCAGTTTATTTCACTAAGTCTGTGAAACTGTTATCTTTTGCAATCTTGCCATGATGGTTTGAGCATGTTCTAGTGTTGTTTGGTAGTAGATCAGTGATCATGCTTGTAGTTCTTGACATGTACAGGCTTGCCATGCCGTGCCATGAAATGTTATTGTATCATGTTGTTTTGATGTCAACTATATGCTTACTTGCTGTTTTGGGCTGATTGTTGTTATATCCTGTTTCATGTGTATGTGTTGAACCGTTGCTCCATTTGGAGTGTGCTCTATATGAAACTTGTGTGTTTTTGCATGTAGATGCATAATAACATGTTGTACTCCTGCTTGGAGTGTGTTTGCTTGATGTTTGGATGCGTTTTGCATCAATGCCATGCTTGACTTGTTTTGCTCATATCGTCTATCCGTAGCTCCGAATTAAATGAACTTTATATGAAACTTGACTAGAATTTTGAGTAGATCATCATGGTGCATGTTAACTTGCTGTTTAACAACTTGAACTTAAGGTTTCTTCAGATCTGAACCAATTTCAAAATGTGCATATGAGGACTTACCAGAATTGTTATATGATGTTTCCGGCCTCATTTAAACTTGATTTGTGTGATGTTCTTGCATGCTTCATCCCTTGCCATGTTTTGCATCATATAGACTTGTCTTGCATCATACCTGGTTGAGCATTATGTCATGTTCTTGTGTGGTGTGTTTACCATGTTGCTTGCTTCTTCTCGTTAGTGCTTGCTTCGTTGCGATCGTGAGGATTCGTTCGTCTACAGTCGGTTCGTCTTCGTGGCTTCTTCTTCGTCTACTTCATGGACTCGTTCTTCTTCCTTGTGGGATCTCAGGCAAGATGACCGTCACCTTGGATACCTTTACTATCATTTCCATGCTAGTTGTCTCGATGATATCACTATATGTCACGCTACCTATCTATTGTTGTCAGCCTCTCCTTGTTGCCATGAACCCTCTAACCTTTGACACCATGCTAGCAAACCATTGTTTGGCTATGTTACCGCTTGCTTAGCCCCTCTTATAGCGTTGTTAGTTGCAGGTGAAGATGAAGATTGCTCCATGTCGGATTTTGGTGTTGGAAAATCACAATATCTATTAATTTAATTAATGCACATATATACTTGGCAATGGGTGGAAGGCTTGGCCTTTTGCTCGGTGTTTTATTCCACTCATGCCGCCTTAAGAACCGATAAACCGGCGTTATGTTCGTTGATTTTGCGTTCCAAACACGGTTGGGTTTTATGGGCCCCCCTCGATAATTCGCATTGCTTAAAGCTTTTCCAGCAAGACCCAACTTTGGTACTACATTTGCCTAATAACTAAAACTTGCATAGGGACCGGCTAGCACCCGAGGACTCTTAATCAACCCCCGGGCCAGTGCTCCTCATGAGTGTTGGTCCAAACTAGGCGAACTACGGGGCCACCATGGGGAAACTCGAGGTTTGGTATATACCTGTAGGCTGACCTATCCGGACGTGGCCAGAGACGAGTTACGCGCGGCTACTATCAGGGTGTCGACACACCGGAAGGTCTTGCTGGATTAGTTTTACCTCTGTCGAAATATCTTGAGCATGGGATTCCGAGAATACTCGTGTCTTCCCAAAATGGAGTTGCGACTCTGAAGATCGTGAGCTTGTTATGGGCTAAGTTGGGACACCCCTGCATGGTTATGATCTTTTGAAAGCCGTGCCCGCGGTTATGTGTCAGATGGGAATTTGTTAATGTCCGGTTGTAGGAAACTTGACAGATGATCCGAGATAAAACACACATCCGCATGAGTAACCGTGACCGTCTCTTTTCATTTTGAGAAGAGAACACGGTGGGGTTATGTTTGATTCGTAGGTAGTTCAGGATCTTTAGCGATCATTACTAGTTTGTGACCGGTAGCGTAGATGCTCATCTTATTCTTGTACTCGTAAGTTAGCCACCATACATATGCTTAGTCACTGCTGCAACCTCACCACTATCCTTTCCATACCCATAAAGAATTGCTAGTCTTGATACCCATGGTTATGGGATTGCTGAGTCCTCGTGGCTCACAGATACTACAACAACAGTTGCAGGTGCAGGTTTCCGACGACTTGACGTGAGAGTGATGCTTATTTTTCTTGGAGTCCTTTCTTCTTCTTTGTCGATCTTGGGTTAGGTTCCTGGTCGGCAGCCTCGGATAGCAGATGGATGCCGTTGTGCTTTTCATATTTGCATCCGTAGTCGGATGTCTTGTATTGTTGTTGTTGTACTCATGTGACTTGTATGAATTGTTGTATCCCCATGAATGTATGTAATGGTACGATGTAATGATATCCATCTTGCTAAGCGCCCAAAATGCGGTTGTGCCTCAATCACAAGTTTTATCTAGTGATCGAGATAGAATCGCATCTTGGGCGTGACAAGTTAGTATCAGAGCCTCGACCGACCATAGGACCCCCTTGATTGATCGTAGCTTGGCTGTTGTCGAGTCTAGAAGAAAACTATTTTGGAGTCTAGTTATATCGGAGAGTAGGAATTCTTTTTACTCCTCAGTCCCTTCGTCGCTCTAGTGAGGAATCCTGACGTAGGTGTTTTGAGTTACTCCTCTTCCTCTTCAAATTTTTTAGGATCACGCGGTCAGTTTTTGCTTGGTGCGATGTCAGCTCTTTTCATCCGATGCAATTCTCGTCAAGTTGATTTGATTCTCGTCGCCTTTTGCAAGTTCTATCCTCAGTTCTTTTCAACCGGCGTCGTTTTCCCCATCCGAAGTGGTCTTTCTATTTCCCGCCCGCCCACCCTTTTTCTACTCGGAGCCGGAGTCCTCAATCGAGTATCCATCCTACTCGTGTGAATCCTTTGCACTCTTTCCTCAATTATTTCCACCGGTGAATTCTCGTCTCGTCGTCATTATTCATCTCTTTTTCTTATCCAGTGAATTCAATTCATGTTTTTTGTGTTGACCTTATTCTTTTACATTGCTCAAGTGTTTTCCCCTTCTCTCATTTGCCTCTCGCCATTTAATTGTTCCAGTGTTCCAAAGACATTCCAGGAGATTCGTCTGTGTTCTAATTTATTCGAGGTTGTCACCTCATTCAAGTCTTTCAAACGTTCCGGTGCATCGTTTCTCACTCGAATAATTCTTTCCAACGGTGTTTTCTCTTCGGTGGGCTCATAACCCACAGGTCTTTTCCCAGTATCTTACCCGACTCTTCTAATATTTCCCGGAGTATTCTCAAATTCTTTTCAAGTGTGACGTAAGTATGGATTCCATCCATCATGTGCCTTCTCCAAGATCATTTTCAAATTCTTTTCATGTGTGGTTCAACATTTTCCTCTTTTCCTTCATCCGGAGTATTTCATGAATTCTTTTCTTTGTGTTCCTCCGAAGGCCATCATTTCAGAAGATTTCATCGTTCTGAGTTTTCAACTTCATCCTCCAAATATTCTTCATTGATGCCTCTTCGTTCGTCTCACATTCGTCCGGTGCTTTGTTCAAGTATTCTTTAATCAGTTCGCGATCTCTTCGTTCTCGTGTATCTAAATTCCCCAAGTGCTTTATTCTTCCCGGTGATTCATTCTCTTGTATTCACTCAATTTCAATTTCATCCCGGTGGTTCGTTCCTTTTCTTCACTCGGCTTCAATTCTTACGGTGGTTCGTTCAAAATTCCGTGTCCTTTGTTTTCATATCAATTCTTTTGCTCCCTCCAGTCCTACCGGTGGGTCATGAAGACTTTCTCAAGTTTGTGCTATATCTCCCATTAATCTTTTTCTACGCGAATAAGTAGCATGCAAATCCATTGCTTCTCATAAATTTATTGGTGGAGAATAAGCATAACATAATTCTTATTCTTCTTTGTGAAGTTGATTAATCCGTTCCTTCAGAGTTTATTCTTGATGAATAAATTCTAATCCCACGTGTTTTCATCTTTTCTTTCCGGAGTTCAATGTTTTCTCGGCTATCTCGTCGGAACCCCTGACTAAAGCACTTCAAGGCTTTAATCTTATGCGTGCATTCTTCACTTCTATCTCATTATCCTTTTGTTACCGGGGTTCCTCATGGTGGTTCATCATGACTTAATTAATTCTTCAAGTGTTCATCAAATTCTTTTGGAGCAACTCAAGTATTGTTCTTCTTCTGTCTCGAAGTGCAATTAATCCTCCGTATTCTTTTGAAGTGGAGTTTTGCATTTTCTTTCATCCTCAGCTATTCGAGCATTTGATTGCGGCATAATATCACCTCAAGTTTCAGGATGATTTTCATAAGTCCACAACAAGCTTATTCTTTTGTTGTTGATTTTCTCAACAAATCCATTCAATCCTTCCTTCTAAGGATGCCTTCAAATTCATTATGCTAGAAGATGTGTTCTTTCCCCTTTTTCTTCTCATTCCATTCTTTAATTCTTCCCGAAGGCATTTTCTTGTTCATCTCATCATGAATCGTTCCATATTGCAAAGTTCATGTTCTATTCCATTCTCGCGCAACCGAAGTGCTGCCTAAATTTTTCTTGTTCTTATCCCTTGTCTATCTCGCTTGACCGGAGTGGGTTTTCGGATTTATTCTTGTTCCTTCAGCTCTTGATTCTTGTCTTTCTACCGTCAAGACTCTCGTACTCTTCCTTGTTCCTCCTTTGTAATGGAGCTTCTCAGTCTCGTTCATCTCCGTTGTGTTCTTTCTTCAAGTTGTTCATCCTCTCAAGGTTCTTTGGTTTCACCTTCTTCCTTTTTCCCTTCCATCTTGTTCCCTAAGATCTCGGGACGAGATCTTTTATTAGTAGGGTAGTGTTGTGACACCCCGTGACCGATGCGCCAGGTGTCAGCCAGTTATTCACTGTCGTTGCCATGTCATCTGCTTGCGTGTTGTATTTTGCCATGTCATCATGTGCATTGCATCAGCATGTTTTCAAAACTTGCATCCGTCCGAGTCTACCCGTCCTTTCCATTGTCTGTTCTGAGCCCAAACTCACTCACACGCGCCCGCGGCACCTCCGAATATTTATTTTATGAGTGGCCAGAAAATGTTCTCGGAATGGGATGAAACTTGTGTGTGGTCTTATTATAGTGTAGACAGGCTGCCTGCCAATTTTTATCGCATTCGGAGCTCGTTTGATAGCCCAACCGTTAAACTAGAGCGGCACCGTTGCCGGTTTATTCGTCGGACATTTTTGGTCTCTGGAAATTGTCATCGGGCCTCACTCTCTTCTCTCCTCTCAGCCCTTGGCCTCTCTACACTGCCCACTAACCCCCACCTAGGCCCAGCTACCTCACCCTCCGCTCGGAGCCGCACGATCCAAATCATACGGTCCGAAACGGACTAAAAATCCCTTTTCCTAGCTTCCCCATACTATATATATACCCCCTCCCTTCCAAAAAAGGACTAAACCTAGCCTTCCCCTACCTCTCCTTCCTCCTCCTCAGGATCCGTGCCCCCCAATCATCAGCCGACCACCTCCACCCGCATCTCCCTCAAAATCCGGCGCCATCCACCTCACAATCACCACTTGGCAGCGCCCCATTGGCCAGCCGCGCCGCCAGCCCCGCCCTCACCCAACGCCCGCACGCCAACTGGCCACCCCTGCTTCCCACCGCCGCCGGCCCGACCAAGCCCGCGCGGGGCCCGCCCGAGCCCATCTGGGCCCGGGGCAGCCACCGCCGCGGCCCGCGTCATCCGCGCGCCTCCTCCTGCCGTCTGGCTCCCCTCATCCCCGAGCCCCGCCGCCGTCTGTCTCCGGCCCCGCCGTGTCCCCGCCGCCGGCGAGCGTTGCCGCCACCGGGACCAGGGCGCCGCCTCTCCCCCGCGCCTCCATGCCCTGCCGCCATCGACCTCGTCGTCCCGCCGTTCGTCGCCCGAGCCGAGAGCTCCTCCGGCCGCCGCCCTTGCAGGGCTCTGCCCGCGGCTGCAGCGCCTCAACCGCCACCGGATTCAGCCGGATCGGGTTGGGGGCGACCAGATCCGCCCCGCCCCGGCCCTTTCCGGCGACCCCGTGCCCCTCTGGCACCGTCCCCGCTCGCCGCCGGCCGGATTGGGCCAGATTCGGTCCGGGCCTCGCCGAGCCAGACATTGTCCGTTGGAGAATGGACATGTCCAGCCTCCCCTCGCCCGTGAGCCACTGCCGCATGGGCCCGTGCCCAACCGCCCGGACACGTTCGCAAAGAGCCGGACAAAGTCCACCTCAACCCTCGAGGTCTATTTTTCTTCTAAGTCCCTGTCATTTGTAATTATGTGTGCATCTTGTGTGGTTAATAACTTTGTGCATGTTGCTCCGATTTGCATGAATGATATATCAAAATGTTCGTCTCGAAGTGCTCTACATGTTAATTGCATTTTTATGCATGTTACTGTTAATCTTGATGCCTAAATATTCGTTGTAAAATTGCTATGTGATGTTATTGTCAAGTCCTTGTTGTCTGTCAAAACTATGTTACCATGTTTGTGAGGTTATAACTTTGTGCATGTTGGTCCAAATGGAGTGTATGATATGTCAAAATGTTCATTGTGAAATGCTCTACATGATGGTGGCTGTTGCATTCATGTTAGGTACCATATTGCCATGCTTATCTCTATTGCAAAAGTGTATGTGGCTGTTAAGTGCTTAAACTTGTTATAAGATGTTGATTTGTCTTTTTCTTATCTTTATGTGTGATTTTTGTTTGAGCCACATGTCAATATGTTTTAGAAGCATAATCATGCCATCTTTGCTGTGGTGCAATTAGTTTTACATTTTATACCTTGTGTTGAGTGCAACAAGCTTGCAAAGTGACCTACTCGTTGTTGCTGATTTCTGAGACTTGTTGAAAACTGCCAAGTCTGAAACTGTTATATCCTGATGCCATGTTTGCTTGATCCCCACTCAAATCCATGAATGTTTTGGGATGACCAATGATCATGTCTTGTTTTCCACGTTATGCTCTATCCACCCATTCCCTTGTTTGCATATATGGCCTGCTGTAGCTTGTTGTTTTCATACTCTCAAGTTGCTGTAAAATGTTTCTGTCAGCCTGTTATCAGCAAGTTCAGTTTTGCCATGTGAATAGCTAGTGTTCTATGAATCCTATGACCATGTTCTTGCCATGAGTAGCTTCATAAAAATGTCTTATTGCAGTTGGTTATCTTCACATGCCATGATATGCTTTGAGATGAGTTGCACAAGCTTGCAAACATGCCTACTTGTCGTTGTTGCTGCCATGTTTAGTTTATTTCACTAAGTCTGTGAAACTGTTATCTTTTGCAATCTTGCCATGATGTTTTGAGCATGTTCTAGTGGTGTTTGGTAGTAGATCAGTGATCATGCTTGTAGTGCTTGACATGTACATGCTTTCCATGCCCTTTGTTGCCATGAAATGTTATTGTATCATGTTGTTTTGATGTCCACTATATGCCTACTTGTTGTTTTGGGCTGATTGTTGTTATATATTGTTTCATGTGTATGTGTTGAACCGTTGCTCCGTTTGGAGTGTGCTCTATATGAAACTTGTGTGTTTTTGCATGTAGATGCATAATAACATGTTGTACACCTGATTGGAGTGTGTTTGCTTGATGTTTGGATTCGTTTTGCATCAATGCCATGCTTGACTTGTTTTGCTCATATCTTCTAGGCCGTAGATCCGAATTAAATGAACTTTATATGAAACTTGACTAGAATTTCGAGTAGATCATCATGGTGCATGTTAACTTGCTGTTGAACAACTTGAAATTAAGGTTTGTTCAGATCTGGACCAATTTTTAAATGTGCATATGAGGTCTTACTGCAATTTTTATATGTTGTTTCCGGCCTCATTTAAACTTGCTTTGTGTGATGTTCTTGCATGATTCATCCCTTGCCATGCTTTGCATCATATAGACTTGTCTTGCATCATACCTGGTTGAGCATTATGTCATGTTCTTGTGTGGTGTGTTTACCGTGTTCCTTGCTTCTTCTCGTTAGTGCTTGTTTCGTTGCGGTCGTGAGGATTCGTTCGTCTACACTCGGTTCGTCTTCGTGGCTTCTTCTTCATCTACTTCATGGACTCGTTCTTCTTCCTTGTGGGATCTCAGGCAAGATGACCGTCACCTTGGATACCTTTACTATCATTGCCATTCTACTTGTCTCGATGATATCGCTATATGTCACGCTACCTAGCTATTGTTGTCAGCCTCTCCTTGTTGCCATGAAACCTCTAACCTTTGACACCATCCCAGCAAACCGTTGTTTGGCTATCTTACCGCTCGCTCAGCCCCTCTTATAGCGTTGTTAGTTGCAGGTGAAGATGAAGATTGCTCCATGTCGGATCTTGGTGTTGGAATATCACAATATCTATTAATTTAATTAATGCACATATATACTTGGCAATGGGTGGAATGCTTGGCCTTTTGCTCGGTGCTTTCTTCCACTCATGCCGCCTTAAGAACCGATAAACTGGTGTTATGTTCCGTGATTTTGTGTTCCTAACACGGTTGCGGTTTATGGGCCCCCTGTAATGCCCCGGATGTAACACTTTCCCTATATGGCAATATATAAACTTTGGCTTCATCAATTCCATTCCGGGTTCTTCTTCTTTTCGGATTTCTCGTTTTGTCGTGTGCGTGTGTGCATTTCATCCATGTCATGTTGTCATGTGCATTGCATTGCATTTGTGTTGTCATTTGCATCCAGTCCCACTCGTCTCTTCCCATTGTCCGTTTCGAGTTCCGACGCTCTCACACGTGCCCGTGGCATCCCCGAGTCCTTCTTTCGTGTTTGGTCGTGTAACGTTTCCGGAATGGCGTGAGACTTGTCGTGCGATGTCGTTTTGATACGTATAGGCCGCCTGTCAAGTTTCGTCGCGTTTGGAGTTCGTTTGGTACTCCAACGGTTAACCTAGTGGGCTAAAAGTACCTCCTCTTTGAGGCCCAAGAACCCCTCCACAACAGCCCACCAACCCAGCACAACCCTTCCCATCATCTCGGTTGTCGATTTGTGATCGCGTGGCCGAAAACCGCTCCCCATTTGGAGTCTCCTAGCTACTTGTGCCCATATAAACGTCCCCCTTGCCATTTTCGTCCAAAAAAACCCTAGTCTTCTTCCTCCTCCAGCCCCCGCCTCGAAATCCGTGCCGAGCGGACGTGTCCGACCCGGGCCGGACAGTCCGCTACCGCACAGTACAGCCTCCGCCGCCGAAGCGGGCCCGCAGGCCCGTTCCCGGCCCGCCGTACGCCGCCGTTCGGGCCAGATCCCGTCGCCCTCCGCGCCGCCTCGCGCTCCCTCCGCCTCCCGCGCCGGGCCCTTCGTCCCCGCCACCGGCCGGGCGCGCCGCCGCCGCCCCGGCAACAGGTCGCCGCTGGCCTCACCGTTTGCCGCCGCCTCCCTTCGCCTGCAGAGCCGCCGTCCCGAGCTTGAAGGCACTCTGGTCGCCGCCGCACCGGGTCCCCGACCCCGCCGCCGGACCTCATCGTCCTCGCCGCCTGGCGCCAGGGACCGCGCCGGCCACCGCGGGGCATCCCGCCGGCCGGGATCGAGGGCGCCGCCCCTCGGCCCGACGGGATCGAGCCGCCGATCCAGTTCGCCTGCGAACCCTAGCGGTTCCCGGGACCCGATCCGGTTCGTCCGCGAACCCGCTCCACTCCCGCGCCCGCGACCCGCGTTGACCCGGCCCGAGCCGCCTGTTGACCCTCTGGAGGTTGTTATTTTTATTAAGTCATTTGTGTTTTTTGTTGTCTGATGCATTATTGTGATGGCTATAACTTTTACTGTGCTTGTCCGTTTTGTGCGTATGATATGTCGAAATGATCGTGGTGATGTGTACTATGTTTTGTTCCTATGTGTCATGCATGTTTGAGTCCATCTAGATGTATTAATCATCATGACAAGAGTGCTACATGATATAAACTGCTGCTATTAGTTGTTTTAATGACATGTTTGAGATGTGACAACTTGGTGCATGTTTATCTAAATGAAGCAAATGAGATGTCCAAATTTTCATCATGAGATGCTCTACGTGTTGGTTGCTATAGCATGCATGTTAGAGTTCATATTGCCATGTTTATCCCTGTTGCAAAAGTGTATGTGGTTGTTAGGTTTTGTAACTTGTTACGAGATGCCTAGATGATGAGCTCGTTGCTATTGTTGTGTTTGTCCCCACGTTGCATGCTCATATGTTTTGGACTCCCCATCATGTATTCTTTGCTGTGGTGCAAACCACTTGCGATGATATGCTTTGAGGTGACTGAAACAAGCTCACAAACATGCCATGATAATATAGCTGTTTTAACACTTAGTGAAATTTCACCAAGTCTGGAATCTGTAATATCCTGATGCTATGTTTGCTTGATGTCCTAGGCAAATCCATGTTAGTTTTGGGGTGGACATTGATCATTCCTTGTTGTATATGTTGTTGGCTATCCATCCATGCCCTCACATGCTCATTTGGGTTGCTGTAGCATATTTAACTCTTGCTCCTAAGTTGCTATAAAATATTGCTGTTAGGTTTTTATTGTCATGATCAAAATGTTGTAGCTTGTTGCTATTGATCCATGCCTCCTATGGAGATGCTCCAATGGAGTTGTTTGCTGTAGGTTATGTCTACTTCATGTCCATGCTTCTTGTCACCATGTTTGAGTGCTGTAGAGTATATATTTCTTGCTCCGAAGTTGCTATGTGGCTGTTAGTTTCAGCTTTGCTTTGTTTCTTGTTTCGAGTGTATCTTTTAGCCCGTTGCTCCGTTTTGAGCGTGCCCTACAAGAAAATTGTGTGTTTTTGCATGTAGATTCATAATATAATCTTGTTTACATGTTTGGAATATGTTTGCTTGATGTTTGGGTGCTTCTTGCACCGTTGCCATGCTTATCTTGTTTTGATCATATCTTCTAGACCGTAGCTCCGTTTTAAACAAACTTTATATGAAACTCGACTAGAATTTCGTGTACATTGTCATGGTGCATGTTAACTTGCTGTTTAACAACCTTAACTTAAGGTTTGTTCAGATCTGGACTAATTTCAAACTATGCATATGAGGACTTACCGGATTTGTCTTAAGTAGTTTCCGGCCTCTTTTAAACCTGCTGTTTCTTGTGTTGTTTCTCTGTGCTTCCTACCCTGTCATGTTTTGCATCCTAAATATACTTGTCTTGCATCCTACTTGCTTGAGCATGTTGTCATGTTTCTTGTGATGTTTCTCTGTGCTTCCTATGTTGTCATGTTGTGCATCCTAAGTGCATCTGCAGTGCTTCCTTAGTGCATCAGCCATGCATCCTGTAGTTTGCGCTTTGCACCTTGTTTGATTTCATGCCTCGTGTATTCTTGTGTTGAGTAGAGCCGGAAGCCGAGACCGAGTACGAGAACGAGGTTAGTACCGAGGTTGAGAACGAGGAGCCCTCTTACGATCCCATCGACGACTCGACAGGCAAGATGACCTGACCTAGATATCATTACTATCTTTGCCTATTGCTAGAAGTCTCGCTCTTTAGCTTATTTGCCTCGATGCCCATGTTTGTCTGTCAACCTCCTATTGTAACCATGAATCTATCTAACCACCCTGCCTATGCAAACCTTTGATTGGCTACGTAGGCTTCGCTCAGCCCCTCTTATAGCATTGCTAGTTGTAGGAGAAGACTTGAAGATTCTTGCTTCATGTTGAAGCTTGTTGGGATATCACACTATATAAACTCTTTAATGAAATCATCTATATATTGGTAATGGGTGGAAGGCTAAGCCTCTTGCTTGGTGATTTGTTCCACTCATGCCGCCCTAGGAACCGTATAAACCGGTGTTATGTTCCTTGATTTTGCGTTCCTCACATGGTTGGGGTTATGGGACCCCCTCGATAACCCGCTTAGCGCTAAACCTTTTCCAGCAAGGCCCAACATTGGTACTCCATTTGCCTAATAACTAAAACTTGCGTAGGGACTAGCTATCCCCTTTTATTAATCAACCCCCCCGGGCCAGTGCTCCACATGAGTGTTGGTCCGAACTGAGCGGACTGCTGGGCCGCCTCGGGGAAACCCGAGGTATCTGGTATTACCCGTAGGATGTCTCATTCGGTCGTGGCCCGAGACTAGATACGCGCGGCTATTGTCAGGGTGTCGGCACGCTGGGAGGTCTTGCTGGATTAGTTTTACCTATGTCGGCATATCTTGAGCACGGGATTCCGAGAATACTCGGGCCTTCCCACCTTGGAGTTGCGACTCCGCGGATCGTGGGCTTGTAATGGGCCAAGTTGGAACACCCCTGCAGGGTTTTGAACTTTCGAAAGCCGTGCCCGCGGTTATGTGGCAGATGGGAATTTGTTAATATCCGGTTGTAGAAAACTTGACACCATGTTCAGAACACACTCCCAGCGTGAGTACCGTGACGGTCATTTTCCGAAAGGGGTTCGGGAAGTGAACACGGTGGGGTTATGTTTGAAGTGCTTAGATAGGATCACTTCGTGATCACCTTGTCGCTCGTGGCACTTCTCTGCTCGCTCTTATTACGTAAGCTAGTGCTAGTGCAGCTGCAGCCTTTTATTCTTTCTTCAGCCTTGTTCCACACCCAAGGCTTAGATAGTTTTGTTACCCGAGAACGGGATTGCTGAGTCCTCCGTGGCGCATTGATTCTACACCACACCAGATGCAGGTACCATGGTGAGCTACTCAGGTGACGGCACAGAGCTGTACTGGGAGTACGATGAAGAACGTAGCCGTTACTATGTGCACTATCCCGATGATCAGTAGTGGTTTCTACTAGGGGCGATTCGAACCTGTGGCTTTATGTATGTTTGGTATCTTTCATTTGGATCTTCACCCGTAGTCGGGTTGTCATGTTATTTGGATGATGTTTGACTATGTAATGAATTGTGTGATGTGGCGAGTGTAAGCCAACTATCTCTTTTCCTTTTCATCCCTATTTTTACATGAGATGTGCAAAGATACCGAACTTGAGATCATACCAGAATGGGCTTATACCTTTAAGTCGTGCCTCGACACGTAGGAGGTATAGTTCCATCCTGGGCATTACAAGTTGGTATTCAGAGCCTTCTCCGACCTAGAAGCCTCCACTTATTGATCGATTCATTGACGGTTGAGTATAGGCACACACTTAATATGTTTTGAGTCCTATATATATATATATCGGAGAGTTGGATTTCTTTTGCTCCTCATCTCTTTTCACTCTGGTGAGGACTCCTGACGATTACTCTTGCCTCTTCTACTCTCAAAATTCATCAATTTTTTTTAGGAATCTCGCGTGTATTGTTTGGATTGTTCCGATGTCTTTGTGACGAGAACATTGTTCTCGATGCCTCCTGTCATTTAGGGGTTGTGGCAGTGTCCCGGGGAGTTGAGCTCCGAGGTGTTGTCGTCACAAATATATCGCATTAGTTCTGGAATACTTAAGACGGCCGATATCGAAAACTCTCCTATGCGGTTAGTGGCAAGATAACCCCGACATCACCCAGTACTGGGGAGGTAGTTCGGGCGTATTGCCATAGCTTGTATAGTAGATGCGTTTCGAAGGTCCGAGGTAGACGGTTTCCGGAAATAACTGGTTATGTGTTGAAGGATGGATACAGCTGGATGTAGGATTAGAGTTGAGTGTGCGATGCTTCCCCTGTATCCCCAACACCTGATTGCATAACTGGAAACTTTCGGATATTAATAGGTGGGTTCATCTAGTGGCTCGTAGGCATTCTTCCAACGAATGCATGATATGGAGTTCGGGGTTCTACATTGAGTGAAGTAGTTTTATGGCCGTTGTTCCGATTGGGAGTTGCATCTTAAAGGGTCCTTGGCTATGCTGATCCGGGGATTGCAAAACCCTTTCGTAACACGTTCCATAAGCTTTCAGCACGAATATGTCGAACGAAGCTTCTATCTTGTATTTGTTCTATCTGCTCCTTGTTGTTTTTATTTACCTTCTGTCTCCCAAGTGGCTTCTCGTGAAGATTGTTGTTGCTATTAAACTGTGAATTTCATTCGTTCCTCTTGTTCGAATGATTCTTGTGAAGACTTATGTTGCAAATTCTAGCCGTTGATTCAGCTTATATATTCTTTCAATCAATGGCTAATAGTTGTCATCTCATTCAGGATGGCTCCTAAAAAGGTTCCCAACGCTAACCCAGAGGGTGAAGAGGTTCCTGATCGTCCTCCTTCCCCTCCTCCTCCGTCTGAGGCCTGGAGAGCAATTATGCAAGCTACGAACCAGAACACCCAGATGCTTATGCAAATGATGCAGAATATTCAAGCAAATCAGGGTGCTCATGGGAACCAAGGCAATTTGTTCAACCAACCTCATTTTGCTACGCTCAACCAGTTCTTGGCAAATCAACCAAAGGCATTCAGTTACTGCGTGGACCCTCTAGATGCTGAAGACTAGATAACAGATATCAAGAAGCATTTCGAGTGCAGTAACATCAGGCCCGAGGACTATGTGAAGTTTGCAGCCTTCCAACTCAAGGACCAAGCAGCTGATTGGTGGCAGCAGTACAAAGACTCCAGAGCAGGGCGTGTAATCTCCTGGGATGACTTCTGCAAGGACTTTCATTCTCACCACATTCCAACAAGTGTCATCGAGGGTATGCGTGAGCAATTCCGCAACCTGAAGCAAGGCTCAATGTCTGTCTACCAATATAATGTCAAGTTCTAGAACCTTGCCCGCTATGCAAAGCAAGACATCCCAGATGCCAAGAGCAAGATCTATCAGTTCCGTGGTGGTCTGAAGGATGAACTCCAACTAGCTCTCACCTTGTTCGAGCCTGATGAGTTTGATCAATTCTATAACATGGCACTTAAGCAAGAGGCAGCCCAGCTCAAGATGGAAGCTTCCAAAAGAGGATCAGAGACACTGTTCACTCCTCCTCTTCTTCTCAAGTGGTCGCAAAGCAACAAAATTTTGGCTTCCACCTCCTCCAGTGATCCGAGCTCCCAACAACAACAACAAGAATTCTGGTGGCCGTGCTTTCTCCCACCCACCCAACCCAAGCAACCAGTCAAAGAATCAGTTTCAAGCTTCCTAGTCAAGTGCTCCTCATTACCGTCCTCTCTCAGAAGTGGTTTGCAACAAGTGTGGCAAGAAGGGTCACTATGCAAACAAGTGTACTCAAAGGCGCCTTCCGCCTCCTCCACCTGTCAGTACTGCTATTGTCAAGCATGATCCGATGGCAGCAAGAGTGAATCTGATGAATGCAGCTCAAGCAGAGAATTCTTTAGATGTGATACTTGGTAATCTTCCAGTCAACCTCAAACCTGCTAAAGTGTTGTTTGATTCTGGTGCATCACATTCCTTCATGCCATTTCCATTTGCATCCAAGCATAATGTGGGCATAGTGGCCTTGCCAAAGGAGTTACAAATTATTTCTCCGGGCAAATCCATGACTTCTAGATTGTATGCTCTGGATGTATCTATTCGCATGGGTGATTACCGCTTTCTGGCTTCTCCGGTTGTTCTCGGAAACTCCGACATTGATCTTATTCTCAGGATGGATTGGCTTTCTCAGCATGATGCTCACATTGATTGTGCAAATAAGGAAGTCAAGATTACTCATCCTAACGAAGACGTGATTATCTTCGCCTCTCGAGATAACACAATCAGGCTATTCTCTCGCATTGACAAGGGCGAGATTAATGCCATCTCTCAAATTCCGGCGGTCAATGAATACGAGGATGTTTTCCCTGAAGAGCTTCCAGGCATGCCTCCGCATCGTCAAGTTGAATTTGTCATTGAACTCGAGCCTGGTACTGAGCCAGCATGCCGGCGTCCGTACAAGCTCTCCCCTGAAGAGTTGAGGGAGTTGAAGAAACAGCTCGATGAACAAGAGCGTATGGGTCTGATCAGGCCTAGCACGTCTCCTTGGGACTGTGGTGTCTTATTTGTCAAGAAGAAGGATGGCACGGAGCGCCTTTGCGTTGATTACCGGCCATGGAACAAGAAGACAATAAAGAACAAGTATCAGCTCCCCAACATCAATGAGTTGTTCGAGTAGCTCAAGGGAGCTAAAGTGTTCTCTAAGCTTGATCTCCGGACGGGTTACCACCAAATTCGCATTCGTGAAGAAGATATCCACAAGACTGCCTTCAGAACGAGCTACGGCTCCTATGAGTATACAGTCATGTCTTTTGGCCTCGCTAATGCTCCACCTACCTTCTCGAGAATGATGCACTACATTTTCAACCCCTGCACCAACGAATTCGTGCTTGTGTATCTGGATGGCATCTTGGTATTCTCCAAGAATGAAGAGGATCACGAAAAGCACCTCCGTATGGTTCTCGACAAACTCCGTGAACATAAGTTCTATGCCAAGTTCTCCAAGTGCGAATTCTGGCTCGATAAGGTCTTGTATCTGGGCCATATCATCTCCGCTGACGGTATTGCGGTCAACCCCGAGAAAGTTGAAGCGACTGTCAACTGGGAACCTCCTCAGAACGTCAAGCAACTCCGAAGCTTCCTTGGTCTTGCTAGCTATTGCACAAGGTTTGTTGAGAACTTCTCCAAGATTGCCAAGCCTCTCTCCAATTTGCTGCAGAAGAATGTCAAGTACAACTAGTCTCCAGATTGTGATGTGGCATTAAAAACTCTCAAAGAAAAGCTCATCTCTGCTCCAGTTCTTACTCCTCCAGAGGAGTCCAATCCCTACGAAGTTTTCTGTGATGCTTCTCTTCAAGGACTTGGTGGTGTGCTAATGCAGGACAAGAAAATTGTGCAATACACTTCTAGTCAATTGAAGCCAAGTGAGAAGAACTACCCCACACATGATCTTGAGCTAGCAGTTGTGGTACACGCCTTGATTACGTGGAGACACCTTCTGTTGGGCAGAAAAGTCGACATCTTCACCGATCACAAGAGCTTGAAGTACATCTTCACACAGCCGAACCTGAACCTTCGCCAGACTTGTTGGGTCGAGATGATCCAAGAGTATGATCCAAGCATTGAATACACACCTGGCAAGGCCAATGTCATTCTAGATGCCTTGAGCAGAAAGGCATATTGCAACAGTCTCCTTATCAAGCCGTTTCAGCCTGAGCTTTGTGAAGCATTCAGGAAGCTCAACCTCCAAGTTGTTCCACAAGGCTTTCTTGCAAATCTTCAAGTTGCTCCTACCTTGGAAGATCAGATCCGTGAGGCCGAACTCAGTGATGCTATGGTGCAGAACGTGAAACATGGTATTGCAAAGGGTACTCCCAAATACAAGTGATATCGCATTGATGAGAGAGATACCTTGTTCTTTGAGGACAGACTTGTGGTTCCCAAGGGTGATCTCAGGAAGCTCATAATGAACGAAGCACATGACTCCCTCCTTTCGATTCATCCTGGAAGTTCTAGGATGTACCAAGACCTCAAGTAATCTTACTGGTGGACTCACATGAAAAGGGACATTGCCCAATTCGTGAATGAATGTGATGTCTACAGAAGAGTGAAGGCAGAGCATCAACGTCCAGCAGGTCTTCTCCAACCTCTTCCTATCCCCGAGTGGAAATTCGACCACATTGAAATGGATTTCTTCACTGGGTTTCCCAAGTCCAAGAAGGGGAATGATTCTATCTTTGTGGTGATTGAGAAGCTTACCAAAGGAGCTCACTTCCTTCCAGTCAAAGAATCCATCAATGCAGCTCAACTGGCAGAGTTGTACACTTCCAGAATTGTGTCCTTACATGGCATTCCTCAAGTTATCTCCTCAGACCGTGGAAGTTTGTTCACATCCAAATTCTGGACTCCTTTCAGTCTGCCATGGGCACTAAGATCCGTTTCAGCACTGCATTTCACCCTCAGACTAGTGGTCAAGTCGAGAGAGTGAATCAGATTCTAGAAGACATGCTCAGATCTTGTGTCATATCTTTTGGAATGAAGTGGGAACATTGCCTTCCGTTTGCCAAGTTCTCTTACAACAACAGTTTCCAAGCAAGTGCCGACAAAGCTCCGTTTGAAATCCTCTATGGCAGAAAGTGCCGTACTCCTCTCAACTGGTCCGAGACTGGTGAACGTCAACTTCTTGGCAATGACTTGATCTCAGAAGCCGAAGAAATGTGCAAAGTCATACGTGAGAATCTCAAGGCCGCACAGTCGCGTTAGAAGAGCTACTATGACGGCAAGCATCGTGATTTGCCCTTCAACATCGAGGATCATGTCTATCTCCGTGTTTCTCCTATGAAAGGAACCCAAAGATTCGGTATCAAAGGAAAGCTTGCTCCTAGATACGTGGGCCCTTTCAAGATCCTTGGCAAAAGAGGCGATCTAGCCTATCAACTTGAGCTCCCTTCCAACTTCGCTAATGTTCATGATGTGTTTCACGTGTCTCAACTCCGCAAGTGCTTCAAGACACCTGAACACACCATTCCGTTTGAGGAGATTGATCTTCAACAAGACTTGTCTTACCGAGAGCATCCCGTTGCTATTCTTGAAGAAACCGAGCGCAAGACCCGCAACAAGTCAATCAAGTTCTTGAAAGTTAAGTGGTCACACCATACCGACCGAGAAGCTACGTGGGAACGAGAAGATCACCTTCGTTCCGAGTACCTTTCCTTCTTCCAGTCCTAGATCTCGAGACGAGACCTTTTTGTATTAGAGGAGAGTTTGTAATGCCCCGGATGTAACACTTTCCCTATATGGCAATATATAAAATTTGGCTTCATCAATTCCATTCCGGGTTCTTCTTCTTTTCGGATTTCTCATTTTGTCATGTGCGTGTGTGCATTTCATCCATGTCATGTTGTCATGTGCATTGCATTGCATTGCATTTGTGTTGTCATTTGCATCCGGTCCCACTCGTCTCTTCCCGTTGTCCGTTTCGAGTTCCGACGCTCTCACACGTGCCCGTGGCATCCCCAAGTCCTTCTTTCGTGTTTGGTCGTGTAACGTTTCCGGAATGGCGTGAGACTTGTCGTGCGATGTCGTTTTGATACGTGTAGGCCGCCTGTCAAGTTTCGTCGCGTTTGGAGTTCGTTTGGTACTCCAACGGTTAACCTAGTGGGCTAAAAGTACCTCCTCTTTGAGGCCCAGGAACCCCTCCACAACGGCCCACCAACCCAGCACAACACTTCCCATCATCTCGGTCGTCGATTTGTGATCGCGTGGCTGAAAACCGCTCCCCATTTGGAGTCTCCTAGCTCCTTGTGCCTATATGAACGTCCCCCTTGCCATTTTCGTCCAAAAAAACCCTAGTCTTCTTCCTCCTCCAGCCCCCGCCTCGAAATCCGTGCCAGGAAGACGTGTCCGACCCGGGCCGGACAGTCCGCCACCGCACAGTACAGCCTCTACCGCCGCGCGGGCCCGCAGGCCCATTCCCGGCCCGCCGTACGCCGCCGTTCGGGCCAGATCCCGTCGCCCTCCGCGCCGCCTCGCGCTCCCTCCGCCTCCCGCACCGAGCCCTTCGTCCCCGCCGCCGGCCGGGCACGCCGCCGCCGCCCCGGTGACAAGTCGCCGCCGGCCTCGCCGTTCGCCGCCGCCTCCCTTCACCTGCAGAGCCGCCGCCCCGAGCTTGAAGGCACTCTGGTCGCCGCCGCACCGGGTCCCCGACCCCGCCGTCGGCCCTCACTGTGCTCGCCGCCGGGCGCCAGGGACCGCGCCGGCCACCGCGGGGCATCCCGCCGGCCGGGATCGAGGGCGCCGCCCCTCGGCCCGATGGGATCGAGCCGCCAATCCAGTTCGCCTGCGAACCCTAGCGGTTCCCGGGCCCCGATCCGGTTCGCCCACGAACCCGCTCCACTCCCGCGCCCGCGACCCACGTTGACCCGGCCGGAGCCGCCCGTTGACCCTCTGAGGTTGTTATTTTTACTAAGTCATTTGTGTTTTTTGTTGTCTGATGCATTATTGTGATGGCTATAACTTTTACTGTGCTTGTCCATTTTGTGCGTATGATATGTCAAAATGATAGTGGTGATGTGTACTATGTTTTGTTCCTTTGGGTCATGCATGTTTGAGTCCATCTAGATGTCTTAATCATCATGACAAGAGTTCTACATGATATAAACTGCTGCTATTAGTTGTTTTGATGCCATGTTTGAGATGTGATAACTTGGTGCATGTTTATCCAAATGAAGCAAATGAGATGTCCAAATGTTCATCATGAGATGCTGTACATGTTGGTTGCTATAGCAAGCATGTTAGAGTTCATATTGCCATGTTTATCCCTGTTGCAAAAGTGTATGTGGCTGTTAGGTTTTGTAACTTGTTACGAGATGCCTAGTTGAGGAGCTCGTTGCTATTGTTGTGTTTGTCCCCACGTTGCATGCTCATATGTTTTGGACTCCCCATCATGTGTTCTTTGCTGTGGTGCAAACCACTTGCCATGATATGATTTGAGGTGACTTAAGCATGCTCACAAACATGCCATGATAATATTGCTGTTTTAACACTTAGTGAAATTTCACTAAGTCTGGAATCTGTAATATCCTGATGCTATGTTTGCTTGATGTCCTAGGCAAATCCATGTTAGTTTTGGGGTGGCCATTGATCATTCCTTGTTGTATATGTTGTTGGCTATCCATCCATGCCCTCACATGCTCATTTGGGTTGCTGTAGCATATTTAACTCTTGCTCCCAAGTTGCTATAAAATATTGCTGTCAGGTTTTTATTGTCATGATCAAAATGTTGTAGCTTGTTGCTATTGATCCATGCCTAATATGGAGATGATACAATGGAGTTGTTTGCTGTAGGTTATGTCTACTTCATGTCCATGCTTCTTGTCACCATGTTTGAGTGATGTAGAGTATATATTTCTTGCTCCGAAGTTGCTATGTGGCTGTTAGTTTCAGCTTTGCTTTGTTTCTTGTTTCGGGTGTATCTTTTAGCCCATTGCTCCGTTTTGAGCATGCCCTACATGAAACTTGTGTGTTTTTGCATGTAGATTCATAATATCATCTTGTTTACATGTTTGGAGTATGTTTGCTTGATGTTTGGGTGCTTCTTGCACCGTTGCCATGCTTATCTTGTTTTGATCATATCTTCTAGACCGTAGCTCCGTTTTAAACAAACTTTATATGAAACTCGACTAGAATTTCGTGTACATTGTCATGGTGCATGTTAACTTGCTGTTTAACAACCTTAACTTAAGGTTTGTTCAGATCTGGACTAATTTCAAACTATGCATATGAGGACTTACCGGATTTGTCTTAAGTAGTTTCCGGCCTCTTTTAAACCTGCTGTTTCTTGTGTTGTTTCTCTGTGCTTCCTACCCTGTCATGATTTGCATCCTAAATAGACTTGTCTTGCATCCTACTTGCTTGAGCATGTTGTCATGTTTCTTGTGTTGTTTCTCTGTGCTTCCTATGTTGTCATGTTGTGCATCCTAAGTGCATCTGCAGTGCTTCCTTAGTGCATCAGCAATGCATCCTGTAGTTTGCGCTTTGCACCTTGTTTGATTTCGTGCCTCGTGTGTTCTTGTGTTGAGTAGAGCCGGAAGCCGAGACCGAGTACGAGAACGAGGTTACTACCGAGGTCGAGAACGAGGAGCCCTGTTACGATCCCATCGACGACTCGACAGGCAAGATGACCTGACCCAGATATCATTACTATCTTTGCCTATTGCTAGAAGTCTCGCTCTTTAGCTTATTTGCCTCGATGCCCATGTTTGTCTGTCAGCCTCCTATTGTAACCATGAATCTGTCTAACCACCCTGCCTATGCAAACCTTTGATTGGCTACGTAGGCTTTGCTCAACCCCTCTTATAGCATTGCTAGTTGCAGGAAGAAGACTTGAAGATTCTTGCTTCATGTTGAAGCTTGTTGGGATATCACACTATATAAACTCTTTAATGAAATCATCTATATATTGGTAATGGGTGGAAGGCTAAGCCTCTTGCTTGGTGATTTGTTCCACTCATGCCGCCCTAGGAACCGTATAAACCGGTGTTATGTTCCTTGATTTTGCGTTCCTCACACGGTTGGGGTTATGGGACCCCCTCGATAACCCGCTTAGCGCTAAACCTTTTCCAGCAAGGCCCAACATTGGTACTCCATTTGCCTAATAACTAAAACTTGCATAGGGACTAGCTATCCCCTTTTATTAATCAACCCCCCGGGCCAGTGCTTCACATGAGTGTTGGTCCGAACTGAGCAGACTGCGGGGCCGCCTCGGGGAAACCCGAGGTATCTGGTATTACCCGTAGGATGTCTCATCCGGTCGTGGCCTGAGACTAGATACGCGGGGGTATTGTCAGGGTTTCGGCACGCCGGGAGGTCTTGCTGGATTAGTTTTACCTATGTCAGTATATCTTGAGCACGGGATTCCGAGAATACTCGGACCTTCCCACCTTGGAGTTGCGACTCCGCAGATCGTGGGCTTGTAATGGGCCAAGTTGGAACACCCCTACAGGGTTTTGAACTTTCGAAAGCCGTGCCCGCGGTTATGTGGCAGATGGGAATTTGTTAATATCTGGTTGTAGAAAACTTGACACCATGTTCAGAACACACTACCAGCGTGAGTACCGTGACGGTCATTTTCCGAAAGGGGTTCGGGAAGTGAACACGGTGGGTTTATGTTTGACGTGCTTAGATAGGATCACTTCGTGATCACCTTGTCGCTCGTGACACTTCTCTTCTCGCTCTTATTACGCAAGCTAGTGCTAGTGCAGCTGCAGCCTTTTATTCTTTCTTCAGCCTTGTTCCACACCCATGGCTTAGATAGTTCTATTACCCGGGAACGGGATTGCGGAGTCCTCCGTGGCTCACAGATTCTACACCACACCAGATGCAGGTACCATGGTGAGCTACTCAGGTGACGACACAGAGCTGTACTGGGAATACGATGAAGAACGTAGCCATTACTATGTGCACTATCCCGATGATCAGTAGTGGTTTCTACTAGGGGCGATTCGAACCTGTGGCTTTATGTATGTTTGGTATCTTTCATTTGGATCTTCACCCGCAGTCGGGTTGTGATGTTATTTGGATGATGTTTGACTATGTAATGAATTGTGTGATGTGGCGAGTGTAAGCCAACTATCTCTTTTCCTTTTCATCCCTATTTTTACATGAGATGTGCAAAGATACCGAACTTGAGATCATTCCAGAATGGGCTTATACCTTTAAGTTGTGCCTCGACACGTAGGAGGTATAGTCCCATCCTGGGCATTACACCCCCTCGATAATTCGCATTGCTTAAAGCTTTTCCAGCAAGACCCAACTTTGGTACTACATTTGCCTAATAACTAAAACTTGCATATGGACTGGCTAGTACCCGAGGACTCTTAATCAACCCCTTGGCCACTGCTCCTCACAATGTTGGTCCAAACTAGGCGGACTGCAGGGCCACCACGGGGAAACTCAAGGTTTGGTATATACCTGTAGGCTGACCTATCTGGACGTGGCCTAAGATGAGTTACGCACGGCTACTATCAGGGTGTCGACACGCCAGGAGGTCTTGCTGGATTAGTTTTACCTCTGTCAAAATATCTTGAGCACAGGATTCC
>LR738715.1:491046036-491076607 GCA_902687465.1 Secale cereale | reverse complement strand
TAAGTTGTGCCTCGACACGTAGGAGGTATAGTCCCATCCTGGGCATTACACCCCCTCGATAATTCGCATTGCTTAAAGCTTTTCCAGCAAGACCCAACTTTGGTACTACATTTGCCTAATAACTAAAACTTGCATATGGACTGGCTAGTACCCGAGGACTCTTAATCAACCCCTTGGCCACTGCTCCTCACGATGTTGGTCCAAACTAGGCGGACTGCAGGGCCACCACGGGGAAACTCAAGGTTTGGTATATACCTGTAGGCTGACCTATCTGGACGTGGCCTAAGATGAGTTACGCACGGCTACTATCAGGGTGTCGACACGCCAGGAGGTCTTGCTGGATTAGTTTTACCTCTGTCAAAATATCTTGAGCACAGGATTCCGAGAATACCCGGGTCTTACCAACATGGAGTAGCCACTCCGCAGATCGTGAGCTTGTGATGGGCTAAGTTAAGACACCCCTGCAGGGTTATGATCTTTCGAAAGCCGTGCCCGTGGTTATGTGGAAGATGGGAACTTGTTAATGTCCGGTTGTAGAAAACTTGACAGAGGATCCGAGATAAAACACACAACCGCGTGAGTAACCGTGACCGTCTCTTTTCATTTTGAGAAGAGAACACGGTGGGTTATGTTTGACTCGTAGGTAGTTCAGGATCTTTAGCGATCATTACTAGTTTGTGACCGGTTGCGTAGATGCTCATCTTATTATTGTACTCGTAAGTTAGCCACCATACATATGCTTAGTCACTGCTGCAATCTCACCACTATCCTTTCCATACGCATAAAGCTTTGCTAGTCTTGATACCCATGGTTATGGGATTGCTGAGTCCTCGTGGCTCACAGATACTACAACAACAGTTGCAGGTGCAGGTTTCCAATGACATGACGTGAGAGCGATGCTTATTTGTGTTGGAGTCCTTTCTTCTTCTTCGTCGATCTTGGGTTAGGTTCCTGGTCAGCAGCCTGGGATAGCAGATAGATTTCGTTATGCTTTTCATGTTTGCATCCGTAGTCGGATGTCTTGTATTGTTGTTGTTGTATTCATGTGACTTGTATGAATTGTTGTATCCCCATGTATGTATGTAATGGTATGATGTAATGATATCCATCTTGCTAAGCGCATGAAATGCGGTTGTGCCTCAATCACAAGTTTTATCTAGTGATCGAGATAGAATCGCATCTGGGGCGTGACAGAAGAGGTGAAGAATTTCCCAAGGAATGGGCCAAGCGCCAAGCCAAGTTGGCTGGATGGCCAAGCAGGCTGTGAGGAAATTTAATGAAGATTTTGCTGCTGCTGTTGAAGCCTCTACTAGCAAGCCTAAAAAGGCTATGCCCAAGAAACCTGCTCGCAAGCCAAGCTCCTCAGCAATGCCCTCATGGACAGTTCCTCAAACTGCTCCAGCTCCATCAAATTCCTCAGCACCTGTGCATCTCGCCATGTGCCAAAGGACAACTGGCATCTCTATTGCCTCAGGAGCCTCTGCTACTTCTTCAGCTCCACCGACTTCCTCAACTAGCCCCACTCCGTTGAAGTCCAAGGCCACTTCTGGACGTGGCGCTAGACCAAGTCCTCACAAGAAGCAAGTCACCTTCCATGTGCCGTCAAGTGATGATGAAGCTGATGATGAGCAACTCGCACAAATCATCAGAGACGGACAAGAAAGGTCCGCTAGAGCCAAAGGAAGCACTGTGCCATTGATGCTAGATCCCAAGTTGAACCTTGACTTCATTGAACTATGGCACAAGGACCCCAACACTCCTCTGCCTGAGATGAATCTCACACCTGGTCAAAATCATATGTTGGCCGCCTTTATTGCTGAAGAAAAATGGAAATTTGAACAGGCCAGAAAGGCACAGAAGGACCAGTACAAGAAGGAAAGACCGCTGAAGAACAACATAGTGAATATCTCTTCTGAGGAACTTGTGAAGCTGCAAGCTGAAATCAAAACCCTCAATGACGAATTTGAAAGCTATCGTGCTGATTGGCTAGGAGCCAAAGTCAGATTCGTGAATCTGACCAAGGGATTTACCTCAAATGTTGTAGCACCAACGCAACATGAAATTCCTCAGGCTGAAGCATCTGCTCAGCCCACTGAAGAACATGTCAGCACCGTTGATAAAAATCAAGATGATGAGGAAACTGAAGTTACCAGGGTTGATGACTCTATGCCAGCCGCTGGAGAAATTGCCAGGGCAACCACTAGTGTTGCGCCTGAGGAACAAGCCAGGCCAGCTGAAGCTTCAGCCGATGAGCCTAAAGAATCTGACCATGCCAGGCAAACTGCAATAGTTGTGCCTGAGGAAACTGCACGAAATTCCTCTGCTCCTCCTGCACCAACTCCTAGTGTAGGTCTTCCTTCTGCATCAGAAGTGAGGAAAACAAAGGTTGCAGAACGAGCATCAGCGAAGAAAAGGAAAGCATCTGCTTCTTCAGAGTCTGGTGCCCCAAAGAAGCTGAAGAAATTGACTAGTTCTATGAACAATCCCGTTGATGATGTTCCTCTCTCAAGCATGCCATCAAAGGAAATCATACCTTTTGGCAAAGAATATGTGATCTCAAGTGGATCTGATGAAGATATTCCTTCTGATGCTTCTTCATAGCAGTTGGACGAAGAAATTGAAGTGGATAACATCCCTTCAACCCCAGTAATCTCATCTCTAATGCCTCAGTTCACGGCTGAAGAGGCAGGCGTTGAAGAAATGAGTGACAATGATGAAGACGTGGACATTGGGAGCACAACTCCTGCGCTGAACGATGACTTTTGGGACAGTATGCACCCCAACTCTCCATTGTTCACACCTTTGCAGCAAATTCCTCAATCCCCAGAGCGTATTGAAGTTCATATGGGCTTTGAAGAAGCTCGCACCACTCCCTCCATCCATGAAGAAATTCCAGCCACTAGTGCTGATGAAAAAGCTGCTAAAGAAATGAAGTCTCAAACTACAGCTGAAGCAGAAACAAAAATCCTCAGCCTATGATTCCCGAGGCTGTGATGAAATTGACTGACAATCCTCAGCCCAAGCCTAAGGATCCATTCTCTAAGAAGCAAAAATTCAAGGCTGATGACTTCTTCCACGAGCATGTGTTCTTCACTGAGACTCTGCATGTCTTCAAAGGAAGCGTTTCTGGACTGCCAGCCAAGCAAACTTCTAATCTTCACTGCTTTTTGGTAAGGACAAAGTCTTCGACCATGACAATATTCCTCATGTGGATATGGAATCCTTGCCTTGCTTCACACCAGTCCTCGGCATTCTCTACAATGCTGGATTACTCACCCTCTACATATACATATGCAACTAGAATGAAGAGCTCATTCTTCAGTTCTATGCAACACTACACATCATCAGGAAAGCTGAAGATGTGAACTCTTGGGTGCTGGAATGGATGACCGAAAACACTCACTTCAAGGCACCGGCCTCTGAATTGCTTCAGGCCCTGCCTCTCAGTCCTCCCCTTGAAGGTGAACGGTGTGTATATCATGAACCTGAACTTACTGATCATTATATGCAAGTATTGATGAAACCGCTGAAGCCTGGTCAAGCACTAAGAACGAAATTCCTCATGAAGGAATTACTATATGTGCCTCGGACTATCTATCGAATTCTAACAAAGACATTGAGTCCAATCAAAGGCCATGACTCAAATGATGAAGAAATCATTGGCATCGTAAACAATCTGCTGTTCTATATCATGCATGGGATCCCCATCAACTATCATGGTTTCTTCACGAGGACTCTGGCAAATGTTGCACTATCTCCTTTCAACCTGGAGCCTTATGCTCCCTGGATCATGAAATTCATCAAAACAAGGTCTTCTATTGATTACAAGGCTAACTTTTAGAATCATCTCAGCTATCTGCCTCCACTTGAAGTCCTCAAATGGACATATTCTTCAGTTGATGGAAAAGGCAAAGCTGCGATCATTGATGAAGGAATTCATCCGTTGGATGGTCAATTCCATAAAGCTGCATCCTATTCTACCAATGATGACTCTGCCACTCATGACTCTGCCGCCAATGCCTCCAAGCAAAATCCTCAAGGCACAGCTCCAACGGTGATGACTGACCGTGAGCTTCTCCTCAATCTTCATTAGTATATCGATCACAACCATAAATGGGTCAAGGGCAGTTTGGTTCAATTCTTCACAACACGACTACGACATATAATGCAGTGAAGAAAAACCACTACTACCTCCATGAAGTTTTCAACCGCACCTGGGCTGTTATGTCTAATCTCTACAATGAAGAAGATCTGAAGCAAATGGGCTTCAAGGAAGATTTTGATTGGTCTCAGCCTCCGGCGAAGAAATTCAAGAAAGTCAAAGTTCCTTGCTTGCTGGCCAGCTCATATTCTTCATCACGCGAGACTGACGAGTATGAAGATTTGGACGACACTGCGACATTCCCTGCTGCAACAACCGACCCCAACAACACTGGCGCCCCTCCATCATCTTCGTGATATTCTTCAGGGGCGTTAGTCCGCATTTTTCGTCCCTTTTGGTCATTCGATGACAAAGGGGGAGAAATTTGAGTTAGTCTTCAAGCGGGTCTTTATATATGGGTGTTTTTTGCTAAGTTACAACTCTCATTCTTTTGAAGACTTTGTTGGATCGAGTTGTAAACTTAAACCCGTTGGTGGCCTGATACTTTTGCTATGTTGTTCTGCATGCTATTTCCTCATATATGTTAATGCATGCATGCTGAACTACATCAATCACCATATTTCATCATGCATTTCAAATTCTTCAAAACATATGTTGAATGCTTGTATGAATTACAAGATATAGGGGGAGATCTCCATGATACTATTCTTCAAATGTGCATTGCTTCAAAAGCAAATTCCTCACTATGCACATCTTCAGGGGGAGTTCTTCTATATCTTGCAATCAAATTCCTAAATATCAGTATTTACACTTCATATGTTTATCCCTGTTGAAAACTTAACCTATATTGTCATCAATCACTAAAAAGGGGGAGATTGTAAGTGCAGATAGTGCCCCTTAGTAATTTTGGTGTATTGAAGACTTATAGGTTAAAGAACTAATGCGTTTGTGGGTGTACACAGGTTTATAAGTCTATGAGGAGTATATTTACAGAGAAAGTCGACCCCTAAAAATGAATGTCTTCAACTGAAGACTTTGGATTTCTGAAGATTTTTGAAGATTTTGAAAGTGAAGAAATTGGTGTGACCTTGAAGGCTTGGATAATCATGCAAGGATTATGAAGCGTGAAGACTTTTGTTTTCGTAGTTTCCTTTTCTCTTTCTTGAGTCATAGGAAACATCGTACTGTTAAATGGGGTCGACGAGAAACTAAGGAAACATATTTCCAAGTGATGCTCAACTCAAAGCCTACACTACCCAATCCTTTCGAGTGAAGCCATTGGAAATCTCATACAGTTCAGTCAATTTTTTAAGTGATAGAGACGAAGTTCTTCTAGTCTTTGAGGAATTTGTTCTGACTGAGGAGTTAGGAATTCGCTAGTGCGGATTTCCTACAAGTGAGGAACATGATATCCCTGAGGAATTTGATACTCAACATTCTGACCGTTGCTGTGCTATGCGCCAGCTGTCCCAAAATATCTACCTACCTAACGGTCATATTATTGAATGGCATTTATGTCTTATCATGTCAGGCTACTCCCTAGGCTATAAATAGCCGCCCCCTTCAACTACTAGCTGGTCGGCTGCTCCGAGAGAAACTGACACTTGTCATTAGAGCAACCCATCCTCTGAGGACTTTGAGTGAAGATCATCAAGTGAGGAAAAATACAAAACCCTAACACCTAAAACCTCAAAGTGATTAAGCATCACTGAAGATATTGTTCCTGTGTGGAACCGACGCTTGGTACCTTTGAAGACTATGATCTTCCAGACAATTAGGCGTCAATGGTCTAGAGCGTCCAAGAAGAATTGTGGATCGCTGGGTGACCGAGTTTGTGAATGTTTGGAAGTCACCTATGAAGACTTACCACGAGTGATTGGGCGAGGACTGTGTGGCATTAGCTCAAGGAGAATACGATGAGGACTTGGTGTCCTGGACTGGGTCTCCTCATGTTTAAATACCTAGCTTCTCCAACCAGATGTACAACTGTCACAACAGTTGGAACTGGTTTACCAAATCATTGTCTTCATCAAGCCTACTGGTTCTATTTCCTCAAATCTTCCGGTTACTCATTCTTGTGTTGTTGAACTTGATATGTACTGTTTGAAGACTTTGACTGAAGACTTTCTCAATTTCCTCAACCCTATTTCTTCAGTCCTAAGTCCTCAACCTACTTATCCTGTTTACACACCACTTATACTCTGTGCTTTTTTTCATTTCATCATGATGATCATGCTACTGTCTTGTTATTCTTGCACCTGAGTATCTATTCCGCTGCTAAGTAGTTCGTCGCTTAGGAAATTCCTCAGCTAGAATTTCCTCAGAGACGAATTTATAAAAATTGCCTATTCACCCCCCTCTAGTCGATATAACGCACTTTCATAAGGCAAGAAAGATGTCCGTATGTAACGATTCCTTCCTCACCAAGTCACCTTTGTAACCCTAGGCCCCCTCCGGCGTGTGTATAAGCCGAGGGGTTTAGTCCATAGAGGCTAACACAAAAAATACAACTACATAGGCTAGACTTCTAGGGTTTTAGCCATTACGATCTTGTGGTAGAGCAACTCTTGTAACCCAATACTCATCAAGATCAATCAAGCAGGAAGTAGGGTATTAAGTCGATCGGGAGGGCCTAAACCTGGGTAAATATCGTGTCCCCAGTCTCCTGTTACCATCGATCCTTAGGCGCATAGCTTGGGCACCCCTACCCAAGATCTACCAGTTTTGACACCGACGGGCATTACACCGTTCTTTCATGAACTTAATACACTAGATACATGCTGGATAGCGGTCGATGTGTGGAGTAATAGTAGTAGATGCAGGCATAAGTTGGTCTACTAATCTTGGACGTGATGCCTATATACCTGATCATTGTCTTGGATATCGTCATAATTATTTTCTCTTCTATCAGTTGCCCAACAGTAATTTGTTTACCCACCGTATGCTACTTTCTCGAGAGAAGCCACTAGTGAAACCTATGGCCCCCGGGTCTATTTCTCATCATATACTTGGAGATCTATATTGCTATTTCCGTTTCCAATTTATTTGCTTCTTTATTTCATATGTATATTATAAAAAACCCAAAAAATACCTTGATGCATTTTATTTGCTTTTATTTTATTTCATCTATAAATCTATCTTTTTATCACACTACCTTACCCAAGAGGGATTGACAACCCCTCTACTCGTCGGGTTGCAAGGATTTGTTGTTTGCGTGCAAGTGTTGTTTACGTATCTATCTCGGTCTCCAACTGATTGATAACCTTGCTTTCATAACTTAGGTAAATACTTACCGGCGCTGTGTTGCAGCATCCCCTCCTCTTCGGGGAATTTGTTGATGCGGTTCACAAGTAGCAGGAAGAATTTCTGGCGCAAGTCAAGATCTATCAGGTTCCCACACATCAACTCTCATCTCCTTGCAATTTCATTATTTGCCATTTGCCTCTCATTTTCATCTCCCCCACTTCTAAAACTTTTTTACGAAAACACAAAAATATTGCTGTTTTATTTGCCCTCTTTCTGTTTGACTTTTTCGTGTCAGATCTCTTGTTTGCGTGTCTTTGGAAGTTTCACGATGAGTGATTTTGGTATGCTAGATACAGATGATGGAAGGACTCCCGAAATTGGAGCTCCTACTAATCTTGATGCTAAAACCATTGTTTTGGTGCAAGGGAATGTTATACAAAAAAGTGTCATCCAAGTGATCTTTAATTGTGTCGGAAATTTGATTTGTGATGATGTTCCTGTTATTGAAAGAACCAAAACTTATGCAGAAGCTATTTCCGCTCTTGTTCTTAAACTTGAAAGAAAACTTATTCACACTCATCCTACTTTGCAAAGATTATTTTATTAGTTGCCCGCTATATAGCATCCTAGAGCTAAAAAGAACGCCACCCTTGTCCTCATGAATGAGTTTGATCATATTGTAAGGGAGGCTAGGGAGATCTTTGATTTTTATGGTATGAACCATGAAAAACCGGTCATAGATGAGGTCCTTTATGTGACTCCCCCGATTTGACCGTACACTAATCATGCACGCAAATGTGTACGACCAAGATCAGGGACTCACGGGTAGACATCACAACACAACTCTAGACACAAATTAAAGATCATACAAGCTTCATATTACAAGCTAGGGGCCTCGACGGCTCGAATACATAAGCTCAATCATAAATGAGTCAGCGGAAGCAACAATATCTAAGTATAGGCATAAGTTAAGCAAGTTGACATAAGATGGCTAAAATAAATAGGGATACATATCAAAGAGGCTTAGGCCTCCTGCCTGGGATCCTCCTAAACTACTCCTAGTCGTCGGCAGACTCCACGTAGTAGTAGGCTTCGGTGGGGTAGTAGTAGTCGTCAATGAGGGCATCTGGCTCCTAGGCTCCACCATCTGGTTGCATCATCCGAGAAGAAGGAAAAAAGGGGGGAAAGGGGGCGCAAAGCAACTGCAAGCGAGGATCTACACTACATATGCAATGGCATCTGTGTAAAGGGGTAATATTTGTGGGCTAAACTGCATAATGCCAGAATTAGAGGGGGAAAGCTAGGCCTATCGAAGACTACGCTTCTCGTAGCCTCCATCTTGCAACAATAGAAGAGAGTAGTTGGTAAGTTTACCAAGTAACATCGTAAAGCATAAACCTACCCAGCGATCCTCCCCTCATCGCCCTGTGGGAAAGCGATCACCGCGTTGTATATGGCACTTGAAAGGGTGTGTTTTATTAAGTATCTGGTTCTAGTTGTCATGAGGTCGGAATACAGCTTCGGGTCATCCTGTTACCGTGGACACGACTATTCGAATAGATTACTACCCTACAGGGGTGCACCACATAACCCGACACACTCGATCACTCTTGCCGGACACTTTCCTAGGTCATGCCAGGCCTCGGAAAATCAACACATCGCAACCCTACCTAGGCCCGACAGAGAGGTCAGCACGCTGGTCTAAATCCTAAGCGCGTAGGGGTCTTGGTCTTATCGCCCTTTGCACTCCTACACGTTGCGTCCGTGGCCGGCGAGCAGACCTAGCAACCTCCATTTCAAAGAAAGTTGCGTTACGCGGTCCAACCCGGCGTGCCCCGCCGAGTCGCTGATGCCTGGAAGGGTTTGGCTGATACTACGACGCCGGTTTCCTATATCTTGTCCCGCGTGGCAGTTTGTAGTGACCGCGATCTCAATGGACCGAAGTCTCTATGTTCTGTGTCATCCCTGGATCAGTAATGCTGACACACACCGTACTTGAAGGATTTATAACAGAGTGGCAATCACTCACTTATTACATCGAATGTCTCAAAAGAGGACTTATTACAAAAGTCTATGGCTAAAGGCCATCTAACAAAATAACAGCGGAAGGCTTGGAAGATAAGTGAGTCCATCAACTCCAATGGCATAGTTGAGTGCATGACAAACGACCTAGAACGTCTTACTCCTCGTCTGAAAAGTCTGCAACATAACATGATGCAGCCCGAAACGGGTCAGCACATGGAATATGCTGGCAAGATAACACAGAAGAATGCTAGTAACAGAATAAAGGCTAACAATATATGCATATTTGGCTGGTGGAGGCTCTAAGGTTAACGTTTTTTTGCATAAAGCCAATTTTTCCCTACAACAAAGGAATGTATTTTATTTTAACTATCATGGTACTTGAAACCTCATTGAGAAGGTACCTCCAACTCAATCCAAATTAAAGTAATCATTTACCCAACAAAATTAATTTTAGAGTGATGAGATCAACCAATAATTCAAGTACCAGATACTCCAGTTTGCCCATAACCAGGGACACGGCTAATCATGATTAGTTTGTACACTCTGTAGAGGTTTGTGCACTTTTCCCCACAAGACTCGATCACCTCCGTTGGATTTCTCGCACTGCATGGTGTTTGAGAAACGGATGACCGAGACACAGTCTTTCGGAAGAATTCACTCTTTACCCCGGGTGGACCGGTACACCTACTTTCCCCTACATCTGCTAGTCCACCACTGAAAGAGCTCACACAACTTACTCATACTATGCCAGAGCCCATAATGGCATTGTGGCTGCACACGGAAGTTTCTAGCATGAATAGTTTTATGATCCCTTTGAGCCTGGGTGGCATTCCATAGGACAATTACACGGAACCCTGGGATTTCCAAGGAAAACACTGGATTCTCCAGGTGCCCTGCAACCAATCCACCCAGATGTGTATTCAAGTAGCCACCTTAAGTTGAACCATTAATTAACAACTCATATCTATCATGGATTTCACTCAAACCCAAACCACGTCTACGAGCATAGCATGATAACATAAGCATAACGTAGAAGTAACTCCCAAGGGTTTGGAAATAATGCAGGTAATAGGTTCTACCTCAATCTACTTCCCAGACCCACAAGTTAAGAGATCCTACTCATGCAATGTGTGAGGGTTTGATCTAATGCATAAAAACTAGGTAATAAAGGGTATGGTCAAAGTGTTACTTTCCTTGCTAACGATTCACAAAACCTAGAGACTCGTAGTAGCATGCTTCACTGTCTGTGTATTCTATCGCAAGAAAACAATAGCATACATAAGTAATCAAGCAAAGATGCACATACAGAACTCCAAAAGAGAAGATCTAACTAGAAAGTTCAACTTAAGAAATCCGGTTTGCAAAAAGAACAAATCGAACCAAGCAACGAAACTCCAACTGCGAAAGAAACAAGATCCGTTTACTAGATTGATCTAGGGTCAAATTTTACTGTAGCAAAACATTGCTCAAGTTGGTTAAAAGGAAAGAGGGCGTCGAGTCGAATATCTGGGATTTTGAATCACATGATTCCGACTCTCGAGCGAAAAGAAAAACGAAAAACAAGATCAGGGCAAAAATCGCAATCGAAATAATCGCGGAAAAATACCCCCAAAAAGAAAACTGACGAACAGGCTAACGAACGAACGTTCACTATCTGTAACTAACGGGCGGACAGCATTCGTTAAAACGAACATACGGACGAACTCCCGCAAAGTAACTAAACAGAAAAAAAACGAATCGATCTGAAAAAACAGATCTAGGGTTTGTAAAAATAAGACGGCGGCGGCGGCGTGAGGCGGCGGCGGCGGCTCGGGCATGCCGCGGCTAGGGTTTCGGCTGGGCGGGATGAGGCGGTGACTTGGGCTGGCGGCTGCGCTTTTAAAGGCCCGACTAGGATGAGTCCTAGTCGGTTACGGCCCTAGGTCGGTTCGCCCCCTTTTTTTCTTAAACAAGTCCTGACGAACGAAAACTAACGAAAGAAATACTAAACAGACTCCAAAAATTCCGAAATAAATTTTCACCGTCCTCTCTTAATATTTAGGACAAAGTGAACATTTTCCCGGACATAAATACAATTTTGAAAAACGTGCATTTTTCCTATGCATATAAAATCGCAAATAAATCCGAATAAAAACCAAAAGTGATTTTGATATTTTTCCTCCAAATATTTCTTTTATTTTGGAGAAGTCATTTTATCTCCGCTCGTATATTTTATTTAGAAATACTTTTAGGGAGAGAAAAATAATTAAAATCAACGCGATCCTCTAACCGGTATTCGAGAAAACTCAAATACGAAAATGGTAAAATTCCCAACTCTCTCCGCAGGTCCTTGAGTTGCTTAGAATTTTCGAGGGTCGCCACGCACAAAATGCAATAAAATATGCAATGCAGTATGATCTATGTATAACATTCCAAATTGAAAATTTGGGATGTTACAAACCTACCCCCCTTAGAATGAAACTCACCCTCGAGATTCGGCTTGGCTGGAGAACAGGTGCGGGTGGTCCTTGCGTAGATCATCTTCTCGTTCCCAGGTAGCTTCTTCCTCGGTGTGGTGACTCTACTGAACTTTCCAAAACTTGATAACCTTACTGTGGGTGACTCTACTCGAAAATTCAAGAATCTTGACGGGTTTCTCCTCATAAGTCAGATCACTATCCAATTGAATTGATTCCAGGGGTACCGTGTCTCTTAAAGGAATATCGGTCATCTCTGCGCGACACTTCTTAAGCTGAGAAACGTGAAACACATCGTGCACTCCTGACAATCATTTGGGTAACTCCAATTTATAGGCAACCTCTCCCATGCATTCCAAAACACTGTAAGGTCCCACAAATCTCGGGGCTAGCTTTGCCTTAACTCTAAAACGTTTTACTCCTCACAGAGGCGACACTCTCAAGTACGCTCTGTCTCCAATTTCATAGGCTACTTCCTCGCGCTTCGAGTCTGCATAACTCTTCTGCCTGTATTAGGATACCTTCAGTCTATCTCGAATCAGTTTAACCTTCTCTTCAGACTCTTTGATCAAGTCTGGTCCAAACAACTGTTGGTCTCCAACTTCATCCCACATTAACGGCATTCAACATCTCCGTCCGTACAATGCTTCGAACGGTGCCATCTTCAAACTGGCCTGGTAACTATTGTTGTACGAGAACTCCGAGTAGGGCAAGTTGTCATCCCAACTAGATCCATAATCTAGCGCACAAGCTCTCAACATGTCTTCCAGAATCTGATTGACTCTTTCGGTCTGTCCATCGGTCTGCGGATGAAAAGCTGTACTGAATTCCAGCCTCGTTCCCAAAGTGTGGTGTAGTTGATGCCAAAAATTTGAGGTAAACTGTGTTCCTCTATCTGATACAATGGTCCTCGGAACGCCATGCAGACATACGATCCTGGTCATGATATCTTGGCCAACTTCGCACTGGTATACGTGGTTTTCACGGGGATAAAGTGGGCTACCTTGGTCAAGCGGTCCACTACTACCCAGATTGAGTCATATCCTGATTTGGTCCTGGGCAATCCGGTGATAAAGTCCATGCCAGGCTTGTCCCACTTCCATTCGGGTATTGGCATAGGCTGTAACAATCCTGCTGGCTTTTGATGCTCCGCCTTCACTCTCTGGCATACATCACATACTGCAACATATTCGGCAATATCCTTCTTCATTCCCGTCCACCAAAAAGGTTCTTTCAAATCCAAATAGATCTTAGTGTTTCGGGGGTCTATCGAGTATGGCGAATCATGTGCCTCCTGCAGTATCAACTTCCTGATCTCCGGGTTGTTGGGCAGATAGATTCGATCCTCAAACCACAAGGTGTCGTGTTCATCTTCACGAAATCCCTTGGCTTTTCCTTCACTCATCCTCTCCTTTATCTCGGCAATCTCCTTGTCCTCTTTCTGGGCTTCGCGTATCTTTCCCAGCAATGTTGACTGAACCTCCAATGTTGCGACAAAACTTCTAGGAACTATCTCCAAACGAAGCTCCCTGAGATCTTCTGCTAACTCCTGTGGCAATCCCCCCTTTACTAGGGTATTCGCATAACTCTTCCAACTCAAAGCGTCTGCCACAATGTTGGCCTTTCCTGGGTGATAGTGCAGCTTCAAGTCATAATCCTTTATAAGCTCCAACCATCTCCTTTGTCTGAGGTTCAGCTCCTTCTGAGTGAAAATGTACTTCAAACTCTTGTGATCCGTGTACACATCACAACAATTTCCAATAAGGAAATGTCTCCAAGTTTTGAGCGCGTGCACCACAGCTGCTAACTCCAGATCGTGCGTCGCATAATTTAACTCTTGCGGTCGCAGTTGACGAGATGCATAAGAAACAACTCTTCCATCCTGCATGAGTACTCCTCCAAGTCCTAAGCGTGAAGCATCGCAGTATACATGGAAATCCTTGCGTCTATCTGGCAAGATTAGCACTGGGGCTGTTGTCAATCATTTCTTCAACTCCTGGAAACTTTCTTCGCACTCTTCAGTCCAATGGAATTTTGTCTCCTTCTTCAGCAATGTCGTCATTGGCTTTGCAATCTTGGAGAAATTTCTTATGAATCTCCGGTAATATCCCACGAGTTCAAGAGAACTACGGATCTCTCCAACTGAAGTGGGTGCCAACCACTCAGTGACTGCCTGCACTTTGACAGGGTCCACTGCTATACCTTCTCCTGATATAGCATGCCCTAGGAATCCAACTTCCTTCAACCACAACTCGCATTTGCTAAACTTGGCGTACAACTGATGTTCTCTGAGCTTCTCCAGTACCAAACGCAAATGCTCCGCGTGTTCCTCTTCGTTCTTCGAGTACACCAAAATATCATCAATGAATACCACGACAAACTTATCCAAGAACTCCATGAACACCTTATTCATCATACTCATCAAATACGTAGGGGCGTTAGTCAATCCAAATGACATAACCGTATACTCATATAGCCCATACCTTGTGGTGAAGGCTATCTTAGGTATATCCTTCTCTCGGATCTTCAACTGGTGGTATCCAGATCGTAGATCGATCTTGGAGAATACTTTCGCTCCCTGGAGTTGGTCGAACAGATCATTGATCATCGACAGCGGGTACGTATTCTTAATAGTCACTTCATTAATTGCTCGATAATCAATGACCATTCTTAAAGATCCATCCTTCTTCTTGACCAAAAGCACTAGGGTTCCCCAAGGTGATGAACTCCGGCGAATAAATCCTTTCTCCAGTAACTCCTTAATCTGCTTCTTGATCTCCTCCAGATCATTTGCTGGCATCCGATATGGTCTCTTCGATATTGGTCCGGTGCCAGGCAATAATTCAATCAAGAACTCAATATCCCTATCGGTGGCATGCTGGGTAGCTCCTCTGGAAAAACATCCGGGTAATCCTTTACTACATGCACTTCCTCTTGAACAACTCCCGTGAGAGAATGTACTTGTGTCCTTCTAGGAGAATGCCTAGATACATACTTGATCCTTTTTCCCTCCAGGGTGGTAAGCAAAATAGACTTGATGGCACAATCGATGTTCCCTCCATACATCGATAGCCAATCCATACCTAGTATCACATCCAATCCTTGTGACTCCAAATCTATAAGGTCTGAGGGGAAAACATGGCGTCCTATGACCAATGGCGTATGAAAACATCCTTGATGTGCCATATACTCCACTCCTGGAGAACTTACTAACATGGGGGTCTTAAGTACTTGGGTGGGCAACTTATGTCTATTTACGAATCCCCTTGAAATGTACGAATGCGATGCACCAGTATCGAAAAGAACTATTGCGGTAAATGACTTTACCAAAAACTTACCGACAACATCATCTGGTTGCTCTTCAACCTCCTCCACGGTCATGTGGTTCACTTGTCCTTTGTTGAACGGGTTGGGATTCTTCCCAGTGCTTCCATTGCCGTTCCCATTCTTAGCTTCAGGGCACTCCGTGGCATAGTGTCCATTCTTCCCGCACTTGAAACAAATAACGTTGCTCAAATCCCTCTTGGCGGGTGTGGATGGAGTAGAGCGGTTCTGATTATTATTGCCTCGATTCCCATTCCCATTCTTGGAGCTATTGTGGTTGTGAGAACTTCCTCCAGAGTTGGTGTGGCTTCCATGGTTATGGGTGTATCCTCCCGAATTCGGAGTGAATCGGGGCTTCTGCTGGGCTCCAGAATTATTCCTTCCTTGTCCATACTTCCTCTTGCGGCTCTCAATCTGCTGCTGCTTCCCTTTAATCATAAGAGCCTTATCTACCAACTCCTGGTAGTTGTTGAAGGTTGCCACCATCAACTGTACGCTCATCTCATCATTCAGCCCTTCCATAAACCTTTCCTGCTTAGCGGCATCTCTGGCCACATCATCTGGGGTGTAACGAGATAGGGTACTAAACTCATCTACGTACTGAGCCACAGTACGATTTCCTTGGCGCAAATTGCGAAACTCCCGCTTCTTCATGCTCATAGCTCCAGTTGAGACATGGGTTGTCTGGCCCAAGATGCGATTCTATCCCGATCACGTGACACTTACGTGATTGGGGCACAACCGCATTTCAGGCTCTTAGCAAGATGGATATCATTACAAAGTACCATTACATACATACATGGGGGATACAACAAATACATACAAGTGACATGAATACAACATCATCAATACAAGGCATCCGACTATGGATGCAAACATGAAAAGCACAACGACATCCATCTGCTATCCCAGGCTGCCGACCCGGAACCTAACCCAAGACTAACGAAGAAGAAGAAGAAAGAACTCCAACATAAAGGACATCGCTCTCGCGTCAAGTAATCGGAAACCTGCACCTGCAATTATTGTTGTAGTATCTGTGAGCCACGAGGACTCAGCAAACCCATAACCATGGGTTTCAAGACTAGCAAAGCTTAATAGGAAAGGAAGGGATAGTGGTGAGGTTGCAGCAGCAGCTCAGCATAAATATGGTGGCTAACTAACGAGTACAAGAATAAGATGAGCATCTACGCAAACGGTCGCAAACAAGTAATGATCGCTAAAGATCCTGAACTACCTATGAGTCAAACATAACCCCACCGTGTTCTCTTCTCAAATTGAAAAGAGACAGTCATGGTTACTCACACAGTTCTGTATTTTAACTCGGATCCTCTGTCATGTTTTCTGCAACTGGAGATTAACAAATTCCAATCTGCCACATAACCACGGGCACGGCTTTCAAAAGATCATAACCCTGCAGGGGTGTCCCAACTTAGCCCATCACAAGCTCTCACGATCAGCACAGATAATAATAATATTACCCCTTATCTTAGGGACAATTCGATCAGGCTCGAAATCCCAGTGCACAAGACATTTCGACAATGGTAAAACAAGTCCAGCCAGACCTCCCGGCGTGCCGACACCTTGATAGTAGCCGCGCGTATCTCGTCTCAGGCCACGACCGGATGGGTGATCCTACATGAGCCAATCCTCGAGTCTCCCCGTGGTGGCCCGCAAAACCCCCATTTGGGACCAACACCATCAGCACTGGCCCCCCTACTATGTAGAAAGAATCCTCAGGGACGCGACCCCCTAAGCAATTTAATTAATTAATTAAGTTTTTATTATGAGGCAAATTAAAACCAATAATGGGCCTTGCTGGAGGAGTTTTATTCAAAGACGAACTGTCAAGGGGCCCCCATATACCCAACCGTGTAAGCAACGCAAAAATCAAGGAACATAATGCCGGTTTATCAGCTCCTAAGGTGGCATGAGTGGAACAACACACCGAGCAAAAGGCCAAGCCTTCCACCCATTGCCAAGTATATAGGTGTGTTAGGATATATAAGATATATTGTGATATTCCAACAACAAGTTCCAACATGGAACGATCTTCATCTTCACCTGCAACTAACAATGCTATAAGAGGGGCTGAGCAAGTGGGTAGCATAGCCAAACAACGGTTTGCTGGGAAGGTGTCAAAGGTTAGAGGTTTCATGACAACAAGGAGAGGGGCTGCCAATAATGATGGGTAGCGCGACATATAACGATAGCATCGAGACATCTAGCATAGCAATGATAGTAAAGGTACCCAAGGTGATGGTCATCTTGCCTGAGATCCCGCAAGGAAGACGAACGAATCCATGAAGAAGACGAAGAAGAAGCCTTGAAGATGAACCAAGTGTAGACGAACGAATCCTTCACGAACGCAACAGGTAATGAACTAGCGAGAAGAAGCACACAACAAGGTAAACACACCACTCAAAACATGACAAGAAGCTCAACCAAGTATGATGCAAGACACGTCTATATGATGAAAAACATGGCAAGGGATGAAGCACACAAGAACAACACAAACCAACAAGTTTAAATGAGGTCGGAATCAACATATAACAATTCCGGTAAGTCCTCATATGCACATTTCGAAAATGGTCCAGATCTGAACAAACCTTAAGTTAAAGTTGTTAAACAGAAAGTTTACATGCACCATGATGATCTACATGAAATTCTAGTCAAGTTTCATATAAAGTTTGTTTAATTCGGAGCTACGGCCTAGAAGATATGAGCAAAACAAGACAAGCATGTCAAACATGCAAGATGCAAACAAACATCAAGAAAACTAACTCCAAACAGGTCAACAACCTGATATTATGCTTCTACATGAAAAATCACACAAGTTTCATATAGGACACGCTCAAAACGGAGCAACGGTTCAACACATACACATGAAACAAGATAAAACAGCAAGCTGTCCAAAATCAGCAACATAGCAACTTAGGAGCAAACTATATATATGCTACATCACCCAAACATGATAACAAGAGGCATGGATGTGAAGTAGTCATGATACTTAACAAGCATGAACTTAGAACACGCCCAAAATCTTGCTGAAACACCATTTACCAAGCATGACAAGTTGCAATAAATTTATCCAGACTTAGTCAAAATCTGGGAAGGCAAAAACATCATCACGATGCTGCCTTTGGAGGCACAAAACAACAAGCATATCAACTCTACCAAGTATATAAAGATCACGGACATGTAATAGACATGGCATGCATCAAACAACTCCATTGGAGCATCTCCATAGGAGGCATGGATCAATAACAACAAGCTTCACCAAATTGATCATGCTAATAACATGCTGACAGGTAAAATTTATAGCAACTTGAGAGCAAGTATTAAATAAGATACAGCAGGCCATATGTGCAAACAAGGGCATAGAGGGATAGAGCATAACATGGACAACAAGACATGATCGTTGGACAACCCGGTTTAACAGATTCCAGACTTGGCAGTTTTTTCACCAAGTATAAAACAGCAACAAGCAAACATGCATGGATTTGAGTGAGGCATCAAGCAAAACATAGCATCAGGTTTAACAGATTCCAGACTTGGCAGTTTTTTCACTAAGTATAAAACAGCAACATTGGCATGGCATGTTTACAAGCTTGTTTAAGTCACCGCAAGGCAAGACCATAAGATTGTGCTTCTAAAACATAATGACATGTGACATGAAGACAATCACATCAATAGCAATGAGCAAGTCAAATCAGCATCTCACAACAAGTTTCAGCACTTAACAGCCACATGCACTTTTGCAACAGATATTAATATGGCAATATGGCACCTAACATGAATACTACATCAACCAACATGTAGAGCACTTCACAATGAACATTTTGACATATCATATACTCCATTTGGATAAACATGCAAAAAGATATCACCACCACAAGCATGCAACAAAATTATAGTTATCAGCAGTTTTAAACATATAGCACTCTTGCAACGATGATTAGGGCATCTAGATGAACTCAAACAAGCATGCCACAATGGAACAAAATGAAGAGCATATCACCACGATCATTTTGACATATCATTCACTCAATTTGGACCATCAAGCAAAAAGTTACAGCCATGCAAAGTATGCAATAAACTTACAAAACTCAGGGACTTAGTTAAAAAAAGGACAACCTTGGGGCTGACTAGGCGGACGTGTCCGTGCCCGGACGGACTTGTCCGTCAGTGCTGGACCCGCGGACCCACCTGGCAGGGACTCGGGGCGGCATGAGCGGACAGGTCCGGACCCGGCCGGACATGTGCGGCAGCTGGGACCCACACGGTCGGTCAGCGCGGTGGATCGGGCTCCTCCCGATCCGAACTGGACGCGGCCGGCGGCGGCGAGGCCTCGGGGCTGTGGCGGCCGGCGGTGGCGAGGCCAGCGCGGTGAGCTCGATGAAGCTGGCGGCGAGATCGGTTGCCGGCGGCGGCGGCGGAGCTCGGCTTCCTCGCTGTGGCTGCGGAAGAGAGAGTCAGAGAGAGCATAGGAGGGAGGTAGGAGAGATGGGGTGGAGCGGGGCTGGCCTGGACGAGGTCCTCGCCGGCGGCAGAGCTCCGGTGGCCGACCGGGGAGGGCGGCGGCGAGGGAGATCGGGCTCTGCCCGATCCAGACGAGGGAGGCGCGCGGGGGGAGATCGAGTGACGGCGGCGGAGCAAAGTGGGCTTGGGAGCGGGCTTCGGGACCCAGATCGGGCCCTTCGGGGCCTGGAGTGGCCCGCGCGGTGGCTGACGCGGGAAGGGCCAGGTGTCGAGCGGGGGTTGGCTGAGGGTGACGCTGAGAAGTGAGGTGGCAACGCGGGATTGGGTCGGGCGGTGGCTACGGCAGCGCAGGCGGCGGCGTGCGCATTGGAGCAGCGCCAAGTGGCGGGTGGAGGATGGAGCGGCGCGGAATCTGAGGAGGAGGGGGGCTAGGAGGTAGGGGAATACTAGGTTTAGTCCAAAAATGGACTAAGGGATGTTATATATAGGGAAGAAGGGCTAGGTTTAGGGGATTTAGGCCGTTTCGGAGCCGTTCGATCACCTCGGGCTTAGAGGAGAGAAGAGAGGGAGAGGCCCGGCGGGGTTTTCAGAGAGCGAAAACATCCGACGTTTAAACCGGCGACTAGTGCCGCTATATTTAACGGTTGGCCTATCAAACGAGCTCCGAATGTGACGAAATTTGGCAGGCGGCCTGTCTACACTATAATAAGACCACACGGCAAGTTTGATCCCATTCCGAGAACATTTTCCTGGCCACTCATAAAATAAATATTTGGAGGTGCCGCGGGCACGTGCAAGTGTGTCTGGGCTCAGAACGGACAACGGAGAGGACGTGCGGACTCGGACGAATGCAAGTTTTTGAAAACATGCTGATGCAATGCACATGATGACAAGGCAAAGATGCAACATGCAAGCAGATGACATGGCAACGACGACAAATAAATGGCTGACACCTGGCGCATCGGTCTCGGGGTGTCACAACACTCCCCTACTAACAAGAGATCTCGTCCCGAGATCTTAGGAACGAGACGGAAGATGAAAAGGAAGAACAAAGTTCTTCGAGGACAAAAGAGTGAAACCAAAGAACCTGGAGAGGTCGAGCCACTTGAAAGGAAGAATATAACGGAGATGAACGAGATTGAGAAGCTCCGTTACAAAAGAGGAACAAGGAACAGACGAGCTGAACGAACAAGAATGAATTCGAGACCACTCCGGTTAATAAGAGATAGAAAGGAATTTGAACTAAGGAATTCGGGTAGCACTCTGGCTGAAACTGAAAGAAATAGCACACCGGTTGAACATGAATGGAATGGAAAAAGAACTTGAAGACATGAAATGATACTGAACGAGAGCAACAACACAATGCCTCCGGAAGAATTAAAAGAGTGGAATGACGCGAACGGATAGAGAGGAACACTTCCACCACGAATGAATTCAAAGCATCCTTGCAAAGAAATGATGAACAGAGTTGTTGGGTAAAATCAAAAACAAAAGAATTATCTTGTTGTGGAATTATGTAAACATCTCAAAAGTTGAGGTGAATTGTGCTGCAACCAAATGATTGAATAGACGAGAATGAAGAAATGCAAAACTCCACTTCAAACGAATACGGAGAATTATTTGCATCTCGGGATAGAAAAGAATAATGCTTGAGCTTCTCAACAAGAATTATTGAACAATTGAAGAATGAATTAACTCATGATGAACCCCCATGAAGAACTCTGGTAACCAAAAGGATGATGATATAGAAATGACGGATAAAAGAATAAGATTAAAGCCTTGCGATGATTTAGACGGGGGTTTCGATGAGATACCCGAGAAAACTTTGAACTCCGGAAAAGAAAAGATGAAAATACTTGGGACTAGAATGTATTCATCAAGAAAAAACTCCGAAGGAAGGGATTAATCAACTCCGCAAACAAGAATAAGAATTATGGTATGCTCATCCTTCATCTATTAAATTGATGAGAAGCAATGGATTTGCATATCACTTATTCACGTTGAAAAAGATTAAAGAGGGATATAGCTTGAACTTGCGAAAATCTTCATGAACACCGGTTGGATTGGAAGAAAAACAAATGGATTGATATGATAACACCGGAAAAGAACTCTTGAGCGAACCACCGTAAGAATTAAAGCCGAGTGAAGAAAAGAACGAACCACCGGGAAGAACTAAAATCGAGTGATGAAATAGAACAAACCACCGTGAAGAATAGAAATTGAGTGAATACGATGAATCGCCGGGATAATAAAGAACTTGAGGAAATTAGAATGCCGACAACGAAGAGATAGTAAACTGATTAAAGAATACTTGAACGAAGAACCAGATGAATGTGAGGCGAACGAAGAGGCATCAATGTAGAATATTTGGAGGACGAAGTTGAAAACTTAGAACAAAAAAATCTTCTGAAATGAAGGCCTTCGGAGAATCAAGAAATTAAAAAGAACTCATGAAATGCTCCGGAAGAATGAAAGGAAGAAGGGCTGAATCACACATGAAAATAATTTGCAAACGATCTTGGAGAAGGCATATGACTGATGGAATCCATACTTACGTCACACTTGAAAAGAATGTTGGAACACTCCGGAAATTAGAAGAGTCAGGTAAGATCCTGGGAAAGACCTGTGGGTTATGAGCCCACCGCAGAGAAAACCACCGTTGGAAAGGATTGGAAGGAGAAGAAGCACCAGAACAATTGAAAAACTCGAATGAGGTGACACCCTCTAATTAATTGGAATACAATTGAATTTGTTGAGATATCTTCAGAACTCTGGGACGATAAAATGACAAGAGACGAGCGAGCAATTGGAATCACTTGAGCCGAGGAAAGAATATGACGAGCACCAAATACAAATTGAATTGGAACCACCGGAAAAGAAGAACAGGTGAAGAATATCGAACGAGAGAAGAATCTCCAGTTGAAATAATTGAGGAAAGGAAGCAAAGGATTCACACGAGTAAGATGGATACTCGATTAAGGACTTCGGCTCTGAGAAGCAAAAGGGTGGGTGGGTGGGAAAAAGAAGGAACACATTGGACGGGGAAAACACCGTCGGTTGAAAAGAACTGGGGGTTGAACTTGCAAAGAAGAAGAGGGTCGAATCCCCTTGATGAGAGATGCACCAGATGAAAGAACTGACAACGCAACAAACGAAAACTAACCACGTGATCCTAAAAAAAATTGAAGGGGAAGAGGAGTAATTCAAAACACCTACGTTAAGATTCCTCACCAGAGCGACGAAGGGGCTGAGGAGTAAAAAGAATTCCTACTCTCCGATATAACTAGACTCCAAAATAGTTTTTGCTCGACTCGACAACGGCCAAGCTACGATCAATCAAGGGGGCTCCTATGGTCGGTCCAAGCTCTGATACCAACTTGTCAGTCCCAATATGCGATTCTATCCTGATCACGTGACACTTACGAGATTGGGGCACAACCGCATTTCGGGCTCTTAGAAAGATGGATATCATTACAACGTACCGTTACATACATACATGGGGGATACAACAAATACATACAAGTCACATGAATACAACATCATCAATACAAGGCATCCTACTACGGATGCAAACATGAAAAGCACAACGACATCCATCTGCTATCCCTGCCGACCCGGAACCTAACCCATGACTGACGAAGAAGAAGAAGAAGAAAGAACTCCAACATAAAGGACATCGCTCTCGCGTCAAGTAATCGGGAACCTGCACCTGCAACTGTTGTTGTAGTATCTGTAGGCCACAAGGACTCAGCAATCCCATAACCATGGGTATCAAGACTAGCAAAGCTTAATAGATAAGGAAGGGATAGTGGTGAGAGCGGCTAAGCATAAATATGATGGCTAACTTACGAGTACAAGAATAAGATGAGCATCTACACAAACAGTCGCAAACTAGTAATGATCGCTAAAGATCCCGAACTACCTACGAGTCAAACATAACCCCACCATGTTCTCTTCTCAAAGTGAAAAGAGATAGTCACGGTTCCTCACACAGTTGTATATTTTAACTCGAATCCTCTGTCAAGTTTTCTACAATCGGACATTAACAAATTCCAATCTTCCACATAACCGCGGGCACGGCTTTCGAAAGATCATAACCCTGCAGGGGTGTCCCAACTTAGCCCATCACAAGCTCTCACGATCAGCAGAGATAATAATAATATTACCCCTTATCTTAGGGACAATCCGATCAGGCTTGGAATCCCGGTGCACAAGACATTTCGACAATGGTAAAACAAGTCCAGCAAGACCTCTCGGCGTGCCGACACCCTGAAAGTAGCCGCGCGTATCTCGTCTCAGGCCACGACCGGATGGGTGATCCTACATGAGCCAATCCTCGAGTCTCCCGGTGGTGGCCCCGCATAACCCCCGTTTGGGACCAACACCATCAGCACTGGCCCCCTGCTATGTAGAAAGAATCTTCGGGGACGCGACCCCCTATGCAATTTAATTAATTAATTAAGTTGTTATTATGAGGCAAATTAAAACCAATGTTGGGCCTTGCTGGAGGAGTTTTATTCAAAGACGAACTGTCAAGGGGTCCCCATATGCCCAACCGTGTAAGGAACGCAAAATCAAGGAACATAACGCCGGTTTATCGGCTCCTAAGGTGGCATGAGTGGAACAAAACACCGAGCAAAAGGCCAAGCCCTCCACCCATTGCCAAGTATATAGGTGTGTTAAGATATATAAGATATATTGTGATATTCCAACAACAAGTTCCAACATGAAACGATCTTCATCTTCACCTACAACTAACAATGCTATAAGAGGGGTTGAGCAAGCGGGTAACATAGCCAAACAACGGTTTGCTGGGAAGGTGTCAAAGGTTAGAGGTTTCATGGAAACAAGGAGAGGGTCTGACAATAATGATGGGTAGCGCATCATATAATGATAGCATCGAGACATCTAGCATAGCAATGATAGTAAAGGTATCCAAGGTGATGGTCATCTTTCCTAAGATCCCGCAAGGAAGACGAACGAATCCATGAAGAAGACTAAGAAGAAGCCTTGAAGACGAACCAAGTGTTGAGGAACGAATCCTCACGAACGCAACGGGTAATGAACTAGCGAGAAGAAGCACACAACAAAGTAAACACATCACTCAAAACATGACAAGAAGCTCAACCAAGTATGATGCAAGACAAGTCTATATGATGCAAAACATGGAAAGGGATGAAGCACTCAAGAACAACACAAACCAACAAGTTTAAATGAGGCCGGAATCAACATATAACAATTCCGGTAAGTCCTCATATGCACATTTCGAAAATGGTCCAGATCTGAACAAAATCTTAAGTTAAAGTTGTTAAACAGCAATTTAACATGCACCATGATGATCTACACGAAATTCTAGTCAAGTTTCATATAAAGTTTGTTTAATTCGGAGCTACGGCCTAGAAGATATGATCAAAACAAGACAAGCATGTCAAACATGCAAGATGCAAACAAACATCAAGAAAACTCACTACAAACAGGTCAGCAACCTGATATTATGCTTCTACATTCAAAATCACACAAGTTTCATATAGGACACGCTCAAAACGGAGCAACGGTTCAACACATACACATGAAACAAGATAAAACAACAAGCTATCCAAAATCAGCAACATAGCAACATTGAAGCAAGGTATATATATGCTACATCACCCAAACATGATAACAAGAGGCATGGATGTGAAGTAGACATGATACTTAACAAGCATGAACTTAGAACACACCCAAAAGCTTGCTAGAACACCATTAACCAAGCATGGCAAGTTTCAATAAATTTATCCAGACTTAGTGAAAATCTGGGAAAGGCGAAAACATCATCACGATGCTGCCTTTGGAGGCACAAAATAATAAGCATATCAACTCTACCAAGTATATAAAGATCATGGACATGTAATAGACATAGCTACATCAAACAACTCCATTGGAGCATCTCCATAGGAGGCATGGATCAATAACAACAAGCTTCACCAATTTGATCATGCTGATAATAGGCTGACAGGTAAAATCTATAGCAACTTGAGAGCAAGCATTAAATAAGCTATAGCTGGCCAAATGTGCCAACAAGGGCATGGAGGGATAGAGCATAACATGGAAAATAATACATGATCACTGGACAACCCAAAACAAGCATGGATTTGAGTGAGGCATCAAGCAAACATAGCATCAGGTTTAACAGATTCCAGACTTAGCAATTTTTTCACTAAGTATAAAACAGCAACATTGGCAAGGCATGTTTACAAGCTTGTTTAAGTCACCTCAAGGCATATCATGAAAAGTGGATTGCACCACAGCAAGACCATAAGATTGTGCTTCTAAAACATATTGACATGTGACATGAAGACAATCACACCAATAGCAATGAGCAAGTCAAATCAGCATCTCACAACAAGTTTCAGCATTTAATAGCCACATGCACTTTTGCAACAGAGATTAACATGGCAATATGTCACCTAACATGAATGCTACCGCAACCAACATGTAGAGCACTTCACAATGAACAATTTGACATATCATATGCTCCATTTGGACAAACATGCAAAAAGTTATCACCACCACAAGAATGCAACAAAATTATAGTTATCAACAGTTTTAAACATATAGCACTCTTGCAACGATGATTAGGGCATCTAGATGAACTCAAACAAGCATGCTACAATGGAACAAAATGAAGAGCATATCACCACGATCACGTTGACATATCATTCACTCAATTTGGACCATCATGCAAAAAGTTACAGCCATGCAAAGTATGCAATAAATATACAAAACTCAGGGACTTAGTGAAAAAAAGCACAACCTCGGGGTTGACTAGGCGGACGTGTCCGTGCCCGGACGGACATGTCCGTCGGTGCTGGACCCGTGGAACCACCTGGCAGGGCTCGGGGCGGCACGAGTGGACAGGTCCGGACCCGGCCGGACATGTCCGGGGGCCGGGACCCACACGGCCGGTCAACGTGGTGGATCAGGCTCCTCCCGATCCGAACTGACCGCGGCCGACGGCGGCGAGGCCTCGGGGCGGTGGCGGCCGGCGGCGGCGAGGCCGGCGCGGTGAGCTCGACGAAGCTGGCGGCGGGATCGGTTGCCGGCGGCGGCGGCGGAGCTCGGCTCCCTTGTTGTGGCTGCGGAAGAGAGAGTCGGAGAGAGAGCACGAGGAGGGAGGAAGGAGAGATGGGGTGGAGTGGGGCTGGCCTAGACGAGGTCCTCGCGGACGGCAGAGCACCGGTGGCCGGCCGGGGAGGGCGGCGGCGAGGGAGATCGGGCTCTCCCGATCCAGACGAGGGAGGCGCGAGGGGGGAGATCGAGCGACGGCGGCAGAGTGAAGCGGGCTCGGGAGCGGGCTTTGAGACCCAGATCGGGCCCTTCGGGGCCCGGAGCGGCCCGCGCGATGGCTGACGCGGGAAGGGCCAGGTGTCGAGCGGGGGTTGGCTGAGGGCGACGCTGAGAAGTGAGGTGGCAGCGCGGGATTGGGTTGGGCGGCGGCTATGGCAGCACAGGCAGCGGCGTGCCCATTGGAGTGGCACCAAGTGGCGGATGGAGGATGGAGCGGCGCGGAATCTGAGGAGGAGGGGGGCCAGGAGGTAGGGGAAGAATAGGTTTAGTCCAAAAATGGACTAAGGGCTATTATATATAGGGAAGGAGGGCTAGGTTTAGGGGATTTAGGCCGTTTCGGAGCCGTTCGATCGCCATGGGACGGTTCCAAACACAGGGTAGTCTAGGTGGGTTGCAGGTGAGGTTAGTGGGCTGTGTAGACGGCCTCGGGCTTAGAGGAGAGAAGAGAGGGAGAGGCCCGGCGGGGTTTTCGGACACCGAAAACGTCCAACGTCTAAACCGGTGACTAGTGCCGCTATATTTAACGGTTGGGCTATCAAACGAGATCCGAATGCGACGAAATTTGGCAGGCAGCCTGTGTACACTATAATAAGACCACACACAAAGTTTCATCCCATTCCGAAAACATTTTCCCGGCCACTCATAAAATAAATATTCGGAGGTGCCGCGGGCACGTGCAAGTGTGTCTGGGCTCAGAACGGACAACAGAGAGGATGGGCGGACTCGGACGAATGCAAGTTTTTGAAAACATGCTGATGCAATGCACATGATGACAAGGCAAAGATGCAACACGCAAACAGATGACATGGCAACGATGACGAATAACTGGCTGACACCTGGCGCATCGGTCTCGGGGTGTCACATGGGCAGTGCGAAAAGCTTGCTGAAACTGTTCCCAAGTGACATTGGCTATAGGGAAAGTGGCTGTGTAATTCTCCCACCATGCTACTGCTGGACATGACAACTGATGTGCGGCAAATCGCACCTTCTCAGCATCCGTGCAATTGGCGGTGGTCAAATCCCTTCTAATCTTGCGCAGCGAGTCATCAGCAACTATTGGTTCAATGCTACTAGCAAATACCAGGTTGTCCACGGGTGGTGGTGGTGGAGGGTTGTTGTTGTTGTTCTGGTTGTTCTTAGTGTTCTGGACAAGAAGTTGCATCAAAGTGTTCTGCTGCTAGATCAACTAAGTGAGCTGAGGGGGAAACTAAAATCCGGGCTCACGTCTCGGAGGCATATGATGGGTGTAGAGGGAAGAGATTAGACTAGAAATGAGGTCTAAGGGAAAATTTCACTACCCATATGCACATGAGACAAACACAATCATATCACACCAATCAATTTCAAACAGGGGCTTACAAAGATCTAACTAACGTTACAAAAGTGCTCTAACTACTACTTTGTGGGGAAAAACTACTGGTCATAGGGTAGTCATCTAGAAATTTTGATCGGCTGAAGATTCCATGATGTCTGCTCCAGCTTCATCTTCATAATCTTCATCATCACTATCATCGGGGTCTGAATCCGTGTCGTCGATGATGATGTAATCTTCAGAACAAATCTCCTTGGGTTCTTCTTCCTCTTCTCCTCCTCCTGGTGCTAGATATCCCATGAATACTCCTAGCTTCCTCGTCAAATCATCATTCTTCTCCACAAGTATCATCATCTCCTCCTCGTATCCGTCACGTGTAGACTTGACTTCCTCTTCTAGCTCCAAATTCCTAGTTTGTGCCTTCTTCAAATCTATCACCCCTACGCACATCTGGTGCTCCTGTCGATGAATGTGCTGGTTTAACTCCTGGATGAACGATGCAATGGACCTGTCCTTCCGGGTGCTGATCATGTTCCAACGCTCATCTCGGCATCCATAAATTTGGTAGATAGTGTCCTTTAGCTCCTGCTTGTAGACTTCTCCGATCCTTCCCATTGTTATGTGGGCTGCCATACTCTTGCCTAGGCTCCGGGTTGGTGCATCAAAACAAAACTCTATTGGCTCAATGGATGGTGCGAAGGTTCTTCCATGAATATGAACTTGAATGCTCCATCGCTCCTCTTCTAGTGAAGTGGCGGTGTAGGTCTCGGTGAAACTTGGTATTCCTATATTCAGGTACCTAGTGACCTCCTTCAAGTGTCGTCCAAACGGTGTGTCTTCATCTGGTTGACTGAACTTGTTCCTTGGGTCCACCATCCTAAAGAGTAGAAAATGGAGAGGAGTCATAAATGAGTAGAGAAGAGTGACCTAGGGTTTATCTTAGTGGTCGTGTCCTACAATCAGTGTGTGCTCTGATACCATCTTGTAGCAACTGCAATCCGAATGGACCGAAGTCTCTGTGTTCTGTGTCATCCCTGGATCGGTAATGCTGACACACATGGTACTTGAAGGATTTATAACAGAGTGGCAATCACACACTTATTACATCGAATGTCTCAAAAGAGGACATATTACAAAAGTCTATGGCTTAAGGCCATCTAACAAAATAACAGCGGAAGGATTGGAAGATAAGTGAGTACATCAACGCCAACCACATAGCTGAGTACATGACAAACCACCTAGAACGTCTTACTCCTCGTATGAAAAGTCTGCAATGTAACATGTTGCAGCCCGAAATGGGTCAGCACATGGAATATGCTGGCAAGATAACACAGAAGAATGCAAGTAACAGAATAAAGGCTAACACTATATGCATATTTGGCTGGTGGAGGCTCTAAGGTTAAAGTTTTTTGCATAAAGCCAATTTTTCCCTACAACAAAGGAATGCAATTTATTTTAACTATCATGGTAGTTGAAACCTTATTGAGAAGGTACCTCCAACTCAATCCCAATTAAAGTAATCATTTACCCAACAAAATTAATTTTAGAGTGATGAGATCAACCAATAATTTAAGTACCAGATACTCAAGTTTGTCCATAACCAGGGACACGGCTAATCATGATCAGTTTGTACACTCTACAGAGGTTTGTGCACTTTTCCCCAGAAGACTCGATCTCCTCCGATGGATTTCTCGCACTTCATGGTGTTTGAGAAACGGATGACCGAGACATAGTCTTTCGGAAGCATTCACTCTTTACCCCCGGTGGACCGGTACACCTACTTTCCCCTACATCTGCTAGTCCACTGTCAGGCCCAAGATGCGATTCTATCCCGATCACGTGACACTTACGTGATTGGGGCGCAACCGCATTTCGGGCGCTTAGCAAGATGGATATCATTGCATCGTACCATTACATACATACATGGGGGAATACAACAATACATATAAGTCACATGAATACAACAACATCAATACAAAGTATCCGACCACGGATACAAACATGAAAAAAACAACGACATCCATCTGCTATCCCAGGCTGCCGACCCGGAACCTAACCCAAGACTGAAGAAGAAGAACTCCAACAAAAGAACAACGCTCTCACGTCAAGTCATCGGAAACCTGCACCTGCAACTGTTGTTGTAGTATCTGTGAGCCACGAGGACTCAGCAATCCCATAACCATGGGTAACAAGACTATCAAAGCTTAATAGGTAGGAAGAGGTAAAGTGGTGAGGTTGCAGCAGCGGCTAAGCAAAATATGGTGGCTAACTTACGAGTACAAGAATAAGATGAGCATCTAC
>LR738715.1:490989651-491046026 GCA_902687465.1 Secale cereale | reverse complement strand
TCTACAGAGGTTTGTGCACTTTTCCCCAGAAGACTCGATCTCCTCCGATGGATTTCTCGCACTTCATGGTGTTTGAGAAACGGATGACCGAGACATAGTCTTTCGGAAGCATTCACTCTTTACCCCCGGTGGACCGGTACACCTACTTTCCCCTACATCTGCTAGTCCACTGTCAGGCCCAAGATGCGATTATATCCCGATCACGTGACACTTACGTGATTGGGGCGCAACCGCATTTCGGGCGCTTAGCAAGATGGATATCATTGCATCGTACCATTACATACATACATGGGGGAATACAACAATACATATAAGTCACATGAATACAACAACATCAATACAAAGTATCCGACCACGGATACAAACATGAAAAAAACAACGACATCCATCTGCTATCCCAGGCTGCCGACCCGGAACCTAACCCAAGACTGAAGAAGAAGAACTCCAACAAAAGAACAACGCTCTCACGTCAAGTCATCGGAAACCTGCACCTGCAACTGTTGTTGTAGTATCTGTGAGCCACGAGGACTCAGCAATCCCATAACCATGGGTAACAAGACTATCAAAGCTTAATAGGTAGGAAGAGGTAAAGTGGTGAGGTTGCAGCAGCGGCTAAGCAAAATATGGTGGCTAACTTACGAGTACAAGAATAAGATGAGCATCTACACAAACGGTCGCAACTAGTAGTGATCGCTAAAGATCCTGGACTACCTACGAGTTAAACATAACCCCACCGTGTTCTCTTCTCAAAGTGAAAAGAGATAGTCACGGTTACTCACACAGTTTTGTGTTTTACTTCAGATCCTCTGTCAAGTTTTCTACAACCGGACATTAACAAATTCCAATCTGCCACATAACCGCGGGCATGGCTTTCGAAAGATCATAACCGGGCAGGGGTGTCCCAACTTAGCCCATCACAAGGTCTCACGATCAGTTGACATGATAAATATAATATCATCACCCCTTATCTTAGGGAAATCCGATCAGGCTCGACATCCCGGTGCACAAGACATTTTGACAATGGTAAAATAAGTCGAGCAAGACCTCCCGGCGTGCCGACACCCTGATAGTAGCCGCACGTATCTCGTCTCAGGCCACGACCGGATGGGCGATGCTATAGGTAAAACCAGCCCTCGAGTTTCCTCGATGTGGCCCCGTAGGACCCCCGTTTGGGACCAACACCATCAGCACTGGCCCCCCCTGCTATGTAGAAAAGAATCTCCAAGGAGCGTCCCCCTTATGCAATTTAATTAATTAAGTTGCTATTATGAGGCAAATTAAAACCAATGTTGGGCCTTGCTGGAGGAGTTTTATTCAAAGACGAAGTGTCAAGGGGTCCCCATATACCCAACCGTGTAAGGAACGCAAAATCAAGGAACATAATGCCGGTTTATCGGCGCCTAAGGTGGCATGAGTGGAACAAAACACCGAGCAAAAGGCCAAGCCTTGCACCCATGCCCAGTATATAGGTGTGTTAATAATAATAATAGATATTGTGATATTCCAACAAGTTCACTCCTGGAACGAACTTCATCTTCACCTGCAACTAACAACGCTATAAGAAGGGCTAAGCAAGCGGGTAACATAGCCAAACAAAGGTTTTGCTAGGAAGGTTTCAAAGGTTAGAGGTTTCATGGCAACAAGGAGTGGCTGACAATAATGATGGGTAGCGCGACATATAACGATAGCATCGAGACAACTAAGCAATGGCAATGATAGTAAAGGTATCCAAGGTTACGGTCATCTTGCCTGAGATCCCGCAAGGAAGAAGAACGGATCCATGAAGAAGACGAAGAAGAAGCCCTGAAGAAGAACCACAGGTAGATGAACGAATCCTCACGATCGCAACGGAACAAGCACTAACAAGAAGAAGCAAGCAATACGGTAAACACACAACACAAGATCATTCCAATATGCTCAACCAAGTATGATGCAAGACAGTTCTATATAGGAAGCACTACAAGTCTATACAGGAAGCACAACATGACAAGGTAAGAAGCACAGAAAAACAACACAAGAACATGACAATATGCTCAACCAAGTAGGATGCACGACAAGTCTACATATGATGCACAGAAAGTCTATACAGGAAGCAGAACATGGCAAGGTAGGAAGCACAGCAAATCAACACAAGTCTATATATGATGCATTACATGGCAAGGTATGATGCATGACAAGTCTATACAGGAAGCAATACATGACAAGGTAGGAAGCACTGAAAAACAACACAAGTTTATATATGATGCAATACATGGCAAGGTATGATGCACTGCAGATGCACTTAGTATGCATTACATGACAACATAGGAAGCACAGCAGAACAACACAAGAACAAGACAATAAGCTCAAGCAAGTAGGATGCAAGACAGATCCATATAGGATGCAAAACATGACAAGGTAGGAAGCACAGAGAAGCAACATAAGAACAACAAGTTTAAATGAGGCCGGAAGCTACTCAAGACAAATCCGGTAAGTCCTCATATGCATAGTTTGGAATTAGTCCAGATCTGCACAAACCTTAAGTTAAAGTTGTTAAACAGAAATTTAACATGCACCATCATGATCTACATGGAATTCTATTCAAGTTTCATATAAAGTTTGTTTAATTCGTTGCTACGGCCTAGAAGATATGAGCAAAACAAGTTAAGCATGGCAACGGTGCAAGATGCACCCAAACATCAAGAAAAATCACTCCAAACATGAAAACAATATGATATTATGATTCTACATGCAAAATCACACAAATTTCATATAAGGAACACTCCAAACGGAGAGACGGGCTAAAAGATACACATGAAACAAGATATAACAACAAGCTGAAGTTAACAGCCACATATCAACTTTGGAGCAAGGTAAATATATGCTACAACACTCAAACATGGTGACAAGAAGCATGGACATGAAGTAGACATATCCTAAAGAAAACAACTCCATTGGAGCATCTCCATAGGAGGCATGGATCAATAGCAACAAGCTACAACATTTTGATCATGACAATAAAAACCTGACAGCTATATTTTATAGCAACTTGGGAGCAAGAATTAAATAAGCTACAGCAAGCCATATGAGCAAGTGAGGACATGGATGGATAGACAACAACATATACAACAAGGAATGATCAATGGACACCCCATAACTAACATGGATTTGCCTAGGTCATCAAGCAAACATGGCATCAGGATATGACAGATTCCAGACTTTGTGAAATTTCACGAAGTGTTAAAATAGCAATAACAACATGGCATGTTTACAAGCATGTTTAAGTCAACACAAGGCATATCATGGAAAGTTAAATGCACCACAGCAAAGAACACATCATGGAGATTCTAAAACATCTAGGCATGTGACATGGGAACAAACACATCAATAGCAAGGAGCTCCTCAACTAGGCATCTCGTAACAAGTTACAAAACCTAACAGCCACATGCACTTTTGCAACAGAGATAAACATGACAATATGAACTCTAACATGCATGCTATAGCAACCAACATGTAGAGCATCTCATGATGAACATTTTGACATATCATTTGCACCATTTGGATAAACATGCACCAAGTTATCATATCACAAACATGGCATGAAAATAACAAGTAGCAGCAGTTTATTACAAGTAGCACTCTTGCAACAGAGATTAGAGCATCTAGATGAAGTCAAAAAAGCATGGCACAGTGGAACAAAGTGTAGAGCATATCACCACGATCATTTTGACATATCATTCACTCAAAACGGATAAGCACACAAAAAGTTATCACCATGCAAACATAGCAACATTATGCTGACAGAAAAAAATGACTTAGCCATATTTTTCAGAAAACAAAGCGAGCGCTAAATAGCTAACTAGCGCACGGGCGAAGGATTAGTGGTTTTGCTAACCCATGGGCTCGGCCCAGTTCGGTGAAGGGGTTGAGGCAGGCCCGGGCCGGCTGAAGCGACTGAGGGAGCTGGGCCACGGGCAGGGCGATGAGCCTCGGGCCCACGCGGACGCTGGTTGGCAAGGGAGCTGGAGCACGACTGGGCCTAGGGCGTGGCGCTGTGGTTGTGGCCCAAGGAGCGGTGCACTGGCCTGCGAAACGAGCGGGGGCGGGCATCGTCCTCCCGCACGGGACGAGGCCAGCGGCGACCTGAGGCCGGCGGCGACGGCCTGGCCTCCGGTGAGGCATGGAGCGACTGAGGAGAAGCGGATCTGGCCGGGGATGCCCCGATCCGGCAGGTTGCACGACGAATCCGGCGCGGGGCTAGCAGATCGGCGGCGGCGGTTCCCTCGGCCGGCGAGGTCGACGGGCTCCGGAGAAGGAGGCCGATTGGGCGAGGCGAACGGCAGGTGGCGAAGGGCTCATGGCGGCGTGCGGGACGAAGCCCTGGCTCGGGCGGCTAGGCGACGTCCAGCGGGAACGGCGGCGCAGGGAACGGGCCCGGCGGGCCTCGGATGGGCTCGCGGGCCCACGTGGCTGGGAGGAGGCTGCTGCGACGCCATATGGAGGTGGAGGAGTGGGGCGGCACGGAAAATGATGCGGCTAGGGTTAGGGGCCTAAAATGGCAGGTTGGGGGTGTTTTTATAGGAAAGGGGTCTAGGGTTAGGGTTTGGGGGTAGTTCTAGGCCGTTTCGGAGCCATCGGATCACGATCCAACGGCACCGGAGCGGAGGGGGAGTAGGCTGGGCCTAGGTTAGGTAGTGGGCTATGTAGGAGGGGTTGTGGGGATAGTAGAGAAGAGGCCCGCGGGGTTTTCGGAGACCGAAACGTCCGACGATTTAACCGGCGACTAGTGCCGCTATATATATCCGCTGGGCTATCAAACGAGCTCCGAATGCGATGAAATTTGGCAGGCGGCATGTTTACACTATAATAAGACACATGCCAAGTTTCAACCCATTCCAAGAACATTTTTCGGCCACTTATAAAATAAATATTCGGAGGCACCGCGGGCACGTGCAAGTGTGTCTGGGCTCGAACGGACAACGGAGAGGACGAGGGAACTCAGATGGATGCAAGTTTTGAAAACATGCTGATGCAGCACACATGATGACATGGCAAGATGCAACACGCAAGCAGATGACATGACAACGACGACGAATAACTGGCTGACACCTGGCGCACCGGTCTCGGGGTGTCACAACACTCCCCTACTAACAAGAGATCTCGTCCCGAGATCTTAGGAACGAGACGGAAGGAAGAAGGAAGAACAAGTTCTTTGAGGTCAAAAGATTGAACCCAAAGAACGTTGAGAGGATGAATAACTTCGAAAGAAAGAATATAATGGCGATGAACGAGAAAGGGAAGCTCCATTACAAAAGAGGAACAAGAAACACATGAGAACCAATTAGGTTGGAAGGCCTGAAGCACGAGCTGAAGGAACAAGAATACATTGAAAGCCACTCCGGTTAACAGAGATAGAAAATAATTTGAACGAAGGAATTCGGGCAGCACTCCGGCTGAAACTGAAAGAAATAGCACACCGGTTGAACAAGAATGGAACAGGACAAGACCCTGAGAAGATGAAATGAAAACATGACGAAATGAACAAGACAAAGCCTTCGGAAGAATTGAAATGATGGAATTAAAGGAATGGAGAAGAAGATGACAACTTGAGCACAAGTGACATGAACGAGAATTAATAAGAGAAAGACTTGAACAGAGTTGTTGAGAAAATCAACAACAAAAGAATAAGCTTGGTTTGGACTTATTTAATCATCTCAAAACTTGAGGTGAATTATGCCGCAACCAAATATTGAATAGATGAGATGAAGGAAGAAATGCAAAACTCCATTTCAAAAAGAATACGGAGAATTATTTGCACTCGAGAGGCAAGAGGATAATGCTTGAGCTACTCCAGAAGAATTGCTCAATATTTTGAAGAATGAATTAAATGATGAAGAACCACCTGAAAACTCCGGTAACAAAACATGATGATAGGATGAAAAAAGAATAAGAATAAGCCTTGCGATGATTAGACGGGGTTCCGACGAGATAGTCGAGAAAACTTGAACTCCGGAAAATAAAAGATGAAAGGACTTGGTACTAGAATTTATTCATCAAGAATAAACTCAGAAGGAAAGGAATAAATCAACTTGATGAAAAGAATAAGAATTATATTATTCTTATCCTCAACCAATTAAATTGATGAGAAGCAATGGATTCGCATACTACTTATTCTCGTTGGAATTTATTAAAGAGGGATCTATGCGGAATTTGTGAAAATCTTCATGAAACACCGGTAGGATTGGAATAAAATGAATGGATTGATATGATAGCACCGAAAAAAAACTCTTGAGTGAACCAGCGTAAAGAATTAAAGCTGAGTGAATAAAAGAAACGAACCACCGGGAAGAATTAAAATCGAGTGAAGAACGAGAATGACCACCGTAAGGAATGAAATTGAACGATGCAAGAGGAAAGCCACCGTGAAGAATTGAAATTGAGTGAACACCAGAGAATGAATCGCCGGGAAAAGAATAAGTACTTGAGAAAATTTGAATGACGCGAACGAAGAGACATAACTGAAGAATATTTGGAGGACGAGGTTGAAAACTAAGAACGAAGAGATCTTCTGAAAGATGGCCTTCGGAGGAACACAATAAAAAAAGAATTCATGACCTACTCTGGATGGTGGAAGAAAAAATTTGACATGAATCGGAACAAGTAAGAAGATAGCAAGAAGCTAGAACGACGAACGGTCGAGAAAATGGACAAGATTTTGAGGAACTCATCGTCGGTCTAGAATGATGACGAGAAATACCACCAAAATTATTTATATACTCCGGAAGAATGAAAAGAGGACGGTTGAACCAACAATGAAAAGAATTGAAAACGATCTTGGAGAAGGCATATGACTGATGGAATCCATTCTTACGTCACATTGAAAAGAATTTGAGAATAGCTCCGGAAAATGTTAGAAGAGTCAGGTAAGATCCTGGGAATAAACCTGTGGGTTATGAGCCCACCGAAGAGAAACTCCGTTGAAAAATATTGAAAAGGAGATAATGCGCCGGAAATGATTCAAGGGTTCGAATGAGGTGACAACTTCGAATAAATTGGAATACAGACGAATCTGCTGAGATTTTTTTGGAACTCCGGAATAACAAAATGGCGAGAGACGAACGAGCAAGGTGAAGCAATTGAGCCGAGGAAAAAGAATATGATGAACACCGAATACTAATAGAATTGGAACCACCGGAAAGAAAAGAGATGAATAATATCAAACGAGAGGAGAATTCTCCAGGAGAAGAAAAGAGATGAAGGATGACGAGCCAGACGAGAATTCACCGATTGAAAAAAAAATAACTGAGGAAAGAATGCAAAGGATTCACACGAGTAGGATGGATACTTGATTAAGGGCTTCGGCTCCGAGAAGCAAAAAGGGTGGGCGGGTGGGAAAAGAAAAAAAACAACTTCGGAAGGGGAAAACAACACTGGTTGAAAAGAACTGAGGTTGAACTTGCAAAGAAGAAGAGGGTCGAGTCCACTTGACGAGAGATGCACCAGATGAAAGAACTAACAACGCAACACACGAAAAAACTAACCACGTGATCCAAAAAAAATTTGAAGGGGAAGAGGAGTAATTCAAAACACCTACGTCAAGATTCCTCACCAGAGCGATGAAGGGGTTGAGGAGTAAAAAGAATTCCTACTCTCCGATAGAACTAGACTCCGAAAAAGTTTTCTGCTAGACTCAACAACGGCCAAGCAACGATCAATCAAGGGGGCTCCTATGGTCGGTCAAGGCTCTGATACCAACTTGTCAGGCCCAAGATGCGATTCTATCCCGATCACGTGACACTTACGTGATTGGGGCACAACCGCATTTCGGGCGGTTAGCAAGATGGATATCATTACATCGTACCATTACATACATACATGGGGGAATACAACAATACATACAAGTCACATGAATACAACAACATCAATACAAAGTATCCGACTACGGATACAAACATGAAAAAAACAACGACATCCATCTGCTATCCAAGGCTGCCGACCCGGAACCTAACCCAAGACTAAAGAAGAAGAACTCCAACAAAGGAACAACGCTCTCACGTCAAGTCATCGGAAACCTGCACCTGCAACTGTTGTTGTAGTATCTGTGAGCCACGAGGACTCAGCAGTCCCATAACCATGGGTAACAAGACTATCAAAGCTTAATAGGTAGGAAGAGGTAAAGTGGTGAGGTTGCAGCAGCGGCTAAGCAAAATACGGTGGCTAACTTACGAGTACAAGAATAAGATGAGCATCTACGCAAACGGTCGCAACTAGTAGTGATCGCTAAAGATCCTGGACTACCTACGAGTCAAACATAACCGCACCGTGTTCTCTTCTCAAAGTGAAAAGAGACAGTCAAGGTTACTCACACAGTTGTGTGTTTTACTTCGGATCCTCTATCAAGTTTTCTACAATCGGACATTAACAAATTCCAATCTGCCACATAACCGCGGGCACGGCTTTCGAAAGATCATAACCCTGCAGGGGTGTCCCAACTTAGCCCATCACAAGCTCTCACGGTCAGCTGAAGTGATAAATATAATATCATAACCCCTTATCTTAGGGAAATCCGATCAGGCTCGCCATCCCGGTGCACAAGACATTTCAACAATGGTAAAACAAGTCCAGCAAGACCTCCCGACGTGCCGACACCCTGATAGTAGCCGCGCGTATCTCGTCTCAGGCCACGACCGGATGGGCGATGCTACACGTAAAACTAGCCCTCGAGTTTCCTCGAGGTGGCCCCGCAGGACCCCCGTTTGGGACCAACACCATCAGCACTGGCCCCCCTGCTATGTTGAAAAGAATCTCCAAGGAGCGTCCCCCTTATGCAATTTAATTAATTAAGTTGTTATTATTAGGCAAATTAAAACCAATGTTGGGCCTTGCTGGAGGAGTTTTATTCAAAGACGAAGTGTCAAGGGGTCCCCATATACCCAACCGTGTAAGGAACGCAAAATCAAGGAACATAATGCCGGTTTATCGGCGCCTAAGGTGGCATGAGTGGAACAAAACACCGTGCAAAAGGCCAAGCCTTCCACCCATGCTATATAGGTGTGTTAATAATAATAATAGATATTGTGATATTCCAACAACAAGTTCCCTCCTGGAACGAACTTCATCTTCACCTGCAACTAACAACGCTATAAGAGGGGCTGAGCAAGCGGGTAACATAGCCAAACAAAGGTTTTGCTAGGAAGGTTTCAAAGGTTAGAGGTTTCATGGCAACAAGGAGTGGCTGACAATAATGATGGGTAGCGCGACATATAACGATAGCATCGAGACAACTAAGCAATGGCAATGATAGTAAAGGTATCCAAGGTTACGGTCATCTTGCCTGAGATCCCGCAAGGAAGAAGAACGGATCCATGAAGAAGACGAAGAAGAAGCCTTGAAGAAGAACCACAGGTAGATGAACGAATCCTCACGATCGCAACGGAACAAGAACTAACGAGAAGAAGCAAGCAATACGGTAAACACACAACACAAGATCATTCCAATAGGCTGAACCAAGTATGATGCAAGACAGTTCTATATAGGAAGCACTACAAGTCTATACAGGAAGCACAACATGACAAGGTAAGAAGCACAGAACAACAACACAAGAACATGACAATATGCTCAACCAAGTAGGATGCACGACAAGTCTACATATGATGCACATAAATTCTATACAGGAAGCAAAACATGGCAAGGTAGGAAGCACAGCAAAACAACACAAGTCTATATATGATGCATTACATGGCAAGGTATGATGCATGACAAGTCTATACAGGAAGCAATACATGACAAGGTAGGAAGCACAGAAAAACAACACAAGTTTATATATGATGCAATACATGGCAAGGTATGATGCACTGCAGATGCACTTAGGGTGCTTTACATGACAACATAGGAAGCACACCAGAACAACACAAGAACAAGACAATAAGCTCAAGCAAGTAGGATGCAAGATCGATCCATATAGGATGCAAAACATGACAAGGTAGGAAGCACAAAGAATCAACATAAGATCAACAAGTTTAAATGAGGCCGGAAGCTACTCAAGACAAATCCGGTAAGTCCTCATATGCATAGTTTGAAATTAGTCTAGATCTGCACAAACCTTAAGTTAAAGTTGTTAAACAGCAATTTAACATGAACCATCATGATCTACATGGAATTCTAGTCAAGTTTCATATAAAGTTTGTTTAATTCGGAGCTACGGCCTAGAAGATATGAGCAAAACAAGTTAAGCATGGCAGTGGTGCAAGATGCACCCAAACATCAAGCAAACTCACTCCAAACATGAAAACAACATGATATTATGATTCTACATGAAAAAACACACAAGTTTCATATAAGGAACACTGCAAACGGAGCAACGGGCTAAAAGATACACATGAAACAAGATATAACAACAAGCTGAAGTTAATAGCCACATAGCAACTTTGGAGCAAGGTAAATATATGCTACAACACTCAAACATGGTGAAAAGAAGCATGGACATGAAGTAGACATATCCTACAGCAAACAACTCCATTGGAGCATCTCCATAGGAGGCATGGATCAATAGCAACAAGCTACTACATTTTGATCATGACAATAAAACCTGACAACAATATTTTATAGCAACTTGGGAGCAAGAATTAAGTAAGCTACAGCAAGCCATATGAGCAAGTGAGGATATGGATGGATAGACAACAACAAATACAACAAGGAATGATCAATGGCCACCCCAAAACTAACATGGATTTGCCTAGGTCATCAAGCAAACATGGCATCAGGATCTGACAGATTCCAGACTTAGTGAAATTTCACTAAGTGTTAAAACAGCAATAGCAACATGGCATGTTTACAAGCATGTTTAAGTCAACACAAGGCATATCATGGAAAGTTAAATGCACCACAGCAAAGAACACATCATGGAGATTCTAAAACATCTAGGCATGTGACATGGGAACAAACACATAAATAGCAACGAGCTCCTCAACTAGGCATCTCGTAACAAGTTACAAAACCGAACAGCCACATGCACTTTTGCAACAGAGATAAACATGGCAATATGAACTCTAACATGCATGCTATAGCAACCAACATGTAGAGCATCTCATGATGAACATTTTGACATATCATTTGCACCATTTGGATAAACATGCACCAAGTTATCATATCACAAACATGGCATGAAAATAACAAGTAGCAGCAGTTTATAACAAGTAGCACTCTTGCAACATAGATTAGAGCATCTAGATGAAGTCAAACAAGCATGGCACAATGGAACAAAGTGTAGAGCATATCACCACGATCATTTTGACATATCATTCACTCAAAACGGATAAGCACACAAAAAGTTATCACCATGCAAACATAGCAACATGATGCTGACAGAAAAAATGACTTAGCCATATTTTTCAGAAAACAAAGCGAGCGCTAACTAGCTAACTAGCGCACGGGCGAAGGATTAGTGGTTTTCCTCACCCATGGGCTTGGCCCAGTTCGGCAAAGGGGTTGAGGCAGGCCCGGGCTGGCTGAAGCGACTGAGGGAGCTGGGCCATGGGCACGGCGATGGGCCTTGGGCCCACGCCAATGCTGGTCGGCGAGGGAGCTGGAGCACGGCTAGGCTTCGGGCCTGGCGCTGTGGTTGCGGCCCAAGGAGCGGTGCACTGGCCTGCGAGACGAGCGGTGGTCGGGCGTCGTCCTCCCACACGGGACGAGGCCTGCGGCGGCGGCCTAGCCTCCGGTGAGGCATGGAGCGACTGAGGAGAAGCGGATCTGGCCGGGGATGGCCCGATCCGGCCGGTTGCACGACGAATCCGGCGCGGGGCTAGCAGATCGGCGGCGGCGACGAGCTCGAACCCATGGCGGCGGCGGTTCCCTCGGCCGGCGAGGTCGACGGGCTCTGGCGAAGGAGGCCGACGGGGCTAGGCGAACGGCAGGTGGCGAAGGGCTCACGGCGGCGTGCGGGACGAAGACCTGGCTCGGGCTGCTAGGCGACGTCTAGCGGGAACGACGGCGCAGGGAACGGGCCTGGCGGGCCTCGGAGGGGCTCGCGGGCCTGCGCGGCTGGGAGGAGGCTATTGCGGCGCCATGTGGAGGTGGAGGAGTGGGGCGGCATGGAAAACGATGCGGCTAGGGTTAGGGGGCCTAAAATGGCAGGTTGGGGGTGTTTTTATAGGAAAGGGGTCTAGGGTTAGGGTTTGGGGGTAGTTTTAGGCCGTTTCGGAGCCATCGGATCACGATCCAACGGCACCGGAGCGGAGGGGGAGTAGGCTGGGCCTAGGTTAGGTAGTGGGCTGTGTAGGAGGGGTTGTGGGGATAGTAGAGAAGAGGCCCGCGGGGTTTTCGGAGACCGAAAACGTCCGACGATTTAACCGGCGACTAGTGCCGCTATATATATCCGTTGGGCTATCAAACGAGCTCCGAATGCGATGAAATTTGGCAGGAGGCCTATCTACACTATAATAAGACCACATGCCAAGTTTCAACCCATTCCGAGAACATTTTTCGGCCACATATAAAATAAATATTCGGAGGCACCGCGGGCGTGTGCAAGTGTGTCTGGGCTCACAACGGACAACGGAGAGGACGAGGGAACTCGGACGGATGGAAGTTTTGAAAACATGCTGATGCAACACACATGATGACATGGCAAGATGCAACACGCAAGCAGATGACATGGCAACGACGATGAATAACTGGCTACACCTGGCGCACCGGTCTCGGGGTGTCACATCCACCACTGAAAGAGCTCACACAACTTACTCATACTATGCCAGAGCCATTAATGGCATTGTGGCTGCACACAGAAGTTTCTAGCATGAATAGTTTTCTGATCCCTTTAAGCCTGGGTGCAATTCCATGGGACAATCACACGGAACCCCGGGATTTCCTAGGACAACACTGGATTCTCCAGGTGCCCTGCAACCAATCCACCTAGATGTCTATTCAAGTAGCCACCTTAAGTTGAACCATTAATTAACAACTCATATCTATCATGGATTTCACTCAAACCCAAACCACGTCTATGAGCATAGCATGATAACATAAGCATAACGTAGAAGTAACTCCCAATGGTTTGAAAATAATGTAGGTAATAGGTTCTACCTCAATCTACTTCCCAGACCCACAAGTTAAGAGATCCTACTCATGCAATGTGTGAGGGTTTGATCTAATGCATAAAAACTGGGTAATAAAGGGTATGGTCAAAGTGTTACTTGCCTTGTTGATGATTCGCAAAACCTAGAGACTCGTAGTAGCACGCTTCACAGTCCGGGTATTTTACCGCAAGCAAACAATAGCATACATAAGCTATCAAGCAAATATGCACATACAGAACTCCAAAAGAGAAGATCTAACCAAAAATTTCAACTTAAGAACTCTGGTTTGCAAAAAGAACAAATCGAACGAAGCAACGAAACTCCAACTGTGAAAGAAACAAGATCCGTTTACTAGATTGATGTAGGGTCAAATTTTACTGTAGCAAAACCTTGTTCAAGTTGGTTAAACGGAAAGAGGGCGTCGAGACGAATATCTGGGATTTTGAATCACCTGATTCCGACTCTCGAGCGAAAAGAAAAACGAAAAACAAGATCAGGGCAGAAATAACGATCGAAATAATCGCGGATAAATACCCCGAAAAAGAACACTGACGAATAGGCTAACGAACGAACATTCGCTGTCTGTAACTAACGGGCAGACAGCGTTCGTTAAAACGAACGTATGGACGAACGTCCGCAAAGTAACTAAACCGAAAAAACTGAACCAATCTGAAAAAGCAGATCTAGGGTTTCTAAAAAAAGACCGATCGGTTTTAAAAAATACGACGGCGGCTACCTCGTTGAACAAGACGGCGGCAAAGGTGGTCTCCGGCAGCTCCGGCGGCTCCGGCGGCGGCGGGTCGTGCCACGGGGTGGCGGGGCGGCGGTTGCAGCGGCGGCGAGGCGGCGGCGTGGGGAGGCGGCGGCGGTGCGGGCCGGCGGCTCGGGCAGGTTGCGGCTAGGGTTTCGGCTGGGCGGGCTGAGACGGCGACTTGGGCTGGCGGCTGCGCTTTTAAATGATCGACTAGGAAGAGTCCTAGTCGGTTACGGCCCAAGGTCGGTTCGCCCCCTTTTTTTTTAAACGAGTCCTGACGCACGAAAACTAACGAAAGAAATACTAAACGGACTCCAAAAATTCCGAAATAAATTTTCACCATCCTCTATTAATATTTAGGACAAAGTGAACATTTTTCCCGAACCTAAATGCAATTTTGAAAAACATGCACTTTTTCTATGCAAATAAAATCGCAAATAAATCCGAATAAAAACCAAAAGTTATTTTAATATTTTTCCTCCAATATTTCTTTTATTTTGGAGAAGTCATTTTATCTCCGCCCGTATATTTTATTTAGAAATATTTTTAGGGAGAGAAAAATAATTAAAATCAACGCGATCCTCGTATCAGTATTCAAGAAAACTCAAATACGAAAACGGTAGAATTCCCAACTCTCTTTGTAGGTCCACGAACGAAATGCAATAAAATATGCAATGCAATATGATCTATGTATAACATTCCAAATTGAAAATTTGGGATGTTACACAGTTAGCGCATATAAGGCCAACGACCCAACTTAGATCAAATATCCAAACTCGTTAAGCGTGTTATTATGAAATAACCGCGGACAACGACCAGGGACTGGGCCACCTCTCTACTGGGTGTCTCAACCTGCCCTATCACTCCGCCATAAAGAATCACTCGGGGGGCTGTCGGGAACCCAGGACCACCACTACCCGGGGCGTTGTATTCCCTCGAAGAGGAAAGGGAGATGCAGCACATTAGCGTAACTATTTCCCTCAGTTTTTGAGAACTAAGGTATCAATCCAGTAGGAGACTACGCGCCAGTCCCTCGCACCTGCACAAACAAATAAGAACTTCGCAGCCAACACGATAAGGGGTTGTCAATCCCTTTACGGTCACTTACGAAAGTGAGATCTGATAGAGATGACAAGATAATATTTTTGGTATTTTTGGTTTAGTAAAATAGCAAAGTAAAGAAAGCAAATAAACAAAGGCGACAGAAATTGACGGGATAGTAATATGATAAAGATAGACTCGGGGGCCATAGTTTTCTCTAGTGGCTTCTCTCATGATAGCGGTATTCTACGGCGGGTAAACAAATTACTGTCGAGCAATTGATAGAAAAGCGAATAATTATAAGACTATCTAGGCATGACCATTGTATATAGTCATCACGTCCGAGACAAGTAGACCGACTCCTGCCAGCATCTACTACTATTACTCCACACATCGACCGCTATCCAGCATGCATCTAGTGTATTGAGTTCATATGAACAGAGTAACGCCTTAAGAAAGATGACATGATGTAGAGGGATAAACTCAAGCAATATGATGAAAACCCCATCTTTTTTATCCTCGGTGGCAACAATACAATACATGCCTTGATGCCCCTACTGTCACTGGGAAAGGACACCGCAAGATTGAACCCAAAGCCAAGCACTTCTCCCATTGCAAGAACTATAGATCTAGTAGGCCAAACCAAACCAATAATTCGAAGAGACTTGCAAGGATATTATGAGCACACATAAAAAGTTCAGAGAAGAACCAAATATCTTCCATAGATAACCTTGATCTTAAACTCACAATTCATCGGATCTCGACAAACACACCGCAAAAAGAGATTACATCGAATAGATCTCCTCAAAGACCGAGGAGAACTTTGTATTGAGATCCAGAGAGAGAGAAGAAGCCATCTAGATACTAGCTATAGACCCGAAGGTCTGAGGTAAACTACTCACAACTCATGGTGAGGGCGATGATGATGATGATGAAGGCCTCCGTGATGGATCCCCCTCCCGAAACAGGCTCTAAGATGAGATCTCCACGGGAAGAGCAGCTAAGGCGGTGGAATTAGGGTTTTCTCTCTGCGCATGGAGTTTCTGGGGTACGTAGGTATATATAGGAAGAAGGGGGGCACCGAGGGCCACACGGGCTGCCCTCGAGGCAGGGGGCGCGCCCTGTGAAGGGGGCGCGTCCCCCACCCTCGAGGGTGGCCCCTCTGTCCCCTGGCTTGGCCCTAAAGTATTTCATGCGTGATTTCCTCCAAAAATATCTCTCGCGAAGGTTTCATTCCGTTTGGACTCTGTTTGATATTCCATTTCTACAAAACCCTGAAATAGGCAAAAAAACGGCAATCTGGACTAGGCCTTTGTGTTAGTAGGTTAGTCCCAAAAATGATATAAAAGTGATTGATAAAGCCAATTAAACATCCAAGACTTCATAAATAATAGCATGGAACAATCAAAAATTATAGATACATTGGAGACGTATCAAGCATCCCCAAGCTTAATTCCTACTCGTCCTCGAGTAGGTAAATGATAAAGAAAGAATTTTTGATGTGAAATGCTAACCAATATAGTTTTTCAATGTAATTCTCTTAATTGTGGCATGAGTGTTCAGATCTGAAAGATTCAAAATAAAATTCTATATTGACATAAGAAATAACAATACTTCAAGCAATACTAACAAAGCAATCATGTCTTCTCAAAATACTATGGCTAAAGAAAGTTATCCCTACAAAATCATATAGTGTTGGCTTTGCTCCCTTATTATCACACAAAATATTCATATCATGCACAACCCCGGTTTCAGCCAAGTATTTGTTTTCATGCTCTATCTTTTCAAACCTTTCAACTTTCACGCAATACTTGAGCGTGACCCATGGATATAGCACTATGGGTGGAATAGAGGTGGTTGTGGAGAAGACAAAAAGAGGGAGATAGTCTCACATCGACTAGGCGTATCAACGGGCTATGGAGATGCCCATCAATAGATATCAATGTGAGTGAGTAGGGATTGCCATGCAACGGATGCACTAGAGCTAAATATGAATGAAAGCTCAAAAAAAGAAACTAGTGGGTGTGCATCCAACTTGCTTGCTCATGAAGACCTAGGGCATTTGAGGAAGCCCATCGTTGGAATATACAAGCGAAGTTCTATAACGAAAATTCCCACTAGTATATGAAAGTGACTAAGCATGAGACTCTCTACAATGAAGAACATGGTGCTACTTTGAAGCACAAGTGTGGAAAGAGATAGTAGCAATTGTCCCTTTTTTCTTTTTCTTTTTTTCTTTATTTCTTTTTTTTTGGGCCTTCCTTTTTTTTCTTTTTGGCCTTTCTTTTTTATTTTTATTTTTTGCGGAGGGGCTTTATAGATTCATCCTTTCCTCCCATGGGACAGTGCTCTAATAATGATGATCATCACGCTTTTATTACAACACGAAATTACAACTCGATACTACAACAACAAAGTATGACTCTATATGAATGCCTCCGGTGGTGTACCGGTATGTGCAATGAAACAAGTGACATGTATGAAAGAATTATGCATGGTGGCCTTGCCACAAATACGATGTCAACTACATGATCATGCATGGCAATATGACAATATGATGCGTGTCATATAAACGGAATGGTGGAAAGTTGCATGGCAATATATCTCGGAATGGCTATGGAAATGCCATGATAGGTAGGTATGTTGGCTGTTTTGAGGAACAACATGGTGGCTATTTTGAGGAAGGATATATAGTGGGTTTATGGCACCGGCAAAAGTTGCGCGGTACAAGAGAGGCTAGCAATGGTGGAAGGGTGAGAGTGCGTATAATCCATGGACTCAACATTAGTCATAAGAACTCATATACTTATTGCAAAAATTTACGAGTCATCAAAACAAAGCAATCAACACATGCTCCTAGGGGGAAGGCTGGTAGCAGTTAACCATCGTGCGCCCCTGACCTCCACACAAAGGTTGACACTCTACAAATACCTAATGCTTTAACTTAGTCACATAACAGTTCACCATACATGCATGCTACGGGAATCACTAACCTTAACACAAATATTTCTCAATTTCATAATCACTCCACTAGCATGACCTTAATATCACTAGCATCATGTCTCAAAACAATTATCAAGCATCCAACATCTCTTTCTATTCAATGCACTTGATGTGAATTTTTTTACTACATTGACATTGGATGTTTTTCATGTGAAGACTAATTCCTTTAGCCTAAACACTTTACCATGCTGTTTTAATAGACTCTCAAATAGATCTAAGTGAAGCATGAGAGTTCAAAAATTTCTACATAATATTACCACCACCATGCTCTAAAAGATATAAGTGAAGTACTAGACCAAAAACTATTCAACTCAAAAGATATAAGTGAAGCACATAGAGTGTTCTAACAATTTCTAGGCCATATTTAACTCTCTAAAATAGGTGTGTCCAGCAAGGATGATTGTGGCAAACTAACAAGCAAAGACTCAAATTATACAAGACGCTCCAAGCAAAACACATAACATGTTGCGAATAAAAATATAGCTCCAAGTATAGTTACCGATGGATGAAGACGAAAGAGGGGATGCCTTCCCGGGGCATCCCCAAGCTTAGGCTTTTTGATTATCTTTAATTTACTTGGGGTGCCATGGGCATCCCCAAGCTTGGGCCTTTTCTACTCCTTGTTCCATAGTCCATCAAAGCAATACTCAAAACTTGAAAACTTCACAACACAAAACTTAGACAAAAATTCTCGTGAGCTCCGTTAGTAAGAGAAAGCAAACCACCACTCAAAGGTACAACAAGGAATTCATTCTTTGTTTATATTCGTGTTAAACCTACTGTACTCCAAGTTCTCTATGGTTCATATCCTCCAATATTACTCATAGATGCATAGGAATGAGCAAACAACACACGAAAAACAGAATCTGTCAAAAACAGAACATTATGTAGTAATCTGCAGGGTTCGCCTACTTCTGGAACTCCAAAAAATTAAAACTAAATTGGTAAATTTTATAAATTTGTATACCAATCATCAGCAAAAGAATCAACTTAAAAGCATGCTCCAGTAAAATATGAAAACTACTTTAGCGATTGCTAATGATTCTGTTTTTCACAGCAAGATCAAATAAACTTCACACAAGTCTTACCAAAGGTTCTACTTGGCACAAACACTAAACAAAACATGAAAACACAACTAATCAGAGGCTAGATGCAATATTTATTCCCTAACAGCAACAAAAAAAATTATAAAATTGGGTTGCCTCCCAACAAGCTCTTTCTTTATAGCCATTTAAGATAGGCTTGAGAATTCAATGATGCTCACATGAAAGATAAGAATTGGAGCACAAAGAAAGCATCATAAAACATGTGACAAACACATCTAAGTCTAACATACTGCCTATGTATAGGCATTTTATAAACAAACAAATTATCATGACAAGCAAGATCTAGCATATGCAAGGAAGGAGAAAGAAACAATAGCAATCTCAACATAACAAGAGGTAATTTAGTAACATGAAGATTTCTATGACCATATTTTCCTCTCTCATAATAATTACATGTGGGATCAAAAGAAAATTCAACAATATAGCTATCACATAACATATTCTCAACACGATCCACATGCATGCGAAATTGACACTCTACCAAAATAGTGGGATCAACATTAACTAAAGTCATGACCTCTCCAAACCCACTCTTATCAAACATTTTGTAAGATTGATCATTCTCCAAATATGTGGGATCTAAAGTTGACACTCTTCCAAACCCACTTTCAATATTATGGGAAACATTATTATCAATCTCATATTCATCATGGGGTTGAAATAAATTTTCAAGATCGTAAGAAGCATCACCCCAATCATCATTATTGCAACAAGTAGTGGACATAGCAATACTAGCATCCCCAAGCTTAGGGTTTTGCGTATCATTAGCACAATTGACATTAATAGAATTTATAATAACATCATTGCAATCATGCTTTTTCCTCAAGAAGCTATCGTGAATCAATTTATGTTTTTCTTTCAATACTTCGTCACAATTTTCAGATTCACAAATTTCAAGCAAAACCCCATAAAGACAATCTAGTGTAATCAACTCACTAGCAACAGGTTCAACATAATTGGATCTCTTATAGAGATTAGCAAGTGGATGAGGATCCATACTTTAGCAAGCGAAGATGCAAGCTAATTGAGGGCACATAGAACATAAGAAAACGAGAGGCAAGCGAACGAAAAACACACGGCAGAAGAAGGACAAATAAAAACAGCAAGGGTGAAGTGGGGGAGAGGAAAACGAGAAGAAAATAAATGTAATGCGAAGGATAAGGGTTTGTGATAGGTACTTGGTATATCACTTTTGCGTAAGCCTCCCCGGCAACGGCGTCACAAATTGGCTAGTTGATAGGGTGGCAAATCTTGACTTGCCATGAGTCTCCCCGGCAACGGCGCCAGAAATTCTTCTTGCTACCTCTTGAGCTTGCGTTGTATTCCCTCGAAGAGGAAAGGGAGATGCAGCACAGTAGCGTAAGTATTTCCCTCAGTTTTTTAGAACCAAGGTATCAATCCAGTAGGAGACCACGCGCCAGTCCCTCGCACCTGCACAAACAAATAAGATCTTCGCAGCCAACGCGATAAGGGGTTGTCAATCACTTTACGGTCACTTACGAGAGTGAGATCTGATAGAGATGATAAGATAATATTTTTGGTATTTTTGGTTTAGTAAAACCGCAAAGTAAAGAAAGCAAATAAACAACCGTGGCAGAAATTGACGGGAAAGTAATATGATAAAGATAGACCCGGGGGCCATAGTTTTGTCTAGTGGCTTCTCTCATGACAGCGGTATTCTACGGCGGGTAAACAAATTAGTGTCGAGCAATTGATCGAAAAGCAAATAATTATGAGACTATCTAGGCATGATCATTGTATATAGGCATCACGTCCGAAACAAGTAGATCGACTCCTGCCTGCATCTACTACTATTACTCCACACATCGACCGCTATCCAGCATGCATCTAGTGTACTAAGTTCATACGAACAGAGTAACGCCTTAAGAAAGATGACATGATGTAGAGCGATAAACTCAAGCAATATGATGAAAATCCCATCTTTTTATCCTCGATGGAAACAATACAATACGTGCCTTGCTGCCCCTACTGTCACTGGGAAAGGACACTGCAAGATTGAACCCAAAGCCAAGCACTTCTCCCATTGCAAGACTTATAGATCTAGTAGGCCAAACCAAACCAATAATTCAAAGAGACTTGCAAGGATATTATGAGCACAGATAAAAAGTTCAGAGAAGAACCAAATATCTTTCATAGATAACCTTGATCATAAACTCACAATTCATCGGATCTCGACAAACACACCGCAAAAAGAGATTACATCAAATAGATCTCCTCGAAGACCGAGGAGAACTTTGTATTGAGATCCAGAGAGAGAGAAGAAGCCATCTAGATACTAGCTATAGACCCGAAGGCTGAGGTAAACTACTCACAACTCATGGTGAGGGCGATGATGATGATGATGATGAAGGCCTCCATGATGGATCCCCCTCCCGAAACAGGCTCCAAGATGGGATCTCCACGGGAACAGCAGCTACGGCGGTGGAATTAGGGTTTTCTCTCTGCGTATGGAGTTTCTGGGGTACGTAGGTATATATAGGAAGAAGGGGGCACCGGGGGCCACACGGGCTGCCCTCGAGGCAGGGGGCGCGCCCTGGGAAGGGGGGCGCGCCCCCCACCCTCGAGGGTGGCCCCTCTGTCCCCCGGCTTTTCCCTGAAGTCTTTCGTGTGTGATTTCCTCCAAAAATATCTCTCGCAAAGGTTTCATTCCGTTTGGACTCCGTTTGATATTCCTTTTCTGCAAAACCCTGAAATAGGCAAAAAACAGCAATCTGGACTGGGCCTTTGGGTTAGTAGGTTAGTCCCAGAAATGATATAAAAGTTAATGATAGAGCCCATTAAATATCCAAGACTTCATAAATAATAGCATGGAACAATAAAAAATTATAGATACATTGGAGACGTATCATCCTTTTAGCCCCCACATCGGAATCACTTGTGGGTACTCTACGAGCCGACCCGACTTTAGTCACATCATGTATCATGTATAATATGTATGAAGTATATACCTGTGATCACCTCCCGACATGATCACGGCCCGGTAGTATAGTATAGCAGACGGACAAGAACGTAGGGCCACTGATGGAATACTAGCATCCTATACTAAGCATTTAGGACAATAGGTAAAGTTATCGACAATAGTAGCAACAATGACAGGCTAAGCAACAGAATAGGAGCTATTGCATCATCAACAGTAGAAAACCTAATGCTAGAATATGGGAGAAGAGAATTGGTGATATCTCATGATTAAGGGGGGGTTTGCTTGCCTGGAATCTCGGTAGAGAGGGACTGGTCAGATACGTCTCCAACGTATCTACTTTTCCAAACACTTTTGCCCTTGTTTTGGACTCTAACTTGCATGATTTGAATGGAACTAACCTGGACTGACGCTGTTTTCAGCAGAATTGCCATGGTGTTGTTTTTGTGCAGAAATAAAAAGTTCTCGCAATGACATGAAAATCCACGGAGGATTACTTTGGAAAATATAAAAAATATATGGGGAAAGATCCACGTCAGGGGACCCCAACCCTGTCCACGAGGGTGGGGGGCGCGCCCCTGCCTCGTGGGCCCCCTGATGCTCCACCGACGTACCCCCGGACTCTATATATTCACTTTTGGGGAGAAAAAAAATCAGAGAGAAAGAATTATCGCATTTTACGATATGGAACCGCCGCCAAGCCCTAATCTCTCTCGGGAGGGCTGATCTGGAGTCCATTCGGGGCTCCGGAGAGTGGAGATCGTCGCCATCGTCATCATCAACCCTCCTCCATCACCAATTCCATGATTCTCACCGCCGTGCGTGAGTAATTCCATCGTAGGCTTGCTGGATGGTAATGGGTTGGATGAGATTTACCATGTAATTGAGTTAGTTTTGTTAGGGTTTGATCCCTAGTATCCACTATGTTCTAAGATTGATGTTGCTATGACTTTGCTATGCTTAATGCTTGTCACTAGGGCCCGAGTGCCATGATTTTAGATCTGAACCTATTATGTTTTCATGAATATATTTGTCTTCTTGATCCTATCTTGCAAGTCTATAGTCACCTACTATGTGTTATGATCCGGCAACCCCGAAGTGACAATAATAGGGACCACTCCTAGTGATGACCGTAGTTTGAGGAGTTCATGTATTCACTATGTGTTAATGCTTTGGTCCAGTATTCTATTAAAAGGAGGCCTTAATATCCCTTAGTTTCCAATAGGACCCCGCTGCCAGGGGAGGGTAGGACAAAAGATGGCATGCAAGTTCTTTTCCATAAGCATGTATGACTATATTCGGAATACATGCCTACATTACATTGACGAACTAGAGCTAGTTCTGTGTCACCCTAGGTTATAACTTTTACATGATGAACCGCATCCGACATAATTCCCCATCACCAATCCAATGCCTACGAGCTTTTCAGATATTGCGTGTTGCTTATTTACTTTTCCGCTGCTACTGTTACAAAAACTACAAAAACACTATCGTTAATTTTATTGCTGCTACCGCTATCTCCATATTACTTTGCTACTAAATTATCTTGCTGTAGATACTAAGTTTCCTGGTGTGGTTGAATTGACAACTCAGCTGCTAATACATAAGAATATTCTTTGGCTCCCCTTGTGTCGAATCAATAAATATGGGTTGAATACTTTACCCTCGAAAGCTGTTGCGATCCCCTACACTTGTGGGTTATCAAGACTATTTTCTGGCGCCGTTGCCGGGGAGCATAGCTCTATTCTTTAAGTCACTTGGGATTTGTATAGTTGATCACTATGAAGAATTTGAAGGACTCAAAAACCAAGATCTTACCCTAAACTACGAGGGGAAGTAAGGTACTTCCATCTAGCTGTGCACTTGATTCACTCTCTGTTATGAGTAAACTTGCGACACCGGCTCCTGCTATTGAATCTGATATGTCGTATGTTCTTGATGATACCACTTCTACTATGTATGATGAAATTACTTCTATGCCTAATAATACTATGCCAGTAGGTGAATTTCTAGATGAACAAATTGCTAAGGTTAGGGAGAATGCAAATACTGAAACTGATAATATTTATGAGAGTGATGATGAAGCTTCTCCCCCTAGATATGAATTGCCTGTTGTTCCTGAGGGTTATGTTATGGATGAAGAAACTGCTAGAGACTTTCTAGCTTGCAACGATAGATATGATCTTAAGAAATTATTAGCTAAGATGAAAGAAAAGTCTTTGAATGCTAGAATGAAACATGACCCTGCTTTTGCTACTTCACCTACCTTTCTTACTGATAAGGATTATGATTTCTCTTTTGATCCTGAGTTAATTACTTTCCTTGAATCTGATCATTTCCATGGCTATGAATCTGAAACTGTTGTGGCACATCTTCCTAAGTTGAATGATATAGCCACCCTTTTCACCAACGATGAAAAGATTCGTTATTACTATATCCTTAAGTTATTTCCGTTCTCGCTAAAGGGTGATGCTAACACTTGGTTTAATTCTCTTGATCCTGGTTGTGTGCGTAGTCCCCAGGATACGATGTATTACTTCTCTTCTAAATATTTTCCCACTCATAAGAAACAATCTGCCTTACGGGAAATATATAACTTTGTGCAAATTGAAGAAGGGAGTCTCCCACAAGCTTGGGGGAGGCTTCTTCGATTACATAATGCTTTGGCTGATCATCCTCTTGAGAGGAACGATATACTTGATGTCTTTTATAATGGACTAACCGATGCTTCCAGAGACCACCTCGATAGTTGTGCTGGTTGCATTTTCAGGGAAAGAATAGTTGATCAAGCTGAATTACTATTGAATAATATGCTGGCCAATGAAAATAATTGGACACTTCCTGAACCAGCCCCTAAGCCAACTCCGAAGAAAAGAGGTGCTCTATTTCTCAGTCCTGAAGATATGCAAGAGGCAAAGAAATCTATGAAAGAAAAAGGTATTAAAGCTGAAGATGTTAAGAATTTACCGCCTATTGAAGAAACACATGGTCTTGATAACCCGACACAGGTAGTAAAGGTAAATTCTCTTTATAGATTTGATGAAGGTGATATTCCTCGATATAAGTCTGCTAGCCAATGCTTAGATGCGTTTGACAATTTTATTGTGAAACAAGAAAACTTCAATGCTTATATTGGTAGACAATTGCAACATAGTGCATATATGATTGAACGCTTGAGCGATTATCTATCAAGAGTTAAAGGTGAATTGAAACTCATTAGTATACATGCTTCCATGGTTACCACTCAAGTAGAACAAGTACTTAAGGCTTAGAATGATCTGCTCAATGAATTAAATAGTAAGAATAATGATAATGCCATTAGAGTTGTGACAAGAGGTGGCAGAATGTCTCAGGAACCTTTGTATGCTGAAGGCCACCCTAAGAGGATTGAGCAAGATTCTCAGAGAGCTACTTTAGATGCACCTAGTTCTTCTAAGAAGAAGAAAAAGGAAAATGATAGGACATTGCATGCCTCTAGTGAACCTGTAGCTGACACACCTGAGAATCCCAATGATATATTTGTTTCTGATGTTGAGACACAATATGGTAATGAACATGAACCTAGTGATAATATTAATGATGATGTTCATGATGATGCTCAACCTAGCAATGATAATGATGTAGAGATCGAACCTGCTATTGATCTTGATAACCCACAATCAAAGAATCAACGTTATGATAAGAGAGACTTTGTTGCTAGGAAGCACGGTAGGGAAAGAGAACCATGGGTTCAGAAATCCATGCCTTTTCATCCGAAACCATCCAAGAAAAAGGATGATGAGGATTTTGAGCGCTTTGCTGAAATGATTAGACCTATCTTTTTGCGTATGTGTTTGAATGATGTGCTTAAAACAAATCCTTATGCTAAATATATGAAGGATATTATTACCAGTAAAAGAAAGATACCTGAAGTAGAAATTTCCACCATGCTTGACTATTTCACTTTTAAGGGTGGAATACCTAAGAAACTAGGAGATCCAGGAGTACCCACTATACCTTGCTACATTAAGAGAAACTATGTCAAAACTGCTTTATGTGATCGTGGAGCTGGTGTTAGCGTTATGCCTCTCTCTTTATATCGTCGACTTGACTTGCGTAAGTTGACACCTACTGAAATATCTTTGCAAATGGCTGATAAATCAACTGCTATACCTGTCGGTATTTGTGAGGTTATGCCTGTTGTAGTTGCAAATGTTACTATTTTAACGGAATTTGTTATACTTGATATTCCCGAGGACGATAGTACGTCTATTATCCTTGGTAGAACCTTTTTGAATACTGCAGGGGCTGTTATTGATTGCAACAACGGCAATGTCACTTTTCATGTCAATGGTAATGAGCATACAGTACATTTTCGGAGGAAACAACCTCAGGTCAACATTATCAATTATATTGGAAAATTTTCTACTATTACTATCGGAGGTTTTGAATTTCCTCTTCCTACTGTCAAGAAAACATATGACATTCTTATTGTTGGGGACATACATATCCCCATTGAGGTAACCTAGTGTTATTCGAAAATTCTCCGGTTTCATGTTATTCGGGAAGAGTTTATTAACAAGACCTGATCAACCTTGTTAATGGATTCCTTTTGATGATCATGAGATTGGTGAATCTAGATAGCACAACCTTCTGTACCCTCCTTTTACTTTCTGTTAATTAGGATAAATAAAGCAAAAATAGTATTTTCTATCTGTTTCCAGACTTATCCGTTCAATAAAAAATACCCCGGAAATAAAACTTCTCCAAATGCCCTGAAAATTTAATATGATTTTTTCTGGAATATTTGAGAATATATGGCACAGAAAACACCACGAGGGGAGCCAGCACCTAGCCACGAGGGTCCAGGGCGCGCCCCCTGCCTCATGGGCCCCACGTGGCCCCCCTCCACTTATTCCTGCACCAATACCCTTCTTCTTCCTCCCAAAAAAAATCACAAAGCAGCTCAAGCATGAGTTCTAGCTCATCTTGCTGCCATTTTCGATCTCCTTGCTCAAAGCACCATTCACGAAACTGTTTGGGGAGATTGTTCCTTGGTATGTGACTCCTCCATTGGTCCAATTAGTTTTTGTTCTAGTGCTTTATTTATTGCAAATTTTGTTGCTGTGGTGACCTTGTTCTTGAGCTTGGATGTCAAATTTCTTTGGTCCCAAGTAGTTCTAATGCATGATATAGTCTCTAGGCACTTGTAGGAGTTGTTGCTATCAATCTTGTTGAGTTTGGCTAACTTTTATTTTGAGTTACTAAAAATTCAGAAAATTTCAGAAAAATGCGTAGGAAAATCTTCCAAGGTGTTTCTTCAAGGAAGCAAGAACCAAGGCTAGCGTTTCGTGAGTCGGACGATGAACTACCGAGGGAAGCGGAAGTGCGGCCTTGTGAATGGCCATCAGACGATTTCATGATTCAGGTTTGCATCAAGGAGGAATTTGACGCATATGTGCGCAACGCTGACCTCGAGGGCTTCATACAAGATAAGTGCCCTCAATACCGTGGCTTAACTGATACCTTTGTGAGACGGTTTAAATTTTCATCTTCACGTAATTCTCACAATATCCTATTTGACCCATAAGACAAATCCTATACCATGGACTTAGAGGATTTTAATGATGCAGGTAAGCTCCCGCAGTGGGGCAGCATGGGTGATCCTCGCAAATCTGAATATAGAGATTTTCTTGCTAGTATCACTGTCGGGGAATCTAGAGAAATCACACAGGCTACCATAGGGAGCATTCATTTTCCCACTATTCATTACTTTGCTCTCTTCATTGGTAGATGCATAAACGGTAAAGATGAGGCTTGCCACATGTGTGTCCCTGATCTTTGTGTTCTCAAGAGTGCTTTATTAGGTGATAGACAATATAACTTGGGAGCCATTGTTGCACGTAGGCTACATCATAATGGTTTGCATGGGGATTTATTGCATAGCCCGCCGTCTCGGTGTGCCTGTACATGAAAATGATGAACCTTTACCGCCTGCTCATTTGGATTACAATGCCATGACTAGTCACCGGTTTATAGAGAGGGATGAACAATCCCTCAAATATCGACTAATCTTTAACAGGCGTCATGCCATCCCTATTACTCTTCCTGCCCGTACTTTTTTTGACTTTCAGGCAAAAGGGAGATATACTATAACCAGGGAGGAGGCAAATGAGTATCATAATTTGATGGAAGCAGCCCACCTTCGAGCTGTAGCTCAGCAGGCGGTGGCTGCTGCATCCTAGTACAACCCCAACTACGACTTTGGATATCCGTCAGGCCAATACTGGCCATAGACCAACTTAGGCTGAAAAGCCTAAGCTTGGGGGAGTACATGTTTCTCACCGATTTTACATTCATGTTCACACACTTGTTCTAGTTGTCGGTGCTCAAACTCTTTCATTGTACCATCCATGTTTAGTTTCAATTATTTTCTTAGTCTTTTTCTTGTTTGTCAGAAAAACCTTAAGAAAAACAAAAAAAATTAGTTGCAGCTCTTAGCTAGTTTACTTTCCTTGCTCGTAGTAGTAATTAAAAGAAAACCCAAAAAGATTTCTCGTTCTTCTTTTTCTTGTTGGGAGCTTTCCTGTGTAAATAGTTTCTTTTCTTTTCTTTAGGGGTCAAGAGTAGAAGACCATGATTGAAATTTCTTAGTGGCTCTCATATGCTTTATTGTTAATTTAACCTTGAGTCATATTACTTTGTCTTCTCTCTTGTATTAAATGCTTGCATATTCCAGCTTAGTCCAATGCACGTGCACTATTCTTATTATACACACTGTTCGGTCGTGCGAGTGAAAGGCAATAAGGATGATATATGTTGAACTAATTGAGATGAGAAAAACTGGTATGAACTCGACCTCTCTTGTTTTTGTAAATATGATAGTTCATCGTTCTTGATTCTGCTTGTTATGAATGAAACATGCTTGCAATGACAATTAGAGATCATAGCTGCTTATGCCATGCTTAATTAGCTGAGAGTTTATAATGGTCTATCTTGCGTGCCAACATGATATAAAAAATGGTTGTGATGTAGTATGATAGGGTGGTATCTTCCTTTGAATGATACAAGTGGTCTGACTTGGCACATGTTCACACATCTAGTTGAAACCAAATCAACATAGCCTCCACGATATTTATGTTCATGGTGATTTATATACTACTCAGGCTTGCATTCATTGTTGATTAATTTTAACGCATGTTCATGACCGTTGTCGCTCTCTAGCTGGTCGCTTCCCAGTCTCTTTCTAGCCTTCACCTGTACTAAGCGGGAATTCTCTTGTGCATCCACTTCCATAAACCCCAAAGTCATTCCAATGAGTCCACCATACCTTCCTATATGCGGTATTTACCAGCCGTTCCAAGTAAATTTGTAGGTGCCAAACTCTAAAACTTCAAATGAAATTTATTTTGTAAGCTCGAGCAGCTCATGTATCAACTAGGGATGTCTATATCTTCCATGCTAGGTGGGTTATTCTCACGATGAGTGGACTCCGCTCATCATTCATGAGAAAATGGCTGGTAACCGGGATGCCCAGTCCCATGCTCAAAATCATAATAATTAAACAAAACTCCCCCATGGCTGTTGTTGGTTTGGACGGTACCCGTTGTTTCGGACCAGCCGTGGAGTGTGCTTGTTGGTGGTTGGGGGAGTATAAACTTTACCATTCTGTTTGGGAACCGCCTATAATGTGCGTAGCATGGGAGATGTCGAGATTCTTGGTTGTTATGTTGATAATGAGAGTATACCATTCAAAATGTTATTCATCTATATTTAAAAATAGAGCTCTGGCACCTCTACAAATCCTTGCTTCCCTCTGCGAAGGGCCTATCTATTTACTTTTATGCAGAGTCATCATCCTCTTATAAAAGAGCACCAGTAGGAGAGCACCTCTGTCATTGGCATGTATTACTATTAATTTGCATTGGGTATGATTATGACTGGATCTCTTTTACCATGAATTACAATGTCTAGTCAGTCCTTGATCTTTAAAGGTGCTCTGCATTTATGTTTTGCGGTCTCAGAAAGGGCTAGCGAGATACCATCTTGTTATATCATATCATGATTGTATTGAGAAAGTGTTTTCATCTGAGGTTTGTTATTATTGCTCGCTAGTCGATTATGCCATTGATGTGAGTAGACTTGAGACCTGAAAGTTATTGTGAATGTGGTTAGTTCATGATTATTGCTCAAAACCTGAATGCTGGCTTACATATTTACAACAACAAGAGGAAACATAGTTTGTCAAAGTTTTTCTTTATCACTTTCAGTTTATCAACTGAATTGCTTGAGGACAAGCAAAGGTTTAAGCTTGGGGGAGTTGATACGTCTCCAACGTATCTACTTTTCCAAACACTTTTGCCCATGTTTTGGACTCTAACTTGCATGATTTGAATGGAACTAACCCGGACAGACGTTGTTTTCAGCAGAATTGCCATGGTGTTGTTTTTGTGCAGAAATAAAAAGTTCTCGGAATGACATGAAAATCCACGGAGAATTATTTTGGAATATACAAAAAAATATTTGCGGAAAGATCCACGTCAGGGGGCCCACACCCTGTCCACGAGGGTGGGGGCGCGCCCCTCCCCCTGAGCGCGCCCCCTGCCTCGTGGGCCCCCTGATGCTCCACCAACGTACCCCTGGACTCCATATATTTACTTTCGGGGAGAAAAAAATCAGGGACAAAGAATTATCGCGTTTTACGATACGGAGCCGCCGCCAAGCACTAATCTCAATCGGGAGGGCTAATCTAGAGTCCTTCGGGGTTCCGGAGAGTGGAGATCGTCGCTATCGTCATCATCAACCTTCCTCCATCACCAATTCCATGATGCTCACCGCCGTGCGTGAGTAATTCCATCGTAGGCTTGCTGGACGGTGATGGGTTGGATGAGATTTACCATGTAATTGAGTTAGTTTTGTTAGGGTTTTATCCTTAGTATCCACTATGTTCTAAGATTGATGTTACTATGACTTTCCAATGCTTAATTGTTGTCACTAGGGCCCGAGTGCCATGATTTCAGATCTGAACCTATTATGTTTTCGTGAATATATGTGTGTTCCTTATCCTATCTTGCAAGTCTATAGTCACCTACTATGTGTTATGAGCTGGCAACCCCGAAGTGATAATAATTGAGACCACTCCCGGTGATGACCGTAGTTTGAGGAGTTCATGTATTCACTATGTGTTAATGCTTTCGTCTGGTACTCTATTAAAAGGAGGCCTTAATATCTCTTAGTTTCCACTTGGACCCCGCTGCCATGGGAGGGTCGGACAAAAGATGTCAGGAAAGTTCTTTTCCATAAGCACGTATGACAATATTCAGAATACATGCCTACATTACATTGACGAACTGGAGCTAGTTCTGTGTCACCCTAGGTTATAACTTTTACATGATGAATCGCATCCGACATAATTCCCCATCACCAATCCAATGCCTACGAGCTTTTCACATATTGCTTGTTGCTTATTTATTTTTCCGCTGCTACTGTTACAAAAACTACAAAAACACTATCGTTACTTTTATTGCTGCTACCGCTATCTCCATATTACTTTGCTACTAAATTATCTTGCTGCAGATACTAAGTTTCCAGGTGTGGTTGAATTGACAACTCAGCTACTAATACTTAAGAGTATTCTTTGGCTCCCCTTATGTCGAATGAATAAATTTGGGTTGAATACTTTACCCTCGAAAACTTTTGCGATCCCCTACACTGGTGGGTTATCAGGGTCATAAACATCATAGTCGGTCGGGGCAGCAGCACTGGCGTCAGTCTCGAAGTCTAACGGAGAGAAGAGGGGGAAGAAACAATAAATACAATGTAAACAGATGCATGACGATGCATGACATGGCAATAAACAGTGCTAGGTGTGATCTAACACGGTACTACGCGATACCAGCGAAGGGGAAAACCTCCGGAAAAGTATTACCGATGTTAGGAATTTTTGGACAAATGGAACGGAGGGGGATGGTTGCATTGACGCTATGCTAGGGGCATGAGACATACGAACGCATTGTGTATTTGGATTCCTCTCATTTTTCTGATCGATTTTCATATATAAACTATTTCCATCAGAGTTACGGATTATTTTCTATTATTTTGTAAAGTTTTAAACATTTTCCTATTTTGTTTTAATTACTAAATTCGAACAATAGAAAAAAAAGCGTAAAGGGGATGGGTGCACCCGGTGCAGTGTAACCAGATGTGCACTAGTGGCCGATGGGTGGGGCCAGTGAACTGCTGACGTAGCAGTTGACTGGTCAGCGGGTCCAGTGAGACCCGCATGTAATTGACTCAGGGCCGGTTAACATTTTTTAACAAAACTTAACTGATTAGTTTGTGGCCTAGGGCCCACTGTCCTTGTTTGATTAGGGGTTTTAATTAGAGGCTAAGGATGCCACGTCAGTTGGTTTAAAGGCGGCTTACCGCCGAGGCTAACAGGGGTGGCGGCGACGACCGTCCGACCAATACCGGCGACGGGAGCGAGCGCCGCTTGGTCTGTTGGAGAGGTGGTGGCGTGGCGAGTCCGAGGGTGGTCGAGTGGTGGCCCGAGGCGCACTGCACCGGCGTGAGCGGTGAGATGAGCTGCGGTAGGCGGTACGACAAGGCGAACTGCGGCCATGGCGCTGGCCAGGGGGACCGCAACGCACGAAGCAGAGACGGGGTCGAGCGGGGGCCAGCATGGGTGGACATGCGCTGGAGCAGGGCGAGAAGGGGGTAGCGTCGGTGAGTCAAATCAGCAAAGCAAGCAGGCGAGCGTGGGGTGGTTGGGCGACAGAGGGCGCGGCGGTGACGCAGCGGTTAGCCAAGGCGCGATCGATGTGGGCACGAGGCAGGCACGGGGCATGCGTGAGGTGGACAAGGGCGTGGGCACCGCACGCGTGCGGGAAATGGACTAGCGATGGCGGGAATGGGCAGAGCGACCAGGGGAGCGCATAGGGGCGAAGATCCAGGCGTGACAATGGCAAGCGCGGAACGTCGGCCTACGACGATGGTAGCGAAGAGAAAAATAGGGGGGCGGGAAGAGGGGCTCACAAAGGTTCGGTATGGGAGGTCAGAGAGCTCGGGGAGCCCTTGAAGTGGCGGATCGACGGTGATGTCCTCGGTGGCCGTGGTTGGGGAAAACGAAGTGGGCGACGGCGGTGTAGCTTCCCAGCTCCCTTACGTTGGCGAGGACGACAAAGGCAACGGCGGGGAAGCTTCTAAACATGCTTTGGTGACGTGGGGTGGCCGATGGCAATGTCAATCAGGGCGGCGGGACAATGACAGCAGCTTTGACGTGGTGGATCGGGAGAGGGAATGGACGAGGTCGAAAACAGAGGTTAGGGTTTCAACAGGGGTGCGCGGGCGACATCCTTATCCAAGGGGGGAACCGTGGGATGGCCGACGCGTGTGCATCGGTGACGTGAACGCGCGCTCTGCCTCGAGCGTGATGGAGATGAACAAAGGTTAGAGATGGTGCAATGATGGGTTGGGCCATGGCTGTGTTGGTCCTAAGAGCAGAGGGGTTTTTTTCTCTTTCTCTTTTCCCATTTTGCTTATTTCTTTTACCGTTTTCCTTTTTTATCTTTTCTATTTCTATTTACTTTCAATATGATTTTGGTTTTATAAAATTAGAGGCTTGGCCCATAATTAGTGATGTAATATTAGATACTACCAAAATGTTTTGGGGGTTATTTGAAATATTTTGTATTTTCATAAATTAGAAAAGGCATTTTAAATAATGAATTGGCCCCTATTTGATTATGTTTCATTTATTTGAGTGCACTCAACCACTTTATAAAATGTTGGTTAATGAATTTCAATTAGTTAGTGAATATTTGCAACCCAACGAACATTTTTAATTTACTTTTTTGAAGAAATCATAATTAGACTTGAATTTTAATCAAGTGACAGTTGGCTTAGTAAAAGGGCGATGACATTGCATCATTAGGGTGAGGTTACTGTAGGACGAGTCTCAACGCGTTACAAATCTCCTCTATTACAAGAAATCACATCCCTAGATTTAAGAGGTAGATAAAAAGGGAAGGAATTGGTTACGAAATTCTAAGGAGTCTTCTTGTTCTTGTTGTTCTCATCGAAGAGGTTGATCCTTCTCATTGATGTATTCATTTTTATGGACTAGGCCATCTTGACGAAGTCGCCATCCTTTCTTCGGGATCTCTATCATCCTACGAATGTGAGAAGAAGGAAAACTCTGGAAGGACACATCTCCACAAAGTTGGGCATCCGACGGTGAACTCAGGGAAGAAGAAATGAATTATTTCTCGAATTGGACCTCAGGGAATTTTTTGAGAATATGATGGTACAAGAAGTTTCAGACGGGTAAGTAGTCGTTCAATGTCTAAACTAGAGTGTTAAAAGGGCTTGGAGCAACCGCGAAGAATATTGTATCTGATACCATAATAGATCTCTAAGAGGGTGGCTCGTGAATCTCATATGAAGCCAAGCAGGTGGAATAGCCTTAGAAATAGGGATGCACAAGAGAGTCGGGTTGCAATCCTGTGGAACTGTGGGTTATGGGCTCACCATGTGGGTTAAAAGAAGGAAGAGCGCTGATACCTTGCATGGTCATGATAGCAAGGCATGTCACAGGATGGCCTATCAGTTACGTCGGCAACAACATTGGTACCAAGGGCGAGGGACGAATAGAACCATTTTCCTACTCGTTGAATGAGGCGAACCAATAGGCCAAGTTCTCATCCATCGGTGGTAATCAAAATGTCATCAACAATAGTAACAGGGGCGTACTAATAGAGTGTACGCCGAGGTGTTACATAAGCATAGAATTGTTACTGCTTAGATTATATGCAGATCTCAAGGAAGGTTAAACAAACCAATGGAAAGGAAAATGTGATTATCAGTCTAAACAAACCAATGGAAAGGAAAATTTGTTTAAACACAAGTAATAGGAGTATATCCTCCCCAAGAATAAGCAGGGCATGATATATGTGACAGGAGATTAAGGACATGAACATTTGAATAAAAGGATGCCTTAATATCCCTTAGTCTCTATACAATGGTGTTTGGATAACTCATCAAGAAACATTTAGCATTGCGCTTCCAATGCTATTGTTGATGTTTCAGTACCTGATAACCCACAAGTGTAGGGGATCGCAACAGTTTTCGAGGGTAACGTATTCAACCCAAATTTGTTGATTCGACACAAGGGGGGCCAAAGAATACTCTTAAGTATTAGTAGCTGAGTTGCCAATTTAACCACACCTGGAAACTTAGTATCTGCAACAAGGTAGTTTAGTAGCAAAGTAATATGGATATAGTGGTAGCAGCAATAAAAGTAACAATAGTGTTTTTGTAGTTTTTGTAATGGTATCAACGGAAAAGTAAATAAGCAACAAGCAATATGGGAAAAGCTCGTAGGCATTGGATCGGTGATGGGGAATTATGTAGGATGCAATTCATCATGTAGAAGTTATAACCTAGGGTGACACAGAACGAGCTCCAGTTCATCAATGTAATTTAGGCATGTATTTCGAATATAGTCATACGTGCTTATGGAAAAGAACTTGCATGACAACTTCTGTCCTACCCTCCCGTGGCAGCGGGGTCCTATTGGGAACCAAGGGATATTAAGGCCTCCTTTTAATAGAGTACCGGACCAAAGAATTAACACATAGTGAATACATGAACTCCTCAAACTACAGTCATCACCGGGAGTGGTCCCGATTGTTGTCACTTCGGGGTTGCCGGATCATAACACATAGTAGGTGACTATAGACTTGCAAGATAGGATCAAGAACACACATATATTCATGAAAACATAATAGGTTCAGATCTGAAATCATGGCACTCGGGCCCTAGTGACAAGCATTAAGCATAACAAAGTCATAGCAACATCAATCTGAGAACATAGTGGATACTAGGGATCAAACCCTAACAATACTAACTCGATTACATGATAGATCCCATCCAACCCATCACCGTGCAGTAAGCCTACGATGGAATTACTCACGCACGGCGGTGAGCATCATGGAATTGTTCATGGAGGTAGTTTGATGATGACGATGGCGACGATCTCCACTCTCCGGAGCCCCGGACGGACTCCAGATCAGCCCTCCCGAGAGAGATTAGGGCTTGGCGGTGGCTCCGTATCGTAAAACCCGATAAATCTTCCTCTCCGATTTTTTTCTCCCCAAAAGTGAATATATGGGATCCGGAGATACGTCGGTCGAGCACCAGGGGGCCCACGAAGCAGGGGGGCGCGCCCTAGGGGAGGGGGCGCCCCCGCCCTCGTGGACAGGGTGTGGGCCCCCTGGTCCGGATCTTCTCGCAGGTATTTTTTATATTTTCCAAAATAATTCTTCGTGAATTTTCAGGTCATTCCGAGAACTTTTTATTTCTGCACAAAAACAACACCATGGCAATTTTGCTGAAAACAGCGTTAGTCCAGGTTAGTTCCATTCAAATCATGCAAGTTAGAGTCCAAAACAAGGGCAAAAGTGTTTGGAAAAGTAGATACGTTGGAGACGTATCAACTCTCCCAAGCTTAAACCTTTGCTTGTCCTCAAGCAATTCAGTTGATAAACTCAAAGTGATAAAGAAAATCTTTGACAAACGCTGTTTGCTCTTGTTGTTGTAAATATGTAAGCCAGCATTCGGGTTTTCAGCAAAGATCATGAACTAACCACATTCACAATAACTTTTAGGTCTCATGTCTACTCACATCAATGGCATAATCAACTAGCGAGCAATAATAATAATCCTCATATGACAACACTTTCTCAAAACAATCATGATATGATATAACAAGATGGTATCCTGCTAGCCCTTTCTGAGATCGCAAAACATAAATGCAAAGCACCTTTAAAGATCAAGGACTGACTAGACATTGTAATTCATGGTAAAAGAGATAGGCCCTACTGGTGCATCAACAAAAACTCTTGCGTCTAGTACCAGTCATGATCATACTCAATGCAAATTAATAGTAATACATGCAAGCGACATAGGTGCTCTCCTACTGGTGCTCTTTTATAAGAGGATGATGACTCTGCATAAAAGTAAATAGATAGGCCCTTCCCAGAGGGAAGCAGGGATTTGTAGAGGTGCCAGAGCTCGATTTTTAAATAGAGATGAATAACATTTTGAGCGGTATACATTCATTGTCAACATAACAACCAAGAATCTCGATATCTCCCATGCTACGCACATTATAGGCGGTTCCCAAACAGAATGGTAAAGTTTATACTCCCCCAACCACCAACAAGCACACTCCACGGCCATCCGAATCCACGGGGTACCGTCCAAACAAGCAACAGCCCTGGGGGAGTTTTGTTTAATTATTATGATTTGAGCATGGGACTGGGCATCCCGATTACCAGCCATTTTCTCATTAATGATGAGCGGAGTCCACTCATCGTGAGAATAACCCACCTAGCATGGAAGATATAGACAACCCTAGTTGATACATGAGCTGTTCGAGCATACACAATAGAGTTTCATTTGAAGATTTAGAGTTTGGCACATACAAATTTACTTGGTACGGCAGGTAAATACCGCATATAGGAAGGTATAGTGGACTCATGTGGAATAACTTTGGGGTTTATGGAAGTGGATGCACAAGTAGTATTCCCGCTTAGTACAGGTGAAGGCTAGAAAGAGACTGGGAAGCGATCAGCTAGAGAGCAACAACGGTCATGAACATGCATTAAAATTAATCAACAATGAATGCAAGCATGAGTAGGATATAAATCACCATGAACATAAATATCATGGAGGCTATATGTTGATTTTGTTTCAACTACATGCGTGAACATGTGCCAAGTCAGACCACTTGAATCATTCAAAGGAGGATACCACCCTATCATACTACATCACAACCATTTTAATATCATGTTGGCACGCAAGATAGACCATTATAAACTCTCAGCTAATTAAGCATGGCATAAGCAGGTATGATCTCTATTTGTCATTGCAAGCATGTTTCATTCATAACAAGCTGAATCAGGAACGATGAACTATCATATTTACAAAAACAAGAGAGGTTGAGTTCATACCAGCTTTTCTCATCTCAATTAGTTCATCATATATCATCCTTATTGCCTTTCACTTACACGACCGAACGATGTGGATAATAATAATAGTGCACGTGCATGCACTAAGCTAGAATCTGCAAGCATTTAATACAAGAGAGAAGACAAGGTAATATGGCTCAAGGTTAAATCAACAATAAAGCATATGAGAGCCACTAAGCAATTTCAATCATGGTCTTCTACACTTAACCCCCAAAGAAAAGAAAAGAAACTATTTACACGGGAAAGCTCCCAACAAGCAAAACAAGAACGAGAAATCTTTTTGGGTTTTCTTTTAATTATTACTACATGCAAGGAAAGTAAACTAGTAGAAGCTACAACTATTTTTTTTTTGTTTTTCTTAAGGTTTTTCTAGCACACGAGAAAAAGACTAAGAAAAAGAAATTGAAACTAAGAATGGATGGTACAATGAAAGAGTGTGAGCACCGACAACTAGAATAATTGTGTGAACATGAATGTAAAGTCGGTGAGAAACACGTACTCCCCCAAGCTTAGGCTTTTGGTCTAAGTTGGTCTATGGCCACGGATCGAAGCTACTCCCTCCAGTGTACTGAGATGTGTCCACTAGGTGCCACTGGTTGGCAAGCTCATCCAGGTCCCACCCATAAACAGACTGATGGTAAGGATCGAGTGGTGGCTCCGGCTCAGGCTCTGAAGCTTGTGCCTGGCCCTAGTACTTGTAGAAGGCATCTGATGTAATGAGATATAATCCTGTAGACAGATCAAACAGAGATGGTGCAGGCAAGGTAACAATCTCACAATATTTTTCATCAAACCTTAATTTACAATTAAGCAACCTATCCTTGTCTTTAACAATAAAATCATGTGCTATCATGCTCTTGTAGTGTAGATAAACAGGGGCGAGCAATTTTTCTTCCTTCTCACGATGCCTAATAGGTATTCTAAAATGTTCAGCAAGGCAAGAAGCAAAGATGCCTCCAAAGACGAGCCCCTTTGAGCGGTTCAGACTTAGTCGTTTCGCAACGACGGCACCCAAGCTAAAAGTTGTGTCTTGAAACAAAGCCTGGCGTAAAATGACAATATCAGGGGCACTAAGATTCCCACTGTTCCCGCGACCAATTAAACATCTACTAGCGAATAAAGCAAAGTAGCGCAGAACAGGGAAATGTATACTAGTAATTCTTGCCCCTGAGACTTGTCTAGTTTCCCCTACAACTATCATGTCAATAAACCCTTCAACGTCTTCACGACGTGGTTCATCAAGGCTACCTTCAAAGGGTATCTTGCATACTTCACAAAATTCTAAGAGTGATATCTCCTTAACCTCATCATATAAACGAAACTCCCCTATAGGTGGTGTTTTCTTAGCATGAAAATGAAATTTTGCGTGAAAATATTAGTGAGTAAGAGATACTGTTCACGCTGGTCGTGGAGGAAGTCGGTGAGGCCTACATTATTTGCCAACCGATAAAAGTCTTCGTAAATCCCGACGGCCATCATGAAATCATTACAAGGCCATTCACACGGCCGAACTTCCGCCATGCGAGGAAGATTATATTTGGGCTTCTTATTTTCTTCCTTCTTTTCTCCTCTGAACTTTTACTGGAGGAACCCCTCAACAATCTCTTTATCATTTCCCTCCTCTGAATATTTCTGAAATTTCGAGTAACTCAAAAGAAAAGTTAACCAAACTCAACAAGATTGATAGCAACAACTCCTACAAGTGCCTAGGGACTATATCATGCATTAGAACTACTTGGGACCAAGAAAAATGAACATGCAAGCTCAAGAATAAGGTCACCACAGCAGCAAAAATTTGCAATAAATAAAGCACTATACCAAAAACTAATTGAACCAATGGAGGAGTCACATACCAAGGAACAATCTCCCCAAACAGTTTGGTGAATGGTGCTTTGAGCAAGGAGATCGAAAATGGCAGCAAGATGAGCTAGAACTCGTGCTTGAGCTGGTTGGTGATTTTTTTGGGAGGAAGAAGAAGAGTATGGGTGCAGGAATAAGTGGAGGGGGGCCACGTGGGGCCCACGAGGTAGGGGGCGCCCTCTGAGGGTGGGCGCGCCCTGGACCCTCGTGGCTAGGTGCTGGCTCCCCTCTTTGTGTGTTATGTGCCAAATATTCTCAAATATTCTAAAAAAAATCATATTTAATTTTCAGGGCATTTGGAGAACTTTTATTTTCGGGGTAATTTTGTATTGCACGGATAAGTCTGGAAACAAACAGAAAATACTAGTTAATAGAAAGTAAAAGGGGGATACAGAAGGTTGTGCTATCTAGATTGTAATGCCCAGTATGAGACTATACCTCCTACGTGTCGAGGTATGACTTAAAGGCATAATCTCATACTAGAATGATCTCAAGTATGGTATCTTTGCATGACTCATGTAAAAGAGGGATAAAATTGCAAAAGAGTAGTTGGCTTACACTCGCCACGTCACACAATGCATTACATAAACATTCATCATCCAAATAACATCAGAGTCCGACTACGGACGAAGATCCAGATGAAAGATACCATAAATAAAACAACACAAGGTCCCGATCATCCTAGTAAGAGCCCTACTGATCCTCTGGGTAAGACACGTAGTATCACCCACGTTCTTCATCGAACTCCCAGTACAACTCTGAACCACCAACTGTGTAGTTCTCAACGGTACCTGCATCTGGTGTTGTGTAGAATCTGTGAGCCACGGAGGACTCAGCAATCCCGTTCCCGGGTAACAATACTATCAAAGCCTTGGGTGTGGAACAAGGCTAAAGAACAAGGTTTGTAGCGGCACTAGCACTAACTTACGTGTTTAGAGCGAGAAGACAAAGTGCCAACAATCGTCAAAGTGATTGTGAAGCGATCCTAACTAAGCACGTCAAACATAACCCCACCGTGTTCACTTCCCGAGCCCCTTCGGAAAGCGACCGTCACGGTTACTCACACTGGTAGTGTATTATGAACATGGTGTCAAGTTTTCTACAACCGGATATTAACAAATTCCCATCTACCACATAACCGCGGGCACGGCTTTCGAAAGATCAAAACCCTGCAGGGGTGTCCCAACTTAGCCCATCACAAGCTCACGATCTGCGGAGTCGAAACTCCAAGGTGGGAAGACCCGAGTATTCTCGGAATCCCGTGCTCAAGATATTCCGACTAAGGTAAAACTAATCCAGCAAGACCTCCCGGCGTGCCGACACCCTGATAGTAGCCGCGCGTATCTCGTCTCAGGCCACGACCGGATGGGCGATGCTACAGGTTTTTACCAGCCCTCGGGTTTCCCCAAGATGGCCTCGCAGGCTCCCCAGTTTGGAGCAACACTCATGTGGAGCACTAGCCCGGGTTGTTGATTCAGAAAAGGGTTTATAACTCCCTATGCAAGTTTTAGTTGTTAGGAAAATGTAAAAACAATGTTGGGCCTTGCTGGAAAAGCTTTAGCGCTAAGCGGGTTATGTAGGGGGGCCCATAAACCCCAACCGTGTTAGGGACGCAAAATCAAGGAACATAACACCGGTTTAAACGGTTCCTAGGGATGCATGAGTGGAAAAAAACACCAAGCAAGAGGCTTAGCCTTCCACCCATTGCCAAATATATAGATGACTTAGTTTAACAGATTATATATTGTGATATAACAACAATAACTTCATCATGAAGCAAGAATCTTCAATCTTCTCTTGCAACTAACAATTCTATAAGAGGGGCCGAGCGAAGCTTACGTGGCCAATCAAAGGTTTGCTAGGTTGGGTGGTTAGAGAGTTTCATGGCAACATTAGGAGGCTGACAAACAGACATAGGCATCGAGGCAATACGCTAAAGAGCGAGACATCTAGCATAGGCAAAGATAGTAGTGATATCTGGGTAAGGTCATCTTGCCTGTTGAATCCTCGGAGGGAACGTAACCATGCTCCTCACACTCAACCTCGGTAGAAACCTCGTACTCCGTATCGTCACCGGGCTCTAACCAAACACAACAATGCAACAACGGAACAAAATCAATCAACATGCAGTGCTCAATATCATGATGCATGAACATGAATCATGTGAACATGGAAATACATGATGCATGACCTAGGGTCACAAGAGTGCAACAACATCATAAACAAGCAAGAACAAACTCAAGCATGAAACAAGCCAAGGAACAATTTAACAAGTGTATGTAGTTGTCCAAACAAGCAACCAACATGTTTTTAGGAGTTGGTTAACATGGCAAGGGTGCAACTAACACAACAGCAACATGCTAGCACATTTAAATGGGCTGGAATTAATAACAACAATATCCAGAAACTCCCATATTAATTTATTTGCATTTGGGACAGATTTTAAAAACTTCTGTGATAGACTTGTCAAACATGCTAAACAACAGCACCAAAATATTTTACACATTTTTCTACCAAAAATTCATATAAAGTTTGTTAAATTTGGAGTTGTAGATATTTAGTTATGGTTTTTGCAAGTTTAAGCATATTTAAAACAAGTTTAAATTCAAACAGCATTTTAAATGTTTTTAAACATGGCAGCAGATAGCATATTCATAATCCACATAAAATTCTAAGCATTTTTCATATATAACTCAACTTCATCTGAAACATAAATATGCAGATATTAAATAAACAAGAATTTTCAACAAAAGAAAAAAAAAACAGAAAAAGACATCAAAACAATATAAGCGTCAGGGTCCAAAAAGACCCAGGCTCAGCTAGTCACGACCACTGACAAGGGGGGCCGGCGGGGCTGAGCTGGCGACGTGGGTGCGTGGGGGGGCTGGGATGGCGCTGTGAGGCTGGTAGGTGGGGCCCTGGTGTCAGCCTCAGGCGAAAAAAGGGGTGAATACCACTGCGACCGCGAGGGATCGAACCAACGCCCACTCACTGAAACTGATGGAGACAAACCACTGCGCTATTAAACTGAACTCGACAGAGAACATGTGTCACATCCCTAGTTAGCACTTGCTTTAGGACTAGCTAGAGTGTGCATCATGTTTACTTATCAAAGAAACTTGAAATGGGAATGACAGAAACCCCAGCACCCCTCTTCTAACAACTAGGGTTTGATAAATTCTTTTCCAATGTACCCAAAATGCCGTTCAAAAATGTTCATCATTTCTGCTTTGGTCTTAAACCTCTGCCAAAAATGGTGCACAATTTTCTAGGACATCCAAGGTCTCTGGATTAATCATATGGTATTTGCATTTGGGCATTTAAATGCTATAAAATATTTTATGTGCCCAAATAATCATAAACTATAATGTTCCATGTTGTTCATGTTATATACAATGGGCATGACAAGTTTTATGAGTTATAAAAATGTTCTAGCATTTTTATTAATTAAACAAAGTTGCAAAAGAAATGAAACAGAAAAGAAATAGGAAAAGGGAGAGAGAGAAAGGTTACCTGACGCCAAACCGGCCCACCTGCCGGCCCAGCCCAGCTGCCGCTCCAGCGAGCTGCTTGGCTGGGCCAGGCAGGCAGGCAGGTGCTCGACGGCGGCCGCAGCGTGCGCCACGCAACTGCCCGCCGCCCTGCTTCCTCCCCTCGCCGCCCTGGAGGCTTGGATCGAACGTCCACCTCGTCCCCGACCTCGCAGACACTCTCCACTCTCCCCAGCTCCTCTCCTTCACCCTCCCCGCACCATGGCCGACGCCGCCGTGCTCGCACCATCGTAGTAGCCGTGTCCACCGTCGTCCCGGAGCCCTATCGCCGTGTCCGTCGTCTCTGCCGTCCTCGACTACATCGAGCAGGCCGAGCCCCGAGCGCTCGCCCGCCCTGGAGACGCCCCCGACCCCTTCTTCCCCAACTCCGGCCGCGGAGATCCCTCTCAGCGTCCCACTCAGCTCCGACCACCCCCAAGCTCGCTCCGGCGTCTGCTGCAACCGCTGTGAGCCCAGCTTCGTCCTCCCCCTCTCCGTTGGCTCTCTCCTACCCTGGAACGCACCGCACGTAGCTCACCTGCACGCACCGCCGCGGAGCTCGTCGCCGACGAGGCTCCGGCCATCCAATGGCCTGGCCACCATGCCAATCAGCTTCACCGTCACACGTAGGTGCTGTAGGTCCTTTCCACGCACCTCTATGAGCACCGCACCGTCGTTTTCGACTTCGCCGAACTCCGGCAGCCGCTGGACTCGTCGCCTGCGTCTTCTCCGGCGACCTCGAGGCCAGCCACCACCACCACTCGATGCGGTTTGCTTCCAGCTAACCGTAGGTGTGCTCCGCCGTCGTTTTGGCAGCCGAAGCACAAAACCCGCACTTCACCGCCGCGTTTGGCCTCGCCGGCGGTTAAACGCCGGCGAGTTGGCCCTGTTTGACCACGGGTTTGACCCCCTGGGTCACTGACATGTGGGCCCTGCCTGCTAGTCAAACCTAGTTTAAGTGTTAATTTAATTCTAATTAGTTAATTAGTTAACTGTGACACTGACCAGTGGGTCCCACTGGTCAGGTTTGACCTGGGCCGCCCTATTGACTGACTGACGTCAGCATGAGGTCATGCTGACGCAGTAAAGGATTTTCTGGGATTTTTAGATTTCAAAATAATTCAGGAAATTCCATAAAATTCCTAAACTTCAAAAAATCATATAAATTCAGCAGTAGCTCAGATGGAAAAGATTTATATATGAAAATTGATCAGAAAAATCCAATATTTCCAATGGCATTGGTTTCATGCATGTTTGAGCAAGTTAACCTTGCTGTATACATTAAAACATGATAATGCACTTAATTAAATAATAGCTAAAGTGCCAATTTGAATCTTTGATTCAAATAGGCTCAAACCCTTCTGGTTATAGCTGCATTAGCCCAAAACACATGCATCTTGCCATGTCATGAGCATGCATCATATTGTTGCATTTGTTTGTTTAATGATTGTATTGTCGGTATTCTCCGTGTTAGGTCCTGCTCCCGAGGATACTGCTGCGTATCCAGCTGAAGAGCAGTACCCAACAACCACTTTGCCAGGCAATCAATCATTGATCATTCCGATACAAACCCATGTTCTCACTCCTGCTCTCTTTTACTGCATTAAGGCAACAACGTGTGAACTGCTACTTGCTGCGGTAGTTGAACCCTATTCCCTTGCATGACCTGTCATTGCCACAGTAAATAGTTGAAACCCACTAGCATGTGTAGGAGTTGATTGAGCCATGTGATGTGTGATCCACCATGCTATTTTCTTATGTTGCCTGCTATGCTTAGAGTTGTGTCTGGTCTGGTTCATCTGGGTGATGGATCGGAGTGAAACAATCATATCGGTAAAGAGAAAGAAGTGTGGAACACGTTTGGTTAAGGTATCGATGAAAGGCCATGTAGGAGTACGTGGTGGGTTGTTTCATTGGAACCGTTCATAGGACCCAAGATCTATATGTGTGGTTCAAGTTCCAGTTATTACCATGCATTGGGCCCGAAACTAATGGACCCTCTCGGCTTATTAATTACCCTCGATCTCTGTCCAGGAGTTGCAACTAGTTTCTGGTGTTTATAGTTTACTGGAGGTCGTGCGCAGCGCTGACCCTCGGGGTGGGTTGTGATGCGACAGGTACGTGGCACGGTGTACCGGTTGCCCGTTTGGTGACTCGGGAACCCTGTACACATCGTTTGGGGCCGTGAGCGACACCCCGGCCGGATCTCCCCACATATGGAACCCAAATAGGCGATAAACCTGGATGAGAGACTTGAGTAGCAAGTCAGGTCGTGGCCGACACCCTCGCTGGGCTTCTGCTTGAAGGTTGCCGAGTACATGACGAGTAAACGGCGATAAGTGGTGAAAGCGTGTGTGAAGAGGTACACCCCTGCAGGGTTATCAATCTATTCGAATAGCCGTTGTTCGCGGTACGAACTACTTGGTTACTCTTACAGTTCATAGACAAGTTGATGGGTACTACTAAAAGCCTCAAGATAAGTGTGAGTACCGTGGATGGCCCTCCGTAGGATGACGGAAGAGGATCCTCGGTAGTGTATTGTTGTGGTGAGTAGAGGACTCGTGTTCGTAGTAACATCTTGCAATCCTTTGAGAGTTGTAGAATAGGTTAGCCAAGAGTCAAAGCTGGCTTTCTGCTATGAACTCCACTGCCCCCTGTTGGTAATGTTGCATGTATGATAGGTTCTGTTGTAAGACTTGCTGAGTACCTTTGTACTCATATTGCAGAGGAGAACACTGCCCCTTCTGATGGGTTCTACATAGACATTGACGTCGACGAGTAGCTTGGCACCCAGACGGAGATCTGGAGCTTGTGAAGGGCCTTGTAGATAGTCAGGCTACACCAAGCCTGTTTTATTTCCTAAGTTGTCTGTACTCAGATATGTAGCTTCCGCTTGTGCTTGTATGACTGTATGACTTGAGTGTTGGGTCATGTGACCCCTACCTGTATGGATATGTTATGTATGGCTCTTGGAGCCTCTTAAATAAAGTACTTTGAGTCATAGAGTTCTGTTGTGATGCAATGTTGTATTTGCACATATTGAGCATATTCTGTGTATGATTGAAATGCTTGGTATGTGTGGGATTCGACACCTAGTTGTTTTCCTTTGGTAGCCTATCTTACAGGGAAATGCCTCCTAGTGTTTCCAATGAGCCTTGGTAGCTTGCTACTGCTCAGAGCACGTAGGCTGGCCAGCATGTGTCCTTCTTCGTTCCTGTGTCTGTCCCTTAGGGGAAATGTCACGCGTTGATCCTTTAAGTCCATGTAGCTTGCTACGACTTGGGTTCATACGTTGATGACCGACACGTTCGTTGCTGGGTCATGGATGCCTGTCTCGGTAATTTAGTGCCACTTTTGGTTTATAACTAGCCATGTCGGCCCGGGTTCTCTGTCATATGGATGCTAGCGACACTGTCATATACGTGTGCCAAAATGCGCAAACGGTCCCGGGCCATGTAAGGTGGCACCCGTGGGGTTACCGTGCGTGAGGCCGCAAAGTGATATGACGTGTTACAGCTAGATCGGTGTGACTTAGGATCGGGGTCCTGACAGCGTTGGCATCAGAGCTAGACTGCCTGTAGGTTTCTCAAGCCAAACTGGTCGATGTTGAGTCTAGAAAAATTCTTAGTTATATGTAGGGGAATTGATTGTGGAAGGGAATGTAAGGCTCTTTTACTCCTCTACCTTATGCCCTTCTGATCTGAGTCAGTCTATTCTTTCTACGGGGATTTAGGACTAGGCCTCTTATCCTTACTAGGTTCACGTGTTACTAATCCGTAGACTCTTAGGATTGTTGGTTTCAAGCCTCAGTTAAGTTTCTAACCTTTTAGTATGATGATTGTTGGACCCCGGAACCTTGATATGGAACTGTTGAGTGGTTATGCTATCATTTGTATGATGTCTCATATCTTTGTTTGAGCATTTACAGTTGTTATGCTGCCCGATTTCTTCCAGAAACACTAATGCCTTTGCATTACTTCGTGTTTCAGATGTCTGGCCACACCCCTCACCAAGTGGTTCGTTTGACTCGGTGCATTAATGTGCCCGGTCACACGGCCATGCTAGTCAGTGTGCTGACTGAGACCGGTTACCGCTGGTATCCTGAGTACACCGTGGAGGAACAGTACCGGGTTTCAATCAGAGTCAGTATTTCTTCACAGTCCGGATATACCCCTCATATCCCGGAGCTAACGACCCCATCCATTGGTCTTATGGACTCGGGGTTACCATCGAGATGGACGTGCAGGATGCTGCCTATTCGATGATGACCATTCTCCGGGCTAGGCATGCCCTGTTGCTGAACACTAAGTTCTGTTACATGCCAGCCTCACTTCCCTGAGAGGAAGGCTATTACACTGGTCTGTATACTGATGCTGCTCATGAAAAGCCACTACTTCAGACTACTGTTCAGATGCTGGAGGATAGGAACCGTGAGGTCCGTGCCCTCTGAATGGAGTTGTATAACACTCGAGCCGCCCACTGGACTACCTTGACACGGCTTGCACCTGCTATGCACGCCGGATATCTGGACATGCGGGATTTGTACCCCGTGCGGACACGTCTGCCTGATCGCATGGATTGGCGTGACGTCGGGGGTATCACACCTCCACGTGGGCGTTGGTTACTACCAGCATCGGGACCGAGGCCACATCCATGTCTCTATGGTCCACAGCCTTCGAGTGCTCGCGAGTTTCAAGATCCATCTGTTCCACTTCCAGGCTACGGTGGTAATCTTTACGAATATTACTACGGGAATGTCTGAGCTAGACCGTGGTAGTAGTAGTCTTGTAGTAGTTGTATTCCCATAGTCCTGCGCGTCTTGTGGAATATGACTTAGTGTGCACTGAGTTCCGGAGGTGTAGTTAAATAATGTATAGGAGCTTGGAATGCCTCTGATGGGATGTATCGTCTTTCACCGCAGTTGTACTTTAGCCTTGGCTTGTACTAAACTATGTTTGGTGTGTATGACCACTGGTGTATATATAGAAGTTTCTATATTACCATGTCGTACGGATGAACATCTCTGCATTCCGTGTCATCCATTACATTCTGCACTCCTATGTCAAATGTTTGCCATCCCTGTCTAAACCGTTTTTTTGTTTTCTTAGGATGGTCAACACTCGCAACACTCCTGCTGCCCAGGAGCAGGGTGAGGCTAGTGGGGCTAGAGATGGGAATCTGCCCCAGCCACCCTCCTTGGCGGAAGTTATGCTCGAGGCATAACGGAACAAGAGAGAGACCAACCGTCTGCTGGAACGCATAGAGCAGAACACTGGGTTCCGCCAGAGGAATGACGTGGTGTCAATCAATGACTTTATCAAGATGTGCCCACCAAAGTTCCATCACTCCACTGAACCTCTGGATGCGGACGATTGGCTACGTAGTATCACCCATAAGCTACACTCCGCCCGTGTGGCCGAAGCTGACAAGGTTACCTACGCCGCCTACCATCTTGAGGGCCCTGCCAGTCTTTGGTGGGAAAACTTTGAAGCTATGCGTCCTGCTGGCCAAATCACTACTTGGGTTGAGTTCAGTGAGGCATTCCGTAAACATCACATTCCGGAAGGTCTCATGGATCGCAAGCGGGAGGAATTCTGCAATTTCACCCAGGGCCGGTTAACTATGGATGGCTATAGTCGCAAGTTTGGCAACTTGGCACGCTATGCACCTGAGGAAGTATCGACCGATGCCAAGAAGCAGGCGAGGTTCCGCAAGGGACTCGTCCCTGAACTCCGCCGAGATCTACGTCTGCACGAGTGCACTTCCTTCCAGAAGCTGGTAAACAAGGCTATCAGTGCCGAGATGGGCCAGACCGACTTCGAGGCCACACGCAAGCATACTCGAGACTTTGGTTCCTCATCCGGCTCTGGCTCTCACAAGCGCCGTGTGTGGGTTCCTAACACTGCTCTGCCACCCAAGTACACACCGAGGCCATCCTATGAGGCGCCTCGCCCAACTCAACAGTATGCACCTGCTAAGACCTATGGAGGACCACCTTCCAACTTTGCTCCACGCACTGGCACTGTGACATGCTTCAAGTGTGGAGAACCGGGGCATTACATGCGTGAGTGTCCTCAGAACCAACCAGGAAAACCCGTTGGCCGTGGTAAGCCAACCGGCAAGGTGAATTATGTCAAACCAATCCCCACTGCACGTGGTCATGTCAACCATGTCTCTGCTGAGGAAGCTTATGAGGATCCTAACGTCGTCCTTGGTACGCTTCTCGTTAACTGCCATCCGGCATCTGTTCTTTTCGATACTGGAGCATCCCATTCGTTCATATCTGAGAGCTATGCTCGAATGCACAACATGACTTTTTGTGACATGCCTACTTCCATGGTTATTCAAACTCCTGGTTCAAAATGGCAAACCTCTAGGGTAAGCCATGGAAATGAAATCCTTGTCGATAGACTTGTTTTCCTAGCATCTCTAATCGCTCTCAAGTCCTCGGACATAAACATCATTTTGGGTATGGATTGGATGACAACTCATTACGCCAAGATTGATTGCTATACTAGGACCGTTCAACTTACACACCCATCCGGCAAGATAGTCAATGTCTTGACCCGAATGGCTGAGCGTCAGCTCTACTCTCTTAATGCCAGCCCTCTAGCAGAACTCGAAGATATCCCGGTAGTCCGTGAATTTCCGGATGTTTTTCCAGAAGAACTGCCAGGAATTCCACCTGACAGAGATGTCGAATTCGTGATAGATCTTATCCCTGGAACTGTCCCAATCTCTAGGAGACCTTATAAGATGGCACCCCTAGAATTAGCTGAGCTTAAGAAACAACTCGATGAGTCCTTGCAAAAGGGTTTCATCCGTCCTAGTTCCTCCCCTTGGGCTTGCCCCGTCCTCTTCGTCAAGAAGAAGGATGGAACGGAGCGGATGGTTGTAGATTACCAACCTGTCAATCTGGTCACCATAAAGAACAAGTACCCGCTCCCCAGGATCAACGACCTGTATGATCAGCTCGCTGGATCCTCAGTCTTCTCTAAGATGGATTTGAGGTTGGGTTACCATCAAATCAAAATCAAGAACGGGGACATTCCTAAAACGGCTTTTGTTACTCGTTATGGCCAATATGAGTACACCGTCATGTCCTTCGGATTAACCAATGCCCCAGCCACCTTTTCCCGGCTAACGAATTCTATATTCATGGAGTACTTGGATAAATTCGTCGTGGTATACCTCGATGATATACTCATCTACTCCAAGAACAAGGAAGATCATGCCGAGCATTTAAGGCTGGTATTGACAAAACTTCGTGAGCACCGCCTTTATGCCAAATTCTCTAAATGTGAATTTTGGTTGCCGGAAGTAATCTATCTAGGTCATGTGATCTCTGGCAAGGGTATTGCTGTCAATCCCGAGCGAGTTCAAGCCGTCCTTGATTGGTCAACCAAGTTAGGAGTTTCCTTGGCTTAGCGAGCTATTGCCGACGCTTCGTCGAGAATTTCTCCAAGGTTGCTAAACCTCTAACTGAACTCCTAAAAAAGGATAAAAAGTTTGAGTGGACCCCACAATGCGAGTCCAGTTTTCAGGAACTGAAAAGACGCCTGACATCTGCACCTGTACTGGTACCACCAGACTTTTCCAAGGATTTTATAACCTACTGCGACGCCTCGCGACAAGGACTAGGTTGCATACTCATGCATGACCATCAAGTGATTGCATACGCATCACGACAGTTGCGTCCACATGAGGATAACTATCCTACCCATGATCTAGAGCTTGCAGCCGTAGTCCATGCACTCAAAACATGGCGACATTACCTTCTTGGTAATCGCTGTGAAATCTTCACTGATCACCAAAGTTTGAAATACATCTTCACCCAACCGGATCTAAATCTCAGGCAAAGACGTTGGGTTGAGTTGCTCATAGATTACGACTTAGGAATCACTTACACCCCTGGAAAGGCCAATGTCATGGCCGACGCACTAAGTCGTAAGTCTTATTGTAACAACTTGATGTTACAACAAGGACAACCACTTCTCCACGAGGAATTTCGTAAGCTTAACCTTCACATTGTTCCTCGAGGATTCCTTTCCACCTTGGTGGCGGAACCTACCCTTACGGATCAGGTCATCAAAGAACAGAAGGTTGACCCAGGAATTTCCCGTATTAAGAGGAACATCAAGAAAGGAGTCACGGGATGTTTCTCAATTGATGATCAAGGAGTTTTACTCTTTAGCGACCATTTAGTGGTTCCTAAAGTACGAAACCTGAAACGTTTGATCCTTAAGGAGGCTCATGAATCTCCTCTCACAATTCATCCCAGTAGTACCAAAATGTATCAGGACCTACGTCAGAGATTCTGGTGGACTAGGATGAAGAGAGAAATCGCTCAATTCATTGCTAACTGCGACGTTGTCGTCGAGTCAAAGCAGAGCATCAACGGCCTGCTGGCACCCTTCAACCTTTAGCTATTCCTGAATGGAAATGGGACAAGGTCGGTATGGACTTCATTACCGGGTTTCCCAGGACCAGGAAAGGGAATAATGCTATCTTCGTAGTTATCGGCCGCCTCTCTAAGGTAGCTCATTTCCTGCCTGTTCGAGAGAGTATTACCGCTAGCCAGCTAGCAGATTTGTATGTCTCTCGGATAGTATCACTTCATGGTGTGCCGTTGGAGATTAAGTCAGACCGTGGAAGTCTTTTCACTTCACGATTTTGGGAAAGTTTCCAGAATGCTATGGGAACTCATCTCTCTTTCAGCACCGCCTTCCATCCCCAGTTAAGTGGTCAAGTGGAACGAGTCAATCAAATTCTGGAAGACGTGCTTCGAGCCTCTGTCATATCTTTCGGTATGGATTGGGAGAACTGTCTTCCATTTGCCGAATTCGCTTATAACAATAGTTATCAAGCCAGCTTGGGCAAAGCTCCCTTCGAAGTTCTATATGGACGAAGGTATCGAGCACCTCTTAACTGGTCAGAAACCGGGGAAAGACAATTCTTTGGCCCGGATATGATCCAGGAAGCGGAAGAGCAAGTTCGAATCGTTCGTGAGAAATTGAAAACAGCCCAGTCTCGTCAGAAGAGCCAATATGATAGCCATCATAAGGTTGTGACTTTTGAAGTCGGCGATAAGGCTTACCTTCGGGTTACCCCTCTTAAGGGAACCCATCGCTTCGGTATCAAAGGCAAATTGGCCCCTCGTTACATCGGTCCTTTTCGCATTCTTGCCAAACGAGGAGAAGTTGCCTACCAACTGGAACTACCTCCGCACCTTTCCAGAGTTCATGATGTTTTCCACGTTTCTCAACTCAGGCGTTGCTTCTCGGATCCTATCCGCGGAGTGGACCACGAAACGCTTGATCTCCAGGATAATCTCACATATCGAGAATACCCCGTTCGTATTCTTGATCAAACCGAGTGCACCACTCGACGCCACAATATCAAGTTTCTCAAGGTTCAATGGTCACATCATTCCGAGAGTGAAGCTACTTGGGAAAGGGAGGATCGTCTTCGACATGAGTACCCCACCCTCTTTCCGGAGGAGCCCGAATCTCGGGACGCGATTCTTTTAAGTGGGGGTGAGTTGTCACATCCCTAGTTAGCACTTGCTTTAGGACTAGCTAGAGTGTGCATCATGTTTACTTATCAAAGAACCTTGAAATGGGAATGACAAAAACCCCAGCACCCCTCTTCTAACAACTAGGGTTTGATAAAATCTTTTCCAATGTACCCAAAATGCCCTTCAAAAATGTTCATCATTTCTGCCTTGGTCTTAAACCTCTGCCAAAAATGGTGCACAATTTTCTTGGACATCCGAGGTCTCTGGATTAATCATATGGTATTTGCATTTGGGCATTTAAATGCTATAAAATATTTTATGTGCCCAAATAATCATAAACTATAATGTTCCATGATGTTCATGTTATATACAGTGGGCATGACAAGTTTTATGAGTTATAAAAATGTTCTGGCATTTTTATTAATTAAACAAAGTTGCAAAAGAAATGAAACAGAAAAGAAATAGGAAAAGGGAGAGAGAGAAAGGTTACCTGACGCCCAACCGGCCCACCTGCCGGCCCAGCCCACCTGCCGCTCCAGCGAGCTTCTTGGCTCGGCCAGGCAGGCAGGCAGGTGCTCGACGGCGGCAGCAACGCCCGCCACGCAGCTGCCCGCCGCCCTGCTTCCTCCCCTCGCCGCCCTCTAGGCTTGGATCGAACGTCCACTTCGTCCCCGACCTCGCAGACACTCTCCACTCTCCCCAGCTCCTCTCCTTCGCCCTTCCCGCACCATGGCCTACGCCGCCGTGCTCGCACCGTCGTAGTAGCCGTGTCCACCGTCGTCCCGGAGCCCTGTCGTCGTGTCCGTCGTCTCCGCCGTCCTCGACTACATCGAGCAGGCCGAGCCCCGAGCGCTCGCCCACCCTGGAGACGCCCCTGACCTCTTCTTCCCCAACTCCGGCCGCGGAGATCCCTCTCGCCGTCCCACTCAGCTCCGACCGCCCCCAAGCTCGCTCCGGCATCTGCTGCAACCGCTGTGAGCCCAGCTTCGTCCTCCCCCTCTCCGTTGGCTCTCTCCTACCCTGGAACGCACCGCACGTAGCTCACCTGCACACACCGCCGCGGAGCTCGTCGCCGACGAGGCTCCGGCCATCCAATGGCCTGGCCATCGTGCCTATCAGCTTCACCGTCACGCGTAGGTGCTGTAGGACCTTTCCACGCACCTCTACGAGCACCGCACCGTCGTTTTTGACTTCGCCGAACTCCGGCAGCCGCTGGACTCGTCGTCGGCATCATCTCCGCGACCTCGAGGCCAGCCACCACCACCACTCGATGCGGTTTGCTTCAAGCTAACCGTAGGTGTGCTCCGCCGTCGTTTTGGCAGCCGGAGCACAAAACCCGCACTTCACCGCCGCGTTTGGCCTCGCCGGCGGCTAAACCCCGGCGAGTTGGCCCTGTTTGACCACGGGTTTGACCCCCTGGGTCACTGACATGTGGGCCCTGCCTGCTAGTCAAACCTAGTTTAAGTGTTAATTTAATTCTAATTAGTTAATTAGTTAACTGTGACACTGACTAGTGGGTCCCACTGGTCAGGTTTGACCTGGGCCGCCCTGTTGACTGACTGACGTCAGCATGAGTCATGCTGACGCAGTAAAGGATTTTCTGGGATTTTTAGATTTCAAAATAATTCAGGAAATTCCAGAAAATGCCTAAACTTCAAAAAATCATATAAATTCAACAGTAGCTCAGATGGAAAAGATTGATATATGAAAATTGATCAGAAAAATCCAATCTTTCCAATGGCATTGGTTTCATGCATGTTTGAGCAAGTTAACCTTGCTGTATACATTAAAACATGATAATGCACTTAATTAAATAATAGCTAAAGTGCCAATTTGAATCTTTGATTCAAATAGGCTCAAACCCTTCTGGTTATAGTTGCATTAGCCCAAAACACATGCATCTTGCCATGTAATGAGCATGCATCATATTGTTGCATTTGTTTGTTTAATGATTGTATCGCCGGTATTCTCCGCGTTAGGTCCTGCTCCCGAGGATACTGCTGCGTATCTAGTTGAAGAGCAGTACCCAACAACCACTTTGTCAGGCAAGCAATCATTGATCATTCCGATACAAACCCATGTTCTCGCTCCTGCTCTCTTTTACTGCATTAAGGCAACAGCGTGTGAACTGCTACTTGCTGCGGTAGTTGAACCCTATTCCCTTGCATGACCTGTCATTGCCACAGTAAATAGTTGAAACCCACTAGCATGTGTAGGAGTTGATTGAGCCATGTGATGTGTGATCCACCATGCTATTTGCTTATGTTGCCTGCTATGCTTAGAGTTGTGTCTGGTCTGGTTCATCTGGGTGATGGATCGGAGTGAAACAATCATATCGGTAAAGAGAAAGAAGTGTGGAGCACGTTTGGTGAAGGTATCGATGAAAGGCCATGTAGGAGTACGTGGTGGGTTGTTTCATTGGAACCGTTCATATGACCCGAGATCTGTATGTGTGGTTCAAGTTCCAGTTACTACCATGCATTGGGCCCGAAACCAATGGACCCTCTCGGCTTATTAATTACCCTCAATCTCTGTCCAGCAGTTGCAACTAGTTTCTGGTGTTTATAGTTTACTGGAGGTCGTGCGCAGCGCTGACCCTCGGGGTTGGTTATGATACGACAGATACGTGGCACGGTGTACCGATTGCCCATTTGGTGACTCGGGAACCCTGTACACATCGTTTGGGGCCGTGAGCGACACCCCGGCCGGATCTCCCCACGGATGGAACCCAAATAGGCGATAAACCTGGACGAGAGACTTGAGTAGTTAGTCAGGTCGTGGCCGACACCCTCGCCGGGCTTCCGCTTGAAGGTTGCCGAGTACATGTCGAGTAAACGGCGATAAGTGGTGAAAGCGTGTGTGAAGAGGTACACCCCTGCAGGGTTATCAATCTATTCGAATAGCCGTTGTTCGCGGTATGAACTACTTGGTTACTCTTACAGTTCATTGACAAGTTGATGGATACTACTAAAAGCCTCAAGATAAGTGTGAGTACCGTGGATGGCCCTCCGTAGGATGACGGAAGAGGATCCTCAGTAGTTTATTGTTGTGGTGAGTAGAGGACTCGTGTTCGTAGTAACATCTTGCAATCCTTTGAGAGTTGTAGAATAGGTTAGCCAAGAGTCAAAGCTGGCTTTCTGCTATGAACTCCACTGCCCCCTGTTGATAATGTTGCATGTATGATAGGTTCTGTTGTAAGACTTGCTGAGTACCTTTGTACTCATGTTTACTTAATAACTGTTGCAGAGGAGAACCCTGCCCCTTCTGATGGGTTCTACATAGACGTTGACGTCGACGAGTAGCTTGGCACCCAGACGGAGATCTGGAGCTTGTGAAGGGCCTTGTAGATAGTCAGGCTACACCAAGCCTGTTTTATTTCCTAAGTTGTCTGTACTCAGACATGTAGCTTCCGCTTGTGCTTGTATGACTGTATGACTTGAGTGTTGGGTCATGTGACCCATACCTGTATGGATATGTTATGTTTGGCTCTTGGAGCCTCTTAAATAAAGTACTTTGAGTCATAGAGTTCTGTTGTGATGCAATGTTGTATTTGCACATATT
>LR738715.1:490973448-490989641 GCA_902687465.1 Secale cereale | reverse complement strand
TATGATAGGTTCTGTTGTAAGACTTGCTGAGTACCTTTGTACTCATGTTTACTTAATAACTGTTGCAGAGGAGAACCCTGCCCCTTCTGATGGGTTCTACATAGACGTTGACGTCGACGAGTAGCTTGGCACCCAGACGGAGATCTGGAGCTTGTGAAGGGCCTTGTAGATAGTCAGGCTACACCAAGCCTATTTTATTTCCTAAGTTGTCTGTACTCAGACATGTAGCTTCCGCTTGTGCTTGTATGACTGTATGACTTGAGTGTTGGGTCATGTGACCCATACCTGTATGGATATGTTATGTTTGGCTCTTGGAGCCTCTTAAATAAAGTACTTTGAGTCATAGAGTTCTGTTGTGATGCAATGTTGTATTTGCACATATTGAGCATATTGTGTGTATGATTGGAATGCTTGGTATGTGTGGGATTCGACACCTAGTTGTTTTCCTTTGGTAGCCTATCTTATAGGGAAATGCCTCCTAGTGTTTCCAATGAGCCTTCGTAGCTTGCTACTGCTCGGAGCACGTAGGCTGGCCGGCATGTGTCCTTCTTCGTTCCTGTGTCTGTCCCTTAGGGGAAATGTCACGTGTTGATCCTTTAAGTCCATGTAGCTTGCTACGACTTGGGTTCATATGTTGATGACCGACACGTTCGTTGCTGGGTCATGGATGCCTGTCTCTGTAATTTAGTGCCACTTTTGGTTTATAACTAGCCATGTCGGCCCGGGTTCTTTGTCATATGGATGCTAGCGACACCGTCATATACGTATGCCAAAATGCGCAAACGGTCCCGGGCCAGGTAAGGTGGCACCCGTGGGGTTACCGTGCGTGAGGCCGCAAAGTGATATGACGTGTTACAGCTAGATCGGTGTGACTTAGGATCGGGGTCCTGACAACAGGTGCAAATTCTAAAGACTAAACAGCAACAGGCAGAAACAGGGGAGGCACTGGCCCTCGTCGGAGCTGCTCGTCGGAGCCGCTCCGGCGACCAAACGACACGGCTGAGGGGTGCGAGACGCTCTTGGGGAGTTTCGCATCCAACCCGCACGCTAGCTGCACCTACGGGGCACTACAGTACCGGCGGCGAGCAACGACAGCACGGCGGGGACGGCGCGACGACGAGGCGAAGCAATGCCCTAGGCGGCACGACGACTGCACAGGAAGATCCTACGCGTCTAGGCGAAGCAAACGGACAGGACAACATGACCTAGAGGGGTCGGAACACTCACCGGCGACGAGGTCTGACGGCGACGCGATCGGGCGCTCGGAGAACTAGGGCCTAGAGTACGCGCAGAAAGGGGGAAAAGGCACGGGGAGAGAGAGGAGCTCACCACGAGCACGGCGGTGTGCTCGGCTGGCCCAGGCGTGGAAGGAATCGACGACGGCGTGTCTCAAACACCTACGACTGCCTGAGAGGAAGAAGAGGAAGAAGCGCTTGTCGTGGAGGCGATCGGGTCCGCGTAGTCGACTTAGACGACGGAGTCGACGTCGTGGAAGTAGACGGACAGCTTTGGCGAAGCTGAGGACGACACGGGGCTCGCCGGCGACGAGGGGCTGCTCTCAGATGCGCTCGGGTGTCGATGGGGACGGCGGATCTGGAGGATCTCGGCTCTCCAGACGGCGAGAGGGGGGAGTGGAAACCTAGAGAGGAGGGGAGGACAAGGTTTGGGTTTAAAAGGGGGGCTCGGCGCACGGGGCCTCGAAGTCCGTGAATTCACAGCGCGACGATGAGCGCAGGCGCTGCTCTGTTTCGGCTGACGGAGGAAGATGGCGACGTGGCCCTGTGCCACAGACAGGTGGGGCCAGGCACGGAAAAGGCCACGGCGCAACAGTTGCGCCTGCTGGCTGGGCCTGCGGGTGGAGTTGGGCTGCGCAGCGGGGAGGAGGAGAGATGGGCCTGGGGGGAGAGAGAAGGAGGGGAAGCCCAGGTGCACTGCTGGAGCTGCTTCTTTTCTTTTTCTTTGAATTCTTCAGGCAAAAAAGAAAAAGAAAAGCACAGAAATAAATAAGAAGAGTTAGGGAAAAAGAAAAATATCCCCATGCTCAGTGAATTATGTCCTATTTAAATAAATTGACTTGGACATTTTTAGAGGCGGAAAAATAAAAGGAGTTTGAATATGGTTCAAACTCTTGATATTTTAAAACCCAACCAAATCATATTCAAAAGGGGTGATATTTGGTGGAGAGGTTGTTGGCATGGATCAAGATTTAAAGGAGGAGAAAGAATCACTATGGCACTTGGCTAGGTGGCTTGCATAATAGAGCAAAGAAAAGGCCAGAAAGAAAAGAAAGGAGAAGAAGAAGAAGAAGAAGAAGAAGAAGAAGAAGAAGAAGAAGAAGAAGAAGAAGAAGAAGAAGAAGAAGAAGAAGAAGGGAGAAGAGGGGGTAGGTTAGCTAGGCATAGCTAGACCTCGCACACACAACATCACAAGGTCTCACACAGGCACAAAATAAAGTAAACTATGATGCCATGATGATATGATGATGAGCGATGCAAGGATGCTAAATAATAAAAGATATGGCAATGCAAATAAAATAAATGACAAGAACCCCCAAGGATAATGACAAGGATCAAAAGAGGAAGCTTTATTGCCATTATAGGAAAGTGTTACATATGGGGCATTACAAACTCTCCTACACAACAAAAAGATCTCGTCCCGAGATCTAGGACAGGAAGAAGGAAGGATACTCGGAACGATGGTGATCTTCTCGTTCCCAAGTAGCTTCTCGGTCGATATGGTGTGACCACTTAACTTTCAAGAACTTGATTGACTTGTTGCGGGTTTTGCGCTCAGTTTCTTCAAGAATAGCAACAGGGTGCTCACGATAAGACAAGTCTGGTTGAAGATCAATCTCCTCGAACGGAATGGTGCATTCAGGTGTCTTGAAGCACTTGTGAAGTTGAGACACGTGAGACACATCATGAACATTTGTAAAGTTGGAGGGGAGCTCAACTTGGTAGGCTAGATCGCCTCTTTTGCCAAGAATCTTGAAAGGGCCCACGTATCTAGGAGCGAGCTTTCCTTTGATACCGAATCTTTTGGTTCCTTACATAGGAGAAACACGAAGATAGACATGATCCCCAATGTGGAAAGCCAAATCATGATGCTTGCCGTCATAATAACTCTTTTGACGCGATTGCGCGGCTTTGAGATTCTAACGTATGACTTTGCACATTTCTTCAGCTTCTGAGATCAAGTCATTGCCAAGAAGTTGACGTTCACCCGTCTCGGACCAGTTGAGAGGGGTACGACACTTTCTGCCATAGAGGATTTCAAAAGGAGCTTTGCCGGCACTTGCTTGAAAGTTGTTATTGTAAGAGAACTCGGCAAACGGGAGACAATCATCCCACTTCATACCAAAAGAGATAACACAAGCTCTTAGCATGTCTTCGAGGATCTGGTTCACTCTTTCGACTTGACCACTAGTCTAGGGGTGAAACGCAGTGCTGAAACGAATCTTAGTGCCCATGGCTGACTAAAAGGAGTCCCAGAACTTGGATGTGAACAAACTTCCACGGTCTAGGAGATGACTTGAGGAATGCCATGCAACGAAAACATTTTGGTAGTGTACAACTCTGCCAACTGAGCTGTGTTGATGGATTCTTTGACAGGAAGGAAGTGAGCTACTTTGGTTAGCTTGTCAATCACAACAAAGATAGCATCATTCCCCTTCTTGGACTTAGGAAACCCAGTGACGAAATCGATTTCAATGTGGTCGAATTTCCACTTGGGAATAGGTAGAGGTTGGAGGAGACCGACCGGGCGTTGATGCTCTGCCTTCACTCTTCTGCAGACATCACATGCATTCATGAATTTGGAATCTCCCTTTTCATGCGAGTCCACCAGTATGATTGCTTGAGGTCTTGGTACATCTTGGAACTTCCGGGATGAATCGAGAGGAGGGATTCATGTGATTCGTTCATTATGACTTTCCTGAGATCACCCTTGGGAACTACAATTTTGTCCTCAAAGAACAAGGTGTCTTTCTCATCAACACGATAGCACTTGTATTTGGGAGTACCCTTAGCAATACCATGTTTCACTTTCTGCACCATAGCATCACTTAGTTGGGCCTCACGGATCTGGTCTTCCAAGGTAGGAGCAACTTGAAGATTTGCAAGAAAGCCTTGCGGAACAACTTGGTGGTTTAGCTTCTTGAATGATTTACAAAGCTCAGGCTAAAACGGCTTGAGAAGGAGACTGTTGCAATATGCCTTTCTGCTCAAGGCATCTGCAATGACATTGGCCTTGCTAGGTGTGTACTCAATGCTTGGATCATACTCTTGGATCATCTCAACCCAACGAGTCTGACGAAGGTTCAAGTTTGGCTATATGAAGATGTACTTCAAGCTCTTGTGATTGGTGAAGATGTCCACTTTTATGCCCAACAGAAGGTGTCTCCACGTGATCAAGGCATGTACAACTGATGCTAGCTCGAGATCATGTGTGGCATAATTCTTCTCATTTGGTTTCAATTGACGAGAAGTGTATGCCACAATCTTCTTGTCTTGCATGAGAACACCACCAACTCCTTGTAAAGAAGCATCACAAAAGACTTCATCGGGCTTGGACTCATCCGGAGGAGTAAGAACCAGAGCAGAAATGAGCTTCTCTTTGAGTGTTTTGAATTCCACATCACAATCAGGAGTCCAGGAGTACTTGACATTCTTCTGCAACAGGTTGGAAAGAGGCTTGGCAATCTTGGAGAAGTTCTCAACGAACCTTCTGCAATAGCTAGCGAGATCAAGGAAGCTTCGGAGTTGCTTGACGTTCTGCGGGGGTTCCCAGTTGACAATAGTTTCAACTTTCTCGGGGTTGACAGAAATACCCTCAGCAGAGATGATATGGCCAAGATATAAGACCTTATCCAGCCAGAATTCACACTTGGAGAACTTCACATAGAACTTGTGTTCATGGAGTCTGTCCAGAACCAAACGGAGGTGCTTTGCATGGTCTTCTTCATTCTTGGAGAATACCAAGATATCACCCAGATAGACGAGAACAAATTCATTGGTGTAGGGGTTGAATATGAAGTGCATCATCCTCAAGAAAGTGGGTGGAGCATTTGCAAGGCCAAAAGACATGACCGTGTATTCCTAACAGCCAAAACTCGTTCTGAATGCGGTCTTGGGAATATCTTCTTCACGGATACGGATCTGGTGATAACCCATCCGGAGATCGAGCTTTGAGAACACCTTTACTCCTTTGAGCTGCTCGAACAATTCATTGATATTGGGGAGCAGATACTTGTTCTTTATTGTCTTCTTGTTCAATGGCCGGTAATCAACGCAAAGGCGCTCTGTGCCATCCTTCTTCTTGATAAATAGAACACCACAACCCCAAGGAGAAGTGCTAGGCCGGATTAGACCCATACGCTCTTGCTCGTCGAGTTGTTTCTTCAGATCCTTCAACTCATCAGGGGAAAGCTTGTACGGACGCCGGCATGCTGGCTCGGTACTAGGCTTGAGTTCAGTGACGAATTCAACTTGACTATGCGGAGGCATGCCTGGAAGCTCTTCAGGGAAAACATCTTCATACTCATTGACCACCGGAATTTGAGAGATGGCATTAATATCACCCTTGTCATTGAGAGAGAATAGCCTGATTGTGTTATCTCGAGAGGCGAAGATAATCTCGTCTTCGTCAGGATGAGTAAGCTTGACTTCCTTATTTGCACAATCAATGCTTGCATCATGCTTGGAAAGCCAATCCATCCCAAGAATAAGATCAATGTCGGAGTTACCAAGAATAACTGGAGAAACCAGAAAGCGGTAATCACCCATGTGAATAGATACATCCGGAGCCATCAAATTAGAAGTCATGTTTTTGCCCGAAGAAATAATTTGCAACTTCTTGTCCAGAAATGCCGAAGTGAAATTATGCTTGGTAAAGAATGGTCTTGACATGAAGCAAAGTGATGCACCAGAATCAAACAATACTTTTGCAGGAATAGAGTTAACTGGAAGATTACCAAGTATCACATCTGAAGAATTCTCTGCTTGAGCTGCATTCATCAGATTCACTCTTGCTTGCTTGGGATTGTGCTTGACAATAGTAGTGCTGACAGGTGGAGGAGGCGGAAGGTGCCTCGGGTTGGGACACTTGTTAGCATAGTGACCCTTCTGAGTGCACTTGTTGCAAACCACTTCTGAGATAGGATGGTGATAAGGACCACTTGACTTCGAAGCTTGAAAGTGATTCATGGACTGATTGCTTGGGTTGGGTGGGTGGAAAAAACCACGGCCACCAGAGTGCTTGTTATTGTTGTTGGGAGGGCGGAGCACTGGAGGAGGTGGAAGCCAAAACTTCTGCTGCTTTGTGACCACTTGGGAAGAAGAGGAGTAGTTGGCAGCATCTCTGATCCTCTTTTTGGAAGCTTCAACCTTGAGCTGGGCTGCCTCTTGCTTAAGGGCCATGTTATAGAATTGATCAAATTCATCCGGCTCGAACAAGGTGAGAGCTAGCTGTAGTTCATCCTTCAGACCACCACAGAACTGATAAATCTTGCTCTTGGAATCTGGGATGTCTTGCTTGGCATAGCGAGCGAGATTCTGGAACTTGACATTGTATTGATAGACGGACATGGTGCCTTGCTTCAGGTTGCGGAATTGCTCACGCATGGCTTCAGTGACACTAGTTGGAATGTGGTGAGAGCGGAAATCCTCGCAGAAGTCAGTCCACGAGATTTCACGTCCACCTCTGGAATCTTTGTACTGTTACCAAATTAGCAGCTTGATCCTTGAGTTGGAAGGCGGCAAACTTGACATAATCCTCAGGTCTCATGTTACTGCATTCAAAGTGCTTCTTGATGTTTGTTATCCAGTCTTTAGCATCTAGCGGATCCACACAATAACTGAAAGACTTTGGTTGGATTGCCAGGAACTGGTTGAGTGTAGCAAAGTGAGGTTGATTGAACAGATTGCCTTGGCCTTGGTTCCCATGACCACCTTGATTTGCTTGGTTGGCTTGAATGTTCTGCATCATTTGCATAAGCATCTGGGTGTTCTGGTTGGTCGCTTGCATAATTGCTCTCCAATCCTCAGACGGAGGAGGATGGGAAGGAGGACGATCAGAAACTTCTTCACCCTCTGGGTTAGCATTGGGAACCTTCTTAGGAGCCATCCTGAATGAGATGACAACTATTAGCCATTGATTGAAATTTATAAGCTGAATCAACGGCTAGAACTTGCAACATAAGTCTTCATAAGAACAATCGAACAAAATGAACGAATGTAATCCACAGTTTATGGAACAACAATCTTCTCGAGAAGCCACTTGGGAGAACAAAAGGAAATAAAAAACAACAAGGAGCAGATAGAACAAATACAAGATAGAAGCTTCATTCCACATGTTCGTGCTGAAAGGTCATGGAACGTGTTACAAAAGGGTTTTGCAATCCCTGGATCAGCATAGCCAAGGACCCTTTAAGATGCAACTCCCAATCAGAACAAACGACCATTAAACCACTTCACTATATGTTGAACCCCAAACTCCATATCATGCATTCGTTGGAAGAATGCCTACGAGCTACTAGATGAACCCACCTATTAATTTCCGAAAGTTTCCAGTTATGCAATCGGGTGTTGGGGATACAGGAGAAGCACCGCGCACTCAACTCTAATCCTACATCCAGCTGTATCCATCCTCAACACATAACCAATTATTTCCAGAAACCGTTTACCTCGGACCTTCGAAACGCATCTGCTATACAAGCTATGGCAATACTCCCGAACTACCTCCCCAGTACTGGGTGATGTCGGGGTTATCTTGCCACTAACCGCATAGAAGAGTTTTCGATGTCGGCCATCTTAAGTATTCTAGAACTGCTGCGATAGATTTGTGACGAAAACACCTCGGAGCTCAACTCCCCGGGACACTGCCACAACCCCTAATGATAGGAGGCATCGAGAACAATGTTCTCGTCACAAGGACATTGGAACAATCCAAACAATACTCGCGTGATCCTCTAAAAAAATTAGTGAATTTTTTAGAGTAGAAGAGATAGAGTAATCGTCAGGAGTCCTCACCAGAGTGATAAAGGGATGAGGAGTAAAAGAAATCTTACTCTCCGATATATATAGGACTCAAAACATTTTCATGTGTGTGCCTAGACTCAACCGTCAACGATTCGATCAATCAGTGGGGCTCCTAGGTCGGAGAAGGCTATGATTACCAACTTGTAATGCCCAGTATGAGACTATACCTCCTACGTGTCGAGGCACGACTTAAAGGCATAATCTCATACTAGAATGATCCCAAGTATGGTATCTTTGCACGACTCATGTAAAAGAGGGATGAAATTGCAAAAGAATAGTTGGCTTACACTCGCCACATCACACAATGCATTACATAAACATTCATCATCCAAATAACATCAGAGTCCGACTACGGATGAAGATCCAAATGAAAAATACCATAAATAAAACAACACAAGGTCCCGATCATCCTAGTAAGAGCCCTACTTATCCTCTGGGTAAGACACGTAGTATCGCCCACATTCTTCATCGAACTCCCAGTACAACTCTGAACCACCAGCTGTGTAGTTCTCAACGGTACCTGCATCTGGTGTTGTGTAGAATTTGTGAGCCATGGAGGACTCAGCAATCCCGTTCCCGGGTAACAATACTATCAAAGCCTTGGGTGTGGAACAAGGCTAAAGAACAAGGTTTGCAGTGCTGCTAGCACTAACTTACGTGTTTAGAGCTAGAAGAGAAAGTGCCAACGATCGTCAAAGTGATCGCGAAGCGATCCTAACTAAGCACGTCAAACATAAACCCACCGTGTTCACTTCCCGAACCCCTTCGGAAAGCGACCGTCACGGTTACTCACGCTGGTAGTGTATTATGAACATGGTGTCAAGTTTTCTACAACCGGATATTAACAAATTCCCATCTGCCACATAACCGCGGGCACGGCATTCGAAAGATCAAAACCCTGCAGGGCTGTCCCAACTTAGCCCATCACAAGCTCACGATCTGCGGAGTCGAAACTCCAAGGTGGGAAGACCTGAGTATTCTAGGAATCCCGTGCTCAAGATATTCCGACTAAGGTAAAACTAATCCAGCAAGACCTCCCGGCGTGCCGACACCCTGATAGTAGCCGCGCGTATCTCGTCTCAGGCCACGACCGGATGGGCGATGCTACAGGTTTTTACCAGCCCTCGGGTTTCCCCAAGGTGGCCCCGCAGGCTCCCCAGTTTGGACCAACAGTCATGTGGAGCACTGGCCCGGGTTGTTGATTAAGAAAAGGGTTTGTAACTCCCTATGCAAGTTTTAGTTGTTAGACAAATGTAAAACCATTGTTGGGCCTTGCTGGAAAAGCTTTAGCGCTAAGCGGGTTATCGAGGGGGCCCCATAAACCCCAACCGTGTTAGGGACGCAAAATCAAGGAACATAACACCGGTTTAATCGGTTCCTAGGGAGGCATGAGTGGAATAAAACACCAAGCAAGAGGCTTAGCCTTCCACCCATTGCCAAATATATAGATGATTTAGTTCAACAGATTATATATTGTGATATGCCAAGAATAACTTCATCATGAAGCAAGAATCTTCAATCTTCTCCTGCAACTAACAATGCTATAAGAGGGGCCGAGCGAAGATTACTTAGCCAATCAAAGGTTTGCTAGGTTAGGTGGTTAGAGAGTTTCATGGCAACAATAGGAGGCTGACAAACAGACATAGGCATCAAGACAATAAGCTAAAGAGCGAGACATCTAGCATAGGCAAAGATAGTAGTGATATCTGGGTAAGGTCATCTTGCCTGTTGAATCCTCGGAGGGAACGTAACCTTGCTCCTCACACTCAACCTTGGTAGAAACCTCATACTCTGTATTGTCACGGGGCTCTAACCAAACACAACAATGCAACAATGAAACAAAATCAATCAACACTACTAGGAAAAGGCCTATTAATGGCGCACCTAATTTGGCCACTAATGGCGCATTAGTGGTGCGCCATTACTAGCACGCCATTAGTATCTGGTATACTAATGGCGCACCACGAATGTGCCATTAGTGTGCACCTTAGTGCGCCATTAGTATGCCTCCCAGGGGCCAGGTGCTATGGCATACTAATGGCGCACTAAGTATGATGCGCCATTAGTAGTGTCCGCATAGTAATGGCGCACTGCCTGATAATGCGCCATTACTATGCTTTGGCATACTAATGGCGCACTTTTCTCTGATGTGCCATTAGTATGAATATTAGATTTTTTTTAGTATTATTTTTCTGTTTTTTTTTGCACATATTACAAAATGTATAATTGCACAGAATATAGACAGCACACAACAACAACACATTCATCGAATACAATAGAAGATTAATCTCTGAATACAATTCATCATATTAGTCTCCGAATACAATTCATCATATTAGTCTCCGAATTGAAAAGACCGAACAAAGATAGAACAATATATTACAAGTCTCGAGACCGCGAGTAGCGAGTTTGTCTTCACATTACAAGTCGATATCGATCATCTAAACTACCATCACATAGAAGAGAGTTGCGGTCGTCACGATGAGCATCATCACGATGAAACTCGTTTTCATCCGGTTCCTCCAACGCTCCCTCCCCTCTCCCGCTAGATAGCGGGCGTATCTAGATTCGGCCTCGGCCCTAGTGGTGTACCCTTTGTAACTGTTACCGCTGAATCGGTGAACCTGTCTCCGACACTCCTCCCAGTCGTCGTAGACTCCGGGAACCTTACCCTTGTACACGACATACGACGGCATCGCTATATATATGCACTAGCCAAACGAAACGTTAGTATCAATTCACAGACAATTCATAAGCAATATATAAGTATGCAACAGAATGATCGAAAGAGAAAAGCAAGACATTAATAGCATCGATTACATCTAAGTTGAACGACTCTCGAAACCAAAGAGACATACTACAAGCTCATTAAAGTTTAATTACAGCAAGAGCCAATCGATGTTTCAGAACTAGACACAGCATCACTGCTTTCGACTCGACTCAATGCACCGGAGCGTGGATGAAGCCGCCGTCTATCGTGGGAGTCATGAAATCACGGGCGTTGTCAGCCTGCATTTGTAGCATTGTGTCGATGTCACTGTTCGACGGTTGATTTCTGAGGTAGAACTGCCCCGAGGTACGAAGGACATCTTGATGGATGATTTCCGCAAACTCCTACTGGATGCGAAAGAAATCTTGTCTGATGTCCGTGTCCTGGATTGCCGACACGCGCGCGGCCCAATCTTTGAGCTTACTCGGTAGCAGAAGTTGATGATGGTCCCGTACGATCGCCTGCATGTGATGGATGGCGTAGTAGGCACCCTTCTGACCGCCAGGCGGCTGCTTGACGCAGCAGAACGTCGTGTTGTGGGAGAACACGTGCTTGCCGTACTTACGAGTTGTCCTGGTGAAGGTGCCTCCAGATTTGGCGTAGCCGGCGAGAACATCATCAAGAACCTTCTTGACATTTGTGTAGTCTACAGCCGACTTACGGTCCGGGTCGAAATACGTGGCCATGGAATATTTGGGGCTTAGTAGGATGAGCGTGCACTGTGTGTCACTGCAGAAAACACGGAATGTTAAAAGAAGAACGATCGAAATCTAAGAATTCATATGTTACGGGGCGGTTGAGGCGGAGGACTTACTCGGGAAAGTAAGGCACGAGGAAGTTATCCTTATCTGGGTTTGCCAGAATGACGCCTTGGAGGTAAGAACTCGCGACTTGCCGGTCCCCAGCGCTGCCCAAGATCTTGGCACGCATGTAGAAGGGGTCGACTATCACGATGTCCGGGGTCTTGTCGCGAATGATCCGCATCTCCATACTCAGCGAAAATAGCCGAACGAAGGTGTAGTGCAGCGGATGAAGGTTCAACATAGCGTGGATGTCATCAAACCACAACACGATCGTACCCCCGATGGAGTTATCCACAAAGCCCTTGCCCTCCGGCACCTTGGCCGCGAAAACCGGGTACGCCACATCCTTCTCTGTGAGACGCCGCTTCTCCAAAGAAAGAACACTGTCATGCAGACTCCGCATGGCACCGGTTGTAGCATCGAGCATATTTGTCGGTAGCATCGGCCTACCCGCCACATGCACCCTCCTCTTTACATCCTCAGGTGAAGGTGGCCCGTCCTGAGCACGGATCGTACTCGGTGCCGGCTGGCTCGCACCCTTGTTAGTTTTTCTTTTGCGTGCCTTCTTCTTGATCTCCTGAATTGGGACGGAGTTCTGCTCAGAGACCGCCTTCTTTAGTGTGTTGGGGCTGATCATATTTCGCACCTCGCCTATCTGAGGCTCGGTGAAGTTGGCAGCTGGAGGCGTCTCCTGAGAGCTGAACGGCAGACGACGCCTGTTGCAACTTGGCTTCTCCGTGGTACCGGCTTGATCGCGCACGTCTTTTGTTGGGTTGGGTTCTTGAGAAGGAGCCCCCATGAAGTCGTCACCGTACCCATGATCGGCAAAGTACTGATCGACGTTGGCAAATGTATTGTCGTCGTCGTTCTGATCCTGTGCCATATGCATGTTTGGATCCAGTGGCATAGGGATGTCCGGCACCGTTGCGGCGGACTTGCCATGGGGACGACTTGGCGCCGGCACGACTGGCGGTGTTGTCTTTGGTGTGGTTTCCCCCGCCCCCAAACGAATCCGGCTCTTCGGCCAAAGCAGGGGCCAGCTCAGGCAGGAGCTGAGGGTCATGACGTCATCATCGTCGGCCCCGACGAGTCGAATCGGAGGTAACACCTCGTCGCAGCCTGGCAGCACCCGAACCAGTTGAACCCTAAACAAGTTGGGTGGCATCTGGGTATCGTGGAACAAGGGCTAGCCCGGTTGAACGATTTTGCCCTTGGCGACATCGACCAACTCGTTGTTCACGAAGTGCAGCAGAGTGCACGGAACGTCGGCGGCGCCCTGCGAAAACATGTAGGGCGTCAGGGATGCCCAGTCAAAGGCAAGGAGATGAAGTCCTCGGCCGAGAGAGGCTTAATTAGTTACCGTGATGATGGCGTCGAGCTCGGCTAATGTCGAGGCACCGCCAACGGCGGGCGTGCAGTTGACGGAGGGGCCGCTTGCTGCAGAGGTGTCGGCTGGCGTACACACGGGTGCATTAAGCTCCCGTGCCGGCGTCGGAGAAACCAATGCCGCCTCCGCCGGAGACACCAATGGCCCCGCCATCGCGTTCTGCGAGTTGCTGGCCGTGAAGCTGGGAATCGGGGGCGGCCCCTGTTGGCCGCCAGCAATCCACGCCTGCAACCCCTCGATCAAGCTAGGCACAATGGCGGTGATCGTCGCTCCGATCCGTTGTTGCACTTGCTCTTGGACAATCTCCGGAATCCGCGCCACATGTGCCTTGAGTTCTTGAACCTCGCGCGCCTGGCTTTCCGAGCTGGTCTTTTTCTCCTTTCGCCCACCAGCGTTATAGTATGACGACCATTTTGTCGACAAGCCTTTGCCGGCCACATGACCAGCTGATGTCGGCTTCTCAAGCTTATCCTTGTTCTTCATTACATTCAACGCCCTATTTAGAGTCGTGTCCCAAGGGCCGCTCTTAGTCGACCCCGCGCTAGTGCTTTCAGTCGCCCGTGGAAGGAATATGAATCATTTAGAAATTTGGCTTCATTAATTAGAATGCAACCATATGGAGCTAATTACGCGGGGGTGTATTCCTTACCAGAACAAGCTTAAGCGCCCTGGTCTTCGAATCCGTGGTCAGCTCCTTTGTTTTCGGGTCTTTCTTGTACCGGGCCCTGATAAAGTTCCTGGTCTGCTTGTCACCGTATTTATCGAAGAGGGGCGGTAGGCCTTGCTCGGCACGGTCCGCCTCCTCCTTGTCCCATTTAGGCTCCGCCACTCTGTAACCGCCGGGACCGAGTGTGTGTTCCCCTAAGTTGAGCTCCCGCATTTCTTTCCCCCACTGACTTGATTCGGAGTGTGCGGCGCTCGAGCAAGTGATCCTGAATTCGTTGTAGTCATCTTCGGTGATCGAAGGATGTTTCTCCTTGATCGTCTCATAACTCTCACCTTTCTTGATCATTATCTTCACATTGGTTTTCCAAGTAGACAGGGCCTTGCTCATCTTCGTGAGGGCAGCATTGTTCACTTTGTTCCCTTTGAGGCTTGTGTTATCAAATTGAGCGGGGAACTTGTATCGTTCGTGCAGCTTCGTGAAGAGGAGGTTGCGGTAATTCCCGTTGTCAGGATGCCTCAGGTTCTCGCTGTTGATCGAGACGGTGCTCCGGAGAATGCACCCGAGCTGAAGCGAGTACCCCTTGACTACTCGTTCGGGAGTCGTTGGATTCCCGTCGTCGTCCACTTCAGTAACTTCCTCCTTGAGGGTGCCGAGCACGGTCGGGTGCCGGTCCTTCCGTTGCCTCTTCAGTTGGCTGCCATCTGTGTGTGTGCCGCCATCATCAGTGGTGGCATTCTCGGCGGCACCATCAGTGGTGGCATCAGTGGGGTCATCCTCCGCGGTACCATCAGTGGTCTCAGGATCGGTGTGGAAGGCGGCGTCCTCATACAAGTGAGGTTGTTCCTCCATCTCTTGGGACAGCTCCCAGAATGCCTTCCCGCCCGAACCACCGGCCTCATCGTTGTTGGCCATGTTTCTCTCTAAATAGGAACAAAGTTTGGTCAAAAAGTTGGTTATTGTCAAGGAACAAGATCATGGTCTCATCATTTAGGGTTTGTCGACACCGAGGCATCCTAAAAGCTAAGCTTTTATAATTGAGGGTTTTTCGACGCCCAGGCACCCTAAAAGCCTAACCTTTCATCATTTCGGTTTTTATCGACACCGAGGCACCCTAAAAGCCAAGGTTTCATAATTTATGGTTTGTCGACACCGAGGCATCCTAAAAGCTAAGCTAGGAAGCAGAATTGTAAGTTGGGCCTAATCACTTGGCTCTATTGCCGCCTATGGTTTAATGCAGCTAGAATAAAGGGGCACTTGATCCTACCTAATTAACCACTATGATACCCCGGCCCATGCATTAGTCACACCCACAAAGTTTGACCTCACAGTTTCAAGAAACAAGCACAAGGTCCCTTTGTACATCTAGTCAGGGTCTAATGATGTTCTTGTGAAACCCAAAAGAAAAGAAATTGTGTTCTTAATGAGATAACAATATTTACTGTATTTTTGGAAATTGTTATCAATTTTGTAATATGGATAGTAGAGGCTGTTCCAGAAAGCAATAAGCTTTATAATATGCTTGTTTTATTGGCTAGATCATATTTTCAACGTGCATGGCATATGTCAGCTACTTGCCTTATAAGCTATATGTACTTATCTAGTTATATTTATCTTTCTTGCCATTGGTGGCTTCATTGTTTTTTCTTGCAGTTAACTATCTAAGTGTAAACTGTGCAAGAAAGATCATAGGTCAGTTCAGCAATAACCTTTTGTAGTTATTAGTAAAAAATATATGATTTATAGTTTTTACTCTGTAGTCCCTGTTTTCAGCTTGCAACACATATGTTTACTCCTCTGTTTAGTACAAAAAGGTGAGTCACATCTACTACGAAATTATGTATCTTCCCTTTCTTTGTATGGAAATACTCCATACTAATATAAGTATTTACAGAAATTAACCCCCCCCCTAGCTCCCACCTGCAACCCTACAGACCTATGATATAGCTTTACCACATTACTGTACAAGTACATGTCCCTAGCTATTCCACTTAGTGATAGCCGAGGCCGAGCTTAATAAAGCGGCGGAATAGCATGTAAACTACTGACGTGGGACTAACGCAGTGGTAACTATGGATCTGTTTCATCGTCCATGAAGATAAAACATAATCCGACACAGCACGCCATGGAAATCCAGATTAGTAGTCTGCTTAAGTAGTTATCTATTATTATGCTCTGTGGGCTGCTTAAGTAGTTCTTGGGTGCATTAGGAGCTGGGTAACTAGTGCCAAACCGCGGCATCTATCCGAGAGGATGCCATGGGTTAACTAATGAAGTTAGGCAGGCATCTATAGTACTGGTGAGAATGCAATGTGCCTTTTTAATTGAGATTTGCTGATGAAGATGGAAGAAAAATTCAGTTTTCTGATGAAGATGGGTTACCTTGGAGGAGCGGCGGAGGAGCTACGGCCTTGGGGGGAGCCACCGACGAGGTAGGGCTTGGGGGCGGCGGAGGGCGGCGAAGGTAGGGCCTCTTCTTCTTCCTTGGGGCGGCGGAGGGCGGCGGAGGTAGGGCCTCTTCTTCTTCCTTGGG
>LR738715.1:490915596-490952902 GCA_902687465.1 Secale cereale | reverse complement strand
CCCCGGCAAACTTGTGCGTGAGGAACATTCCTTCTGCTTAAGAGGTAAAGATAAAGAAGAGGGAAACAAGTATATGGCCTTTCGGCGTACTAATGCTTACCGGATATGTACGTTGCACAAGATGCCAAATAACACATGCAAATAGCAGAGAAAAGCATGTAAAAGGCAAATAGCGCATAGCACAAAAACTTTACTGATGCACGGGGTCTGCGCCCGGCTTTGTACAAAGGGTTACATGCAACAGCGGCAAAGCTTGTACAAAAGGTGGTTGCCGGAACGGATCACGGCAACCGCGCCTTATGGGTGAAACTTGCGAAGATGCTCTATGTTCCAGGAGTTGCTCACTGGTAAGCCTTCTTCGGTCTCAAGGCGGACAGCGCCGGGCCTCGTGACTTGTCTCACCCGATAAGGGCCTTCCCACTTCGGCGTCAACTTGTTGGAATTCTTGGCGGACTGAACACGCCGAAGAACAAGGTCGCCTTCCTCGAGACTCCTGGCCTTGACCTTGCGGCTATGGTAGCGACGCAAGGCTTGCTGGTATCGAGCAGCTCGTACCGCAGCCTGGAGACGTTCCTCCTCGAGGAGCAATGCATCATCTTGTCGCAGTTGCTCTTGCTCGAGCTCATCATAAGCGAGCACTCGAGGAGATCCGTATACGAGTTCCGTGGGGAGAACTGCCTCTGCTCCATAGACTAGAGCAAAGGGTGTCTGTCCGGTGGCTCGACTTGGTGTCGTTCTGATTGACCAAAGAGCCGCCGGTAGCTCCTCTATCCAGTTTCTTCCGCACTTGCGCAGCCTGTCAAAGGTCCTTGTCTTGAGTCCGCGCAGCACTTCAGCATTGGCCCTCTTCGCTTGACCGTTGCTCCTCGGGTGAGCAACAGAAGCGAAACAGACCTTGGCGCCAAGGTCTTGGACGTACTGCATGAAGGTGCGACTAGTAAATTGTGTACCGTTGTCGGTGATGATCCTTTTAGGGATTCCGAAACGGCAAACAATCGACCTGAAGAACCTGACCGCTGACTGTGCTGTCACCTTTCTCACTGGTTCCACTTCTGGCCACTTTGTGAACTTGTCGATTGCAACGTACAAGTACTCAAAGCCCCCGACGGCTCGGGGAAAGGGGCCGAGGATATCGAGCCCCCAGACCGAGAAGGGCCAGGACAAAGGAATTGTTTGGAGAGCTTGAGCTGGCTGATGAATCTGCTTTGCATGGAACTGGCACGCTTCACACTTGGTTACTAGTGCAGTTGCATCTTGGAGGGCTTCTTGCCAGAATAACCCTTGCCGGAAAGCTTTTCCGGCAAGCGCCCTTGCGCCAATGTGGTGGCCGCATATGCCTCCGTGTATTTCTGCCAACAGCTTCTGTCCATCTTCCCTGGAGATGCACTTCAATCTGACACCGTTGAGTCTTCTTCTGTACAGCTCGTTATCCATGAACTGGTACATACTTGACTGCCTGGTTATCTTCTCTATTTCTTCTGGGCCGTCGGGAAGTTCTCCAGTTTGCAGAAAACGGACGATCTGCTGCGCCCATGCCGGAGCCCGAGGCTCAACGGCAAGGACTAAAGGCATGAGGGCCGCTGCGGGGACCTCAGCTTCTACGGCAAGAACCTCTGGTTCTGCCGGAGCTGATGGTCCCCCGGCAAGCTCGCCGGGGCGAGGCTTGTCGGGAACACTTGCTTCAACTGCACTGATCCTTGGATCTGCAGGAGCATACTGTTCCTCAGCGTTCTGGTCGTTGATCTTGGGGACCTTGGCGGCGGTTTCAGGAAGATCCGCCGGCAAGTAGTCGCCGGAGACCAACTTTCTCTTCTTGGACTGTCCAAGCGATGGTGTAACGGACGGTTGAGTCAGCTTGAGCAAGAAGGTTCCTGGTTCCACAGGTAACTTCATCGCAGCGCACTTCGAAAGGCCATCTGCAATTTCATTGTGAGCTCTCGGGTCGTGCTCCATTTGCAGACCTTCAAAGTGCTCTTCAAGCTTCCTCACTTCATCTACATAAGCTTCCATCAAAGGGCTCTGGTAACTCTTGTTAACTTGTCGGACCACCAACTGAGAATCTCCCCGCACAATCAGCTTTCTGATCCCAAGTTCTGCCGCAATCCTGAGGCCGGCGAGTAAACCTTCATATTCAGCAGTGTTGTTTGTCGCTTGCTCCCTGGGAAAGTGCATCTGGATAACATACTTGAGGTGCTCTCCGATGGGCGCGATGAGTACCACGCCAGCACCGGTGCCTTGCAGCGAGAAGGCACCATCAAAGTACATTACCCATTCACTTGTTGCTTCTTGTACGGGTGCACTTGTTTCTTGGACTTCTTCATCGGGCGTCGGGGTCCACTCAGCTATGAATTCTGCCAAAGCTGGACTTTGTATGGTTGAGGTACTTTCAAACTTGAGTCCAAAGCTTGACAGCTCCAGTGCCCACTCAACGATCCTGCCTGTTGCTTCTGGATTGTGCAATATCCTCTTCAGCGGAAAGCGAGTGACCACTGTTATCTCATGTGCCTGGAAGTAATGGCGCAGCTTTCTCGAGGCCATAAGGAGGCCGAAAAGCAACTTCTGCACCCCAGAGTATCTTGATCTAGCCCCCTACAGGAGGGAGCTTACAAAATACACTGGGCGCTGCACCATCTTCTTCCGCACTTCATCTTGTTCCTGCGCAGTGTTGTCCTTGTCGGGGCCAGAGCTTGTCGGAGCAGCCCCCTGCTTGTCGCTGGATTCGCTTGCCGGTGGTGCGGACTCCTCGTCGGCCTCCCTTTCCGCTACTAACGCAGCACTAACCACTTGGTTGGTTGCCGCTAAGTATAGCAACAACTTTTCCTGTGGTCTAGGTGCGACAAGTATTGGAGTGGAGGATAGGTACCGTTTCAAATCTTGCAGCGCTGCCTCCGCTTCCGGAGTCCACTTCATGGGACCTGCCTTCTTCAAGATTTTGAAGAAAGGTAGGGCGCGTTCTGCAGACTTCGAAATGAACCTACTGAGGGCAGCCACACAGCCTGCAAGCCTTCTGACATCCTTGACGCGCTTCGGGGCCTCGATCTGCTCAATGGCTTTAATCTTGTCGGGGTTAGCTTCAATCCCCCTTTGTGACACAAAGAACCCGAGAAGCTTGCCAGAGGGGACTCCAAAGACGCACTTCTCGGGGTTCAACTTGAGCTGTATCTTGCGCAGGTTCTGGAATGTCTCTTCCAAATCTTGGACCAGGGTATCCTTGCTCTTGCTCTTTACCACGATGTCATCCATGTAAGCCTCTACATTTCTGTGGATCTGTGGCTCGAAAGCAGTGTGCACTACCCTTGCAAATGTTGATCCTGCGTTCTTCAGTCCGAATGGCATGCGTATGAAGCAATAAGTGCCACATGGAGTGATAAACGCAATCTTCTCTTCATCCTCTTTGGCCATAAAGATCTGGTGGTAGCCTGAATATGCATCAAGAAAAGAGAGTAGCTCACATCCGGCAGTGGAGTCAACGATCTGGTCAATGCGCGGCAAAGGGAATGGATCCTTGGGACATGCTTTATTCACATCGGTGAAGTCTATACACAGTCTCCACTTCCCATTGGCCTTGCGCACGACGAATGGGTTCGCTAACCACGTCGGATGGATCACACCTCTAACTAGGCCTGCTGCTTCTAGCTTCTTGATTTCCTCAGCAATGAATTCTTGGCGCTCCACGGCTTGCTTCCTCACTTTCTGCTTGACAGGCCGCGCATGAGGACAAACAGCAAGCTTGTGCTCAATTACCTTCCTGGGAACACCGGGGATGTCAGATGGTTGCCAGGCAAACACATCGACATTCGCCCGCAGGAAGGCAACGAGCGCGCTTTCCTATTTGCTGTCAAGCGTGGCACTGATGGTGAAGGTACCACCAGTGCCGTCCTCCTTGGCGGACACCTTCTTGGTTGCCGGAGGAGCGGCAATCCCCTTTCTACACTTGCCGGTGGAGCTCGATGGAACGTCCTCGACGGCAGCGCAGCACTCCGAAGAGGTGCGGTTGTCGGAGTGGGCCCCAGAGCACTTGCCGGACTTGGTCTTGGTCTTCTTCCCCCCTGGAGCTTCAGCGGCAAGTGTGTCCTTCTCTGCCGCAGCTGCTGCATCCCGGTAGATCTTGTCGGCGCAGACAAGCGCATCTTTCTTGTCGCCATGGACGGTGATGACGCTTACCGGCCCCGGCATCTTGAGTACGTTGTAGGCATAGTGGGAAGCTGCCATGAACTTGGCGAGGGCCGGACGGCCGAGTATCCCATTGTATGGCAATGGGATATCGGCGACGTCGAATGTGATGCGCTCAGTTCTGAAGTTGAGCTCCCCGCCAAAGGTCACCGGCAGAGTTATCTTCCCCTTGGGCTTGCTCCTTTCCGGGTTGATTCCTTGGAAAGAACCGGTCTCTTCGAGCTCGCCATCTGGGATTTGGAGTTTCTTGATCACAGTAGAGGAGATCAAGTTCAGCCCGGCCCCGCCGTCAACCAACATTATGGTGACCTTGAGGTTGCGGATGGTGGGTGAGACCAGCATCGGCAAGCACCCGACCGCAGTGGTGCGGTCAGGGTGATCCTCAAGATCAAAAATGATGGGCGTGCTGGACCATTTGAGGAGCCTGCGCGACTCCACGGGCGGCTCTGCTGCATTCACCTCGCGCACCCACTGCTTGAGCTGGCGGTGGGAGGTGTGCAGAGAGGCGCCACCGTCGACGCACAGGACCTCCGTGGCCTTCTGGAACTCCTGCTCGCTGTTATCTTCATCCTCCATATCTTCGTCGTCGTCTTCTTCGTCCTTGTCGCGGCCCCGGGGAGGTCGGTCACCTTGCCGCTGCTTGGCTTGCCGCGGCGTCCTCCCCGGCCATTGAATGGCCGCTTCTTGCTTGGTTCTCCACCACCACCTTGGGTCTTATCCTTGTCGCGCCTCTCGTACTCAGCCTTCTGCTGCTCGACGAGGTACTCGACGCGGTTGCAGTTGGAGAGGTCGTGGCCCTTGGTGCGGTGGATTTTGCAGTATTGCTTGTCGGAGCCGTCCTGCTTGTCGGCTGCCGCTACAGGGGCAGGCTCCTTGCCGGAGCCGCCAGCATGTGTTTGCTTGGCGGGAGCCTCCTTGCCGGACTTCTCGACGGCAAGCACTTCCTTCTTGTTCTTCCTCCTGTTGTTCCGCCGCCGGCTTTTCTTTGCCGGGGCGGCGGCGTCGCTGTCGCTTCCCCCCGCGCCGGCGTCCTCCCCGGGGAGTCTCCTCCCCTCTTCAGGGCGTGCGCACTTATCAGCTAGAGCATAGAGCTCGCTGACATCCCGTATCTTGGTCATGGCCATTTCTTCACGCATGCGGCGGTTACGCACGTTCTGGTGGAATGCGCTGATAACCGCGGCAGGGTGGACGTCGGGGATGTTGTGCTGCACACGGCTGAAGCGTTGAATGTACTTGCGCAGGGATTCTCCTTCCTTCTGGGCCAGAATGTGGAGATCGCTCTCCTGGCCGTGGGGTTCGTGGCCGTCCGTGAAGGCGCCAACAAACTGGTCGCAAAGATCTGCCCAAGAAGAAATGGAGCCTTCCGGCAAGTGCATAAGCCACGAACGGACGTTCGGCTTAAGCACGAGCGGGAAGTAGTTCGCCAAAATCTTCTCGTCGCGCCCCCCGGCAGCCTGCACCGCGATGGTGTAAATGCTGAGGAATTCCGAGGGGTGCGTCTTGCCGTCGTACTTCTCCGGTACGTCGGGCTTGAAGTTCTTCATGCTGGGCCACTGGACGCGCCGCAGCTCGCGGGTAAACGCAGGGCAACCTGCCGCGTACGGAAAGTCGCCTGGTTCACCGGGCGCGCGCGTGTCGACAGCGGCTCCAGCTCGCTGATCCGATTGTCACCGAGCTTCTCGGCGGCGCTCGATTGTTGTTCGAGCGTCTTCTTGTCGCCGGTCGTCAAGGACCTGGCGCTGGTCCCGACGAGCCCGCGGATCCGACGACGCCGTGGAGCAGGTCGTCGGCGTTGTTCCGGCGGGGTGGCGTCTTCTGCTTCCGCGGCGGGGAGTGCACGGTGGTTGCACCCCCGGCGGTCTTGTCGCCATCGGCCTTCGTCTTCTCGACCTGCCGCGGCCGCGAGGTCGCCGGCTGCTGTGGAGAGTCGTTGTTGGCGAAGGCGATCAGGCTCTGGATGGTAGCCCTCCAGTCTTCGGCCTTGTCTGCCGCTGGAGGGAAGTCGAGGAGCAGTTGGGCCCTTGCGAGCGCTTCTGCTTGAGTAGAGGGGAGCGGGGGCGAGCGGTGCGAGGAGCGGGATATGCTCGGACTCCTAACAGCGTTAGAAGGAGCAGGGTCCCGCCCCGGCGACCGCGCCTTGCTCGTGCCAGGACGATGGCCCGGAGCGTCCCGCGAACCTCCGGTTTGCCCTTGGCCCAGCAGGCGGATGCCACCTCCTATGGCATGGCGCTGCTAGGTTGTCGTTTGCTGAGATGGACGCGGCGCGTCCACGGAGACCGAGGCTCGGTCGTCCGTCCTGTCCTTGGATTTGGTGGCGCCGCGAGTGTCCTCGCCGGCGACCACCCTTCCGACGGCGTCTCCCCCGCCCACCGTTGGATCTGGTGGCGGCGGGTGAGACGCAGACGGGCCCGCGACCTCCGAAGCCTTCTTCTTCGGGGCCATGGCGCAGTTGCTGATGAAGTTGCTGATGAAACTGGAGAGGTTGATGAAGAATGCGCCCGCGTGAGCGCCGGATCAGGTTCGCACAACCTCGACGCCCCCTACCTGGCGCGCCAAAGATGTCGGGGGAAACTGTCCGCCACGAACACCTATGGGACCGGAGCCCCTTGCTTGTGCGGTAAGAGGGCGGAGGGAGCACGAAGAGCAGATCGTGGAGATCACGCAGGCAGTTTACCCAGGTTCGGGCCGCGATGGACGCGTAAAACCCTACTCCTGCTTAGTTTGTATTGAGTTGGGGAGCTTGGGAGCTTGAAGAACTAGCTACACCGAGCGTGTGAGCGATCTAGGTTCCGAACCCCTTCTACGTTGTGCATGGGCCTCGTTTTATAGTGTAAGGGGTCACCGACAGGTGTCAACGTAGGAGAAAGGGTAAAAATGTAAAAGAGGTGGTAGTTGTAACAGTGCGGGAATAGTGGAGCTACAGTGCGTGAACAGTGGTCGCTACCTACTTTGACAGTGGGGGACAAGAGCATTTAATGCCCGTCGCCGTCGACCCCAAAAGCGCCCGCCCTTGCGTCTCCGTTTGCCACGGCGATGGCTTTACCACCGTGGAGTGCCACCGTGTCCCCCAGGCTGCACAGCCATCCGCCACGTGTCCCTGGAATGGCCCCAGTGCGACGCGTGGTTCGATGAGCTGGAGCGCGGGCACACAGCACAACTCTCCCCGGCAAGCACCTTGCCGGGGTCTTGACCTTGCCGGGCCCGGGAGCTTGTCGGGCTCTGAATCTTGTCGCTCCCCGGGCCCTGCCGGGGCGCATATAGCGCCGAGGCATGTCTTCTGTAATGTAATCTTCTAGTCTTCCTGGCAAGCTCCTCTTGCCAGGGCCTTGCGTGAGTGAGGTAATCTTGAGCCTGGAACGTCCTTCCCGGCAAGCCCCACTTGCCGGGGTCTCGATCTTCTGTCTTGTATACTTTGTTTTTGAATGGTTTTATATGGAGCAGGAAGGTCTCCGGCGAGCGCGTGGTAGGCCCTGCCGCGGGAAGCTGCTACTGCCTGTGCACAAGTTGGGGTACTGAGGGACCCCTACCTTAGTACACCAACAAGGTAGTAAATGATTTTTTCGGGGCACTTCTGCAACTCAAATCAAAAAACTCAGAACATACGCCCGAAAGCCAATTGTATAGAGCAAGCTGTAGAAACAATTCAGACCAAAAAGATGATCTGGTGATTTTATACGAATTTTTCTGTCCAAGGACAGAATCTGTTTCCTGGACAGCACGTCACAACTTTTGAACTTTCTTGCAATCAGAGGCTACACTTGGCACAAAGCTGAAAAGTAAAGATACAATGATGATGGTACTGTAGTAACAACATCAAGACACAACAAAAGCAAAATAAAATTTTATTCATTGTGGGCTGCCTCCCAAAAGCGCTTTCTTTTATGCCTTTAAGCTAGGCATAAGACTTTAATGATGCTCTCGTAGGAATAAGAGTTGAAGAACAAAAGAGAGCATCAAGAAGCAAATACCAAACACATTTAAGCCTAACATGCTTCCTATGCATAGGAATATTGCAATAGAATAATTCATTGAAGCACAAAGCAATAAGCATAGGAAGACAAAACAAGTGCAGCTTCAAAACCTTCAACATAAAGAGAGGGAACTTGATATTATTGAAATATCTATAAGCATATGTTCCCTTCTCATAATAATTTTCAGTGGGATCACGAATAAACTCAACAATATAAGCATCACATAAAGCATTGTTACCATGATCCACATGCAAAAAGGTACTCTTACTCTCCACATAAGCATCTTTGGGGAGCCCATGGTTAGGACTTTTTAGCATTAACGTTTTCAGTCTCGCCCAAGCTTGAGCAATGCTTTCTCCGTCACGAGACCAATCTGAAGCTTTATCTATAAGTGATACGGCGAACAATTTCCTCATGACAAACTCCCTTGATACACCTGCAAGCTTAAATAATGAACATAATTGTGACAGATATAGCAAGTGCTCACCGGGATGTCTGTCTCCTGCATAACGATTAGCCAAAACATAATCGATAATACCATCTGGTATTTTATAGGGCACAATTTCAGTAGGGGGAGGAGCAACCATCACAGGTGTGGGGCGTCTTCCCACAAGCAACGAACTAAGATTGCGATTTTCCAGAAACATAACTAGTGAAATAAAAACAAGAAACAAAAAGATTTAATTGCAAGATCTAAAGATATACCTTCAAGCACTCACCTCCCCGGCAACGGCGCCAGAAATAGCTTGATGTCTACAAACGCTTCTACTCTTGTAGACTATGTTGGGCCTCCAAGCGCAGAGGTTTGTAGGACAGCAGCAATTTCCCTCAAGTGGATGACCTAAGGTTTATCGAACTCAGGGAAGTAGAGGTTGAAGATGGACTCCCTCAAGCAACCCTGCAACTAAGATACAAGAAGTCTCTTGTGTCCCCAACACACCTAATACACTTGTTAGATGTATAGGTGCACTAGTTCGGCGAAGAGATGTTAAATGGCAAGTGATATGGATGGCAAAACAAAGTAATATAAATATGTAATAAAAAGTGCAGCAAGCAAACAAGTGGTAAACGTGAGCACAAATGGTATTGCAATGGTGGAAACAAGGCCTAGGGATCATACTTTCACTAGTGGCAACTCCCAACAACATTAACATAATCGAATCACATGATATTTCCCATAAAACATGCAATGGAGACGCACCCGGAGGTCATTCCTTCGTGGTCAAGAGAGGACGAGAATTATGTAGGGCTACAAAATCACACATCAAAGTTCGTAGTTCTCAATCTAAGGATTTCCCAATGTCACCGCGGCCATCCAAAGAGAGTTCCACAATCACCACAACATATCTAAAGGATAGTCAAAGACAAGCACCAAGAGACTCTCAATCTTCAATCAACACACAAGAGAGGAAATCACTCATGAAAATATTTTTCTAATCCATGTCCAATAGACCGCTGTCACCTTGGTCTCGGGGATTATACTAGATAAAGACAAGTGAGTACAGCAATCCAATACATAGAGGAAGTGGAAATATCATGGGATCACCCTAGATTAACATAGCCTATGATCACAACGAAGATCACATCATGGGAGAGAGAGATAACCACATAGCAACACGTACGAGCCCTCAGCCCCGGAGGAGACTACTCACGCATGGACATGGTGAGGAGGAGGTTGATGATGGTGTTGATGGAGAGGTGCAGCCCCGCGAGGTGGAGACGGCCGGCGGCAGCCACGGAGGCGGCGGCGGCGGCCCTTGGGGGCGCGGCGGCGGCGGCGGCCCTAGGGGGGGGCAGCGGCTCCTTGGCCCCCTTCTTCCTTGTCGATGGTGCTGCAATGGTGCTGGTCCTCCCCTCCAAGACGGTGGCTCGGGAGGAGGAAAATTCGTGGCCCTTGGTGACCTAGGTTTCCTCTCTTTATATAGACTCTCGGATTCCCGTCATCATATTTTGGGCCTCAGTAAAACGGGCTTTACTCGGCCGTCCGGACTCCGATTTGGACGAATTTTATATCCAGAAGCATCGCCTCGAAATTCCCCACAACTTTCGCAACTAGACTCTTTCCGTTTGACCTCGTCTTCGGGCCGGAACGTGACCATCTTTAAAAAACGTTCTCAGACAGATTTCAGGAAAGTCAGAGTCCTACTCCAATACGACTCCTTTTGCGTTTTTGTCAATTTCCAAGTAATTCCTACATAATAAAGTGTAAAAAAGAACATTGTGCACTTTTGCAACCATTAGTAGGTTAGTCCAAATATGATCAAAAGTGTATGGAAGTGCATAAATATCATAGCAATATCACACAAAAGAGGCATGGAGCAAGCAGAAATTATAGATACGTTTTGGACGTATCAGGGTGGCCTTCAGGGTACAGAGGTTCCTGAGTCATTTTACCACCTCTAGTTGCTACTCTAACAACATAGTCATTATTCTTACCATTTAATTCATTGAGCAAATGATTCTGAGCCTTAAGTACTTGTTATACTTGAGTAGTGACCATAGAAGCATGTATACTAATAAGTTTTAGTCCACCTTTAGCTCTAGACAGATAATCACTCAAGCGTTCAATCATATAAGCATTGTGTTGCAATTGTCTACCAACATAAGCATTGAAGTTTTCTTGTTTCACAATAAAATTGTCAAACTCATCTAAGCATTGGCTAGCAGACTTATAACAAGGAATATCACCTTCATCAAACCTATAAAGAGAATTTACCTTTACTACCTGTGTCGGGTTATCAAGACCATGTATTTCTTCAATAGGAGTTAAATTCTTAACATCTTCAGCTTTAATACCTTTTTCTTTCAAAGATTTCTTTGCCACCTGCAAATCTTCGGGACTGAGAAATAGAACACCCCTTTTCTTCGGAGTTGGCTTAGGGGCTGGTTCAAGTACTAAAACTTATTAGTATACATGCTTCTATTTTCATTGGCCAGCATATTATTCAATAGTAATCCAGCTTGATCATCTGTTCTTTCCCTGAAAACACAACCAACTCAACTATACAGGTTGTCTCTGGAAGCATCGGTTAGTCCATTATAAAAGACATCAAGTACATCGTTCCTCTCAAGAAGATGATCAAGCAAAGCATTAAGTAATTGGAGAAGCCTCCCCAAGCTTGTGGGAGACTCTCTTCTTCAATTTGCACAAAGTTATATATTTCTCGTAAGGCATCTTGTTTCTTATGAGCGGGAAAATATTTAGCAGAGAAGTAATACATCATATCCTGGGAACTACGCACACAACCAGGATCAAGAGAATTAAACCATGTCTTAGCATCACCCTTTAACAAGAACAGAAATAGCTTAAGGATATAGTAATAATGAATCTTTTCATCATTGGTAAACATGGTGGCTATATCATTCAACTTAGTAAGATGTGTCACAATAGTTTCAGACTCATAGCCATGGAAAGGATCAGATTCAAGCAAAGTAATTAACTCAGGGTCAACAGAGAATTCATAATCCTTATCAGTAACAAAGATAGGTGAAGTAGCGAAAGCAGGGTCATGTTTCATTCTAGCATTCAAGGACTTTTCTTTCAGCTTAGCTAATAATTTCTTAAGATCATATCTATCGTTGCAAGCAAGAAAGTCTCTAGCAGTTTCTTCATCCATAACATAACCCTCAGGAACAACATGCAATTCATACCTATTGGGAGAAGCTTCATCATCACTTTCATAAACATCATCAGTTTCAATATTTGCATTCTCCTTAACTCTAGCAATTTGTTCATCTAGAAATTCACCTAGTGGCACAGTATTATCAAGCATAGAAGTAGTTTCATCATACATGGCAGAAGTGGTATCATCAAGAACATACGACATATCAGATTCAATAGCAGGAGTAGGTGTCGCAAAATTACCCATAACAGATGGTTAATCAAGTGCAGAGCTAGATGGCAGTTCCTTACCTCCCCTCGTAGTTGAGGGTAAGATCTTGGTTTTTGAGTCCTTCAAATTCTTCATAATGATCAATAGATATAAATCCCAGGTGACTTTAAAGAATAGAGTTATGCTCCCCGGCAACGGCGCCAGAAAATAGTCTTGATAACCCACAAGTGTAGGGGATCACAACATTTTTCGAGGGTAAATTATTCAACCCTAATTTGTTGATTCGACACAAGGGAGCCAAAGAATACTCTTAAGTATTAGTAGCTGAGTTTTCAATTCAACCACACCTGGAAACTTAGTATCTACAGCAAGGTAGTTTAGTAGCAAAGTAATATGGAGATAGTGGTAGCAGCAATAAAAGTAACGGCAATGTTTTTGTAGTTTTTGTAATAGTCGCAACGGAAAAGTAAATAAGCAACAAGCAATATGGGAAAAGCTCGTAGGCATTGGATCGGTGATGGGGAATTATGTCGGATGCAATTCATCATGTAGAAGTTATAACCTAGGGTGACACAGAACTAGCTCCAGTTCATCAATGTAATGTAGGCATGTATTCCGAATATAGGCATACATGCTTATGGAAAAGAACTTGCATGACATCTTTTTTCCTACCCTCCCGTGGCAGCGGGGTCCTGTTGGAAACTAAGGGATATTTAGGCCTCCTTTTAATAGAGTACCGGACCAAAGCATTAACACAAAGTGAATACATGAACTCCTCAAACTACGTTCATCACCGGGAGTGGTCCCGATTGTTGTCACTTCGGGGTTGCCGGATCATAACACATAGTAGGTGACTATAGACTTGGAAGATAGGATCAAGAACACACATATATTCATGAAAACGTAATAGGTTCAGATCTGAAATCATGGCACTCGGGCCCTAGTGACAAGTATTAAGCATAGAAAAGTCATAGCAACATCAATCTCAGAACATAGTGGATACTAGGGATCAACCCTTAAAAAAACTAACTCGATTACATGATAGATCCCATCCAACCCATCACCGTCCAGCAAGACTACGATGGAATTACTCACGCACGGCGGTGAGCGTCATGGAATTGGTGATGGAGGAAGGTTGATGATGACGATGGCGACGATCTCCACTCTCTGGAGCCCCGAACGGACTCCAGATCATCCCTCTCTCGAGAGAGATTAGGGCTTGGCGGCGGCTCCATATCTTAAAACGTAATAATTCTTCCTCTGATTTTTTTTCTCCCCGAAAGTGAATATATGGGATCCGGAGATTCGTTGATGGAGTACCAGGGGGCCCACGAGACGGGGGGGGGGGCATCCTCGTGGACAGGGTGTGGGCCCCTGGTCTGGATCTTCTCGCAGGAATTTTTTATGTTTTCCAAAATAATTCTCCGTGAATTTTCAGGTCATTCCGAGAACTTTTTATTTCTGCACAAAAACAACACCATGACAATTCTGCTGAAAACAACTTCAGTCCGGGTTAGTTCCATTCAAATCATGCAAGTTAGAGTCAAAAACAAGAGCAAAAGTGTTTGGAAAAGTAGATATGTTGGAGACGTATCAGTACAATAGTCATGCTTTGGGATATCATTGACATGGTCATCATGTAAAGATTAGACTTTGGACACACAAATGATCCATCATGAACAACTCATGGAATAAGCCTTACAATTTCTCATGGAAGAATGGCTAACCTCACTAAAGAGGATACTGTAACAATAGGTCCTCCGGCCAGGTGTGTTAGGCATGACATCACCGTACGGAGTAACATAACGACCAATGCTATAATTCTAGGAAATATTTTTCCAACCTCACATCTATCCGAGAATCAGTTCTGATTTGGTGCATCAACAAAAACTTTTGCGTCTAGTACCAGCATTGTTTTGAATTGTTGGAGCGTGAACAATTGCTGAAATTTTTACACATGATTGATATACAAACTTACCACGTTTTCCTAATGTTTCAGAATATTTAGAGTTACAAAAGGATGACTAAAAATACATATTTACAAACAGTTCTATTTTTGACAGATTCTGTTTTCGTTGCATTATGTGCTTATTTTGATGAATCTATGGTTTGTCTTGGAGGGTATAAGCCATGGTAAAGGTAGAATACAATAGGAATAATGTAATAACAAAATTTGAACGGGTATTCTATAGTACTTATAGTAAAGTTGTTTGTATTATACCAACAGATCTCACGAGGTTTTGTTAAGTTTTGTGTGATTGAAGTTTTCAAGTTTTGGGTGAGATCACGATGGATCAAGGAATAAGGAGTGAAAAGATCCTAAGCTTGGGGATTCCCCATGGCACCCCAAGGCAACATTCAACAAGTATCAAGCAACTAAGCTTGGGGATGCCCTGGTAGACATTCCCTCTTTTTTCTAACGACCATCGGTAATTTTACTTGGTGCTATATTTTTATTCGTCACATATCCAGAGTTTTTCTTGGAGCATCTTGTAGCATATGTGTCTTTGCTTGTTTTGCTTTTTAGTTTGTCACAATCATCCTTGCTGGACACACCTATTTGAGAGAGCCAAGATTATGCTATGATTTATTAGAATCACTATCATGCTTCACTTAGATTATTTTGAGAGTTAGTAGAAATTTTGAAGAAATCCTCTCATGCTTTACTTATATTAGTTTGACAGATGAAACTTTGGAGATATATGTGCTCTCATTCTTCACTTAATTTTTCTGAGAGCTTATTATTCACAATGACAATTTGCTTTAAAATAATTTGGTTCCAAAGTGATAGATATCCGGGGAAGATATAATAAAAACTTTCATGAAGATCACTGGACATTAAACTTGATTCCTTGCAATAGTTTTGCGATATGATGATAGTGATATGTGGGTTATGTTGGTGAGTAATTATGTTTTAGTAATAATATTGGTGTTAAGGGTTGTGATTCCCTATTGCAAGCACGTTAAGTCAATAGTTATGCAATGAAATTACATCCTACTTGTTTTGCAATATTCGGTATTAGTTATGTTTAATGTTCTTTTATGATGGTTTTCGTTCCTTTGTTGGTAACTTGTCAATCGATTTGCTAGCCTTTACTTGTACAAAGGGGAATGCTTCTTGTGCATCCAAATCCTAAAATCCAAGTTGTGCCAAATGAGTCCACCATACCTATCTATATGCGGTATTTCCATGCCGTTCTAAGTTAATTTGTATGTGCCAACTCTAATTTTCAAAATAAACTTCTCTTTTGTGTTCCCGTACCACTCATGAAGTGGTGAGGGGTGGCCGATATTTTCCATCCTAAGTAGGTTATTCTCAAGATGAGTGTTTATTCACTTGTCATTGCACGAGAGTGTGGCGGTAATAGGGATGCGCAGTCCTGAAATGCAAAAAAAACTATAATAAATTCCTTTGGTATGTGTTGGTATGGAAAGCACCCATGGAAACGGCTAGCCATCGATTGTGAAAGAATGGTGGAAAGGAAATAAACTTTATTTTTATGTTTGGGAACCGCCAATGATTTACTTAGCATGGAAGATATTGGGAACTCTAAGTCATTTTCGTTGACAGGAAAAGCATGCCACCCAAAATAACTTTATCTCTCAATTTAAGCTTTGAGCTCTCGCACCTCTACAAATCTCTGCTTCTCTCTGCGAAGGGCCTATCTATTTATTTTTATGAAATATTTATTTTTGTTGAGTCTCCATCTATCTTATAACGCACCAACTACGGAACAATATTATCACAGTTGAGCATTGGATGTAGCTAATATTTGGATCTGTTGCATGAATGGATCATTGATTGAGCATAATGGGCTAGGGATAACTTTCTTTAGCATTGATATTTTGAAAGACATGGTTGCTTGTTGATATGCTTGAGTATTAAAGTCTTTATGTCAAATTATAGACTTGCTTTGAATCATCTAAAAATTCCATATGTCCATGCTACAAAGAAAAAGAATACGACGAACATGTTAGGCAGCATTCCACATCAAAAATTCTATTTTTATCATTTACCTACTCGAGGACGACCAACAATTTAGCTTGGGGATGATGATACGTCTCCAACATATATATAATTTTTTATTGATCCATGCTGTTATATTTAAATTCTTGGATGTTTTACAATCATTTTCTAGCAACTTTATATCATTTTTTGGGACTAACCTACTGACATTGTACCCAGTGCCAGTTGTTGTTTTATGCTTGTTTTTCACTTTGCAGAATCTCAATATCAATTGGACTCCAAATGCAATGAAACTTTTTGGAGATTTTGTTTGGACCAGAAGACATCCAGAAAGTCAAAGGAGTGCATGAGAGGAGGCTCGCGGGGCCCACGAGACACCAGGGCGCGCACCAGGCCCCTGGCGCACCCTGGTAGCTAGTGGGGCCCACGAGAGTCACCTCCGCCGCCTCTGAGCTCTATAAATACCCAAATATTCGAGAAACCCTAAAGGAGTCCGAGAAAAATTGTTTTAGCTACCGCAAGTTCCAGAACCACGAGATCAAATCTAGAGCCCTTTTTTGGCACTCCACCAGAGAGAAACACGATCACCGAGGGGTTCATCATCCTCATTGGTGCCTCTCCGATGATGCGTGAGGAGTTTACCATAGACCTACGGGTCCGTAGGCAGTAGCTATATGGCTTCTTCTCTCTTTTTGATCTTCAATACAATGTTCTCTTCGAAGATCTATACGATGTATTTATTTTGCAGTGTGTTTGTTGGGATCCGATGAATTGTGAGTTTATGATCAGATCAGTTTTTATCCGTACATGATCATTATAGCCTCGTATTTCTTCTTCGATATTTTTGTTTTGTTTGGCCAAATTGATTGATTTATCTTGCAATGAGAAGAGGTGCTTTGTAGTGGGTTTGATCTTTTGCTGCTTAATCTCAGCGACAAAAAGAGACATGACACGCATGTATCCTTGCTATTTAAGGCTAAAATGTTGTGTTATATTCCTACATCAATAGATCTTGTCTACATCATGTCATCGTTCTTAAGGCATTACTCCGTTCTTTCATGAACTTAATACACTAGATGCATGCTGGATAGCAGTTGATGTGTGGAGTAATAGTAGTAGATGGAGGCAGGAGTCGGTCTACTAATCTTGGTCGTGATGCCTATACAGATGATCACTGTCTGGGATATCGTCATAATTATTTGATGTTCTATCAATTGGCCAGCAGTAATTTGTTTACCCACCATATGCTATTTTCTTGAGAGAAGCCACTAGTGAAACCTACGGACCCGGGTCTATTTCTGATCATATACTTGTAGATCTATATTGCTATTTGCGTTTCCAATTTGTTTGTTTCTTTTATTTCAGATCTATATTATCAAAAACCAAAAAATACCTTGTTGCATTTTATTTGCTTTTATTTTGTTTGCATCTATAAATCTATCTTTTTATCATACTACCATACCCATGAGGGATTGGCAACCCCTCTACGCGTCGGGTTGCGAGAATTTGTTGTTTTTGTGCTCGTGTTGTTTACATAGTTTGATCGGTTCTCCTACTGGATTGATAACCTTGGTTTCATAACTGGGGGAATACTTACTGTCATTGTGTTGCATCATCCCCTCCGCTTCGGGGAATTTACTGATGCGGCTCACAAGTAGTAGTGATTGTAGTGTGCTCTGTCTGCACAACATATACGTGCTCTATGTACATAACATTATTCTTTACTATGAATAGCATGCTCCGTTGGGCTTACAAGTATATATATGTGTCATAGCCTTGGGCGAGACATGTGCCCGCATGTGTCGTGCTAGCTCGTTGTCCCTTCCATGCTAAGTTTCCATTAACTGATAGTGTTTTATGAACACGCCACAGTTTCCCGCCATTTCCTCATCTATTTCCCGCTGCCACCCAGCGATATTGCGCGTAAACCTAGGCGGTGCTCGACACACCGAGGAACAAGCGCAACCTAGGCCATCCACCTTTTCCAAGCATGGCAACCCAGCAAAGCGCCATCTCTTCCATCAACCTCCTCGACGAGGAAAACAAGAAGGCGCCATGGCCCGTCGATGCCGAGGGTGTCCCCGGCAACACGAGGGACGATGTTGTGTTGCGCATCATCGCCAGGGTTGAGCAGACCCTTGGCACATGGTGCTTTAGCATCGCGGATCAAGATAGGCATGCTAGCGCCGAGAGGCTGCAGCTCGCAGCACAACATGATCGATGATGCACCGCAGAGCAAGTTTGGCGTGTCCGTGTAGATAGGGTGCAGCTTTCCGCATAGCGAGACCATTGGAGCACCGCAGAGCGAGCGGCGCGACGCTCCACACAGCAAGAGCGGATCCATCGGTGCTTGCCTATTGTCGATGGGGCAACGCATCTAGATACACGGACCATCAGTAGCCCCATTCCTCGCCAGGAGTGGGCATATGCCATCTGCATCGTACTTCCAACAGAGGCCGGTGATACGTCTCCAACGTATCTATAATTTTTTATTGTTCCATGCTATTATATTATCTGTTTTGGATGTTTTATATGCATTGTTATGGTATTTTATATTATTTTTGGGACTAACCTATTAAACGAGAGCCTAGTGCCAGTTTCTGTTTTTTCTTTGTTTTTGAGTTTCGCAGAAAAGGAATATCAAACGAAGTCCTAACAGAACAAAACCTTCGCGATGATTTTTCTTGGACCAGAAGACACCCCAGAAGCCTGAGAACCTAGTCAGAAGAGCCACGAGGCGGCCACAAGGGGGGAGGGTGCGCCCCAGGGGGTGGGCACGCCCCTACCCTTGTGGGCCCCTCATCACTCCACCGACCTATTTCTTCCGCCTATATATTCACATATAATCCAGAAACCCTAGAGGAGGGGACAAAACCATTTTTCCACTGCAGTAACCTTCTGTATCCATGAGATCCCATCTGGAGGCCTTTTCCGGTACTTTGCCGGAGGGGGATTCAACCACAGAGGGCATCTACATCAACCCTATTACCCTTCCGATGAAGCGTGAGTAGTTTACCACAGGCCTAGGGGTCCATAGCTAGTAGCTAGATGGCTTCTTGTCTCTCTTTGATTCTCAATACCATGTTCTCCTCGATGTTCTTGGAGATCTATCCGATGTAATCTTCTTTTGCTGTGTGTTTGTAGAGATCTGTGGATTTATGGTCAGTTATCTATGAATATTATTTGAATGTTCTCTGAATTATTATATGCATGATTTGATATCTTAGTAATTCTCTTTGAACTATTGTTTGGTTTGGCCAACTAGATTGGTTTTTCTTGCAATGGGAGGAGTGCTTTGCTTTGGGCTCAATCTTGCGGTTATCTCACCCAGTGACAGAAGGGGGCGAGGCATGTATTGTATTGTTGCCGCCGAGGATAACAAGATTGGGTTTTCATCATATTGCTTGAGTTAATTCCGCTACATCATGTTATCTTACTTAGAGCGTTACTCTGTTCTTCATGAACTTAATACTCTAGATACAGGCAGGAGTCGATCGATGTGTGGAGTAATAGTAGTAGATGCAGGCAGGAGTCGGTCTACTTGACACAGATGTGATGCCTATATTAATTATCTTTGCCTTAGATATCTTCATAATTATGTGCTTTTCTATCAATTGCTCGATAGTAATCTGTTCACCCACCATAATATTTGCTTTCTTGAGAGAAGCCTCTAGTGAAACCTATGGCCCCCTGGTCTATTTTCCATCATATAAGTTTTCGATCTACAATATTAGTTTCCTATTTACATTTTTGCAATCTTTTACTTTCTGATCTATAAACTAAAAATACCAATAATATTTACTTTACCGTTTATCAATCTCTATTAGATCTCACTTTTGCAAGTAACCATGAAGGGATTGACATCCCCTTTCTCACGTTGGGTGTAAGTTGTTGATTGTTTTTGTAGGTATTCAGTGACTTGCGTGTTGTTCCTACTGGATTGATACCTTGGTTCTCAAACTAAGGGAAATACTTACTCTACTTTGCTGCATCACCCTTTCCTCTTGAAGGGAAAAACAATTTCAAGCTCAAGAGGTAGGAGCCGGCCACGGCGTACTTGCACCGGACGCCCGCTGCGCCGTTTGCATGGGTTGCGCCGTTCACCTTGTCCATGGCCCGCTCGATGCCAACGCGCTAGTCGCCAGGCTCGACCACCTCCTTGGCCCAGGTGTCCACCTAGGTGCACTGGAGGAAAATGGCCGTCACATCCTGGAGCTGGTGATCTCCGACGAAATAGCTAACTTGGAGCTCGAGATCGCGCTTCAAATGTACCGCGAGCCTGTCGACCGCTTGGACAAACGCATGCATGAGTTCGGGTAGAGCCAAGATCTACCGTAGGCAAGGGCTGCTGGTCATATGTATTTTATTTTGTCTTCGTTTCCACGTGGATCACTATGTATTCGCAACAATCATAATATTGCTTTGTTTATTTCTCTTTTTTAATGTGTATACTCTGTTTTCCGTTCTTATATATTGTTATGTTTCAACATGTGTAAATATATCTGCTTCCCATTCTGTATATGTGGATGATAACAACTAGCTACAAATTAGTATATGAAAACAGATAGAAAAATGGAATTAATAATATATATCAATTGTTCATTAGTCAATCACAGAATATATATAATATCATGACATATACGTGATGATACTTAACTACTATGTACAATACATAAAATTGAGAATGAACAATACGAAAACTAATAATCCCTCCTTAGGGGGGCAGTATTTCGGCAGCCCCTCGCCAGCAGCTCCCTGGTGCGCGGTATAATCCATGTGCGGGGGCTGTACTCTGCCTCCTCTGCCCAGCGCTTGACATACCGATCCGCCTCTTGCTTGCGGACGAGCACGAACAATTTTGCCATTTGGTTGGGCGCCCACCAGAGCTCCTCGCCGGTGGCACACTAGAGCTTATCGGCCCACCTCCATGCAGTGATGAGGCACCTAGCGCCTTTGGCTATCCGGGCGAAGTACCCGCCTTTGTGCACCTCCTCCGCATGACGACGTGCCCGCCTCCAATGCTCCATCGCCTCCTTTTTCCAGGCAGCCTCATGGGCTTCACAAGCCGCCTGGTACCTAGCTTCCTCCTCCATCATCTCCTTCTTGAGCGCCACTTGTCTGGCCTTCTCAGCCGTCGACAGTGACTTCCACAGACAAAGAATGTGCTGATGTGACGCCCGGATAATTAAGCAACAGTAATCCCCCCCTAATGGTGCCATGTCATCGCAGTTAAATTGATATAACTCACTTTGATCCAAACCCGATTCAAATTAAAATTTAAAGTAAAGTTAAATTATTATTTCTTTAAACGGTAAAATAAAAATGTTAGGTGGGTTGCAAATATTCACTAACAAATTGTCAATAAATAATCCACATTTTTCAGGATGATAAAATGCCCCTAAGCTATTTTTAAATGAACCATAAAAGGCTTTTAATTGAACCATCCCAATTTAAATAAATATGTAAACAATTCGAAATCATTTGGAACTTTGTGTGCCACTTCAAAACCTTGCCTAGTATTTATGTGCTAAGTGGCACATCTAATATACTCATCTATTAGATCAACAAAATACAAAATTGTAAAGAAAAGCGAAATAAATAAATAAAATAAATAAATTAAAAGGAAAACAACGACTAAAAATGAAAAGAGAAAAGAAAAGCTGAAGAAAAAGGAAAGAAAGAAGTGGCCCATGTGGGGGAGGCAGGGAGGCCCAACCCACATCACCTCCTCTCCCTCCCCATGCTATAGTTAATGCATGAGGGGGGGGGCGTGGCATCCATCCGCGCCTCCCTGGCCGGCGATGCCACCGTTGCGGCCATCCCTCGGTACCCCGCGTAGATAAGGACCACCCCAGCCGCCCAGAAACCCTAGAGCCTCCCCACTTCATCCCCTCACTCTGCTTCGCCCTTCCCCACCTCGTCCGAGCGCCGCCATGCCCGGTGTCCCGTGAAGCTCGCGGCCACCCTCCTCACCGCGCCTCATCAACGTGCACCGGAGTTGCGCATCGATGCCCTCTTCCCCTCCATCGAAGCACGCAAGGTCGGAAGCACCGGAACGCCGCCTACATTGTCGTCTTCAACCTCGGGAGCCGACCACTGTCGCCTTAGATTTGCGACCACCAAAGCCTCCCCGAGCAAGCTGACCTCCTCTTTGCGATCGCTGTGAGCTCCTCTGCTAGCTCCCCTTCTTCCCCGTCGCGATTCGTCGCCGAAGGTAACCGCGCCCATAGCTGCCCGCCATTGTCGACGTTCGAGCCCGCACATCCTCGTGCCCCCGTGCGCCTCCGACTGCTCCTAGTCGCGTCCCACAATGGCCCATTCCCGCCCAGACCGCCCGACGACCGCGCCAGTCTGCATCCCCTCCACTCCGCGCTCGCCGTCGACCGTGCGGTCGCCACCACTGCTCCGCCTAGCACCGCGCCGCTGCCTGCTGCTGCTGCAGCACTCGCCACCGCGCCTTCCCCACCGCCTCCTGCGGCCGCCACGCCTAGCGCTGCAGCCGCCCGCCTACGGCCGCCGCCTTGCCGCATCCGCTCATAGCGACTGCTGCGGCAGTTTGCTCCTGGTGCCCCCTCTTCCCCGCGCCTACCCGCTGACTGCAGGGTGCCCTGCCCCAGCTCTCGCCCCACGCCCAGCGCACCCCGGCACGCGAGCCCGCGCCCCTGCCCTCGGCGCGGCCTCCTTGCTTCACCGCGACCATGCTCCGGCGGGTTGCGGCCAACCCGCCGCTGCGGCCTCGCCGGCACCCCCTGGTGGATCGGGCGTGCGGGCATCCCTTGGCCCGCTGCACTTTGCGTCCGTTAAGGCCTCGTGGGCCTATGACATAAGGGCCCTACACCTTTTAAAAAATAAAAATAAATGAAAATGAAAATATAATAATTAGAAAATATTAAGTAATTAGTTAAATAATTCATTAATTAAACTTAATTAACCTGTTAATTAACCTAATTAAATCTGTTAGTTAGACTAATGAATGGTTAGTTAATTAAATAACCTATGACATCCGGGACCTACCCCGTTAGTTGACTGGTCAACGGTCAACTTTGACCGCTGATGTCATGCTGACATCATGATGATGCAGTAATGATTTTTTGAATTAATTAAATAATAATAATTCCAGAAAATAATTAAATCATTATAAATTAATATAAAATAAACCGTAACTCGGAGGAAAAAAGTTTGTAGATGAAAATTGCTCAGAACGATAAGACGAATTCGAATACGTAGTCCGTTCGTCCACCATGCGCCCCTAGCATAGCGAACCTACAACCGCCCCCCTCTGGTCCGTTTGTCCGAAAATGTGAAACACTGGGAATACCTTCTCGGATGTTTTCCATCCTAGCTGGTATCACATAGTACCGCGTTAGGTCACACGTAGCACCGCGTATTCCATGTTATGCCTTGTGGTGCGATGCTTGCTTTATATTTATTGTTTCTTCCCCCTCTTCTCTCCGATAGACATCGGGACTGAGACCGCTGATAGTGCCACGGTGATCGACTGCGTCGACGACAACCCCTCCTTCTTGCCAAAGCAACAAGGCGAGCCCCCTTGACCAACCTAATATCGCCTATTCCTCTCTCTACTGCTTGCATTAGAGTAGCGTAGCATATTACTGCTTTCAATTAATCCTATTCTGTTGCATAGCCTGTCATTGTTGCTACAACTGTTGACACCTTTACCTACAATCCTAAATGCTTAGTATAGGATGCTAGTTTTCCATCAGTGGCCCTACATTCTTGTCCGTCCGCCATGTATACTATCGGGCCATGATCACTTCGCGAGATGATCACGGATATATATTATAGTATTACATACTCATGATGATGATTCGAAGATTGGGGCTGTAGGGGCAGGTGGTTCCACACAGGTAGTGGTGGGCCTGGGTTCCCGGCAGCCCCCTGATGGTTACTTTGTGGCGGAGCGACAGGGCGGGTTGTGACCACCTAGGAGACAGGTGGGCCTAGTCCCTGGTCGTTGTCCGTGGTTATTTTATAGTAACACGCTTAACAAGATCTTGGTATTTGATCTGAGTCTGGCCATTGGCCTATACGCACTAACCAGCTACGTGGGAATAGTTATGGGCACTCGACGTCGTGGTATCAGCCGAAGCCTTCTTTACGTCAGCGACTGAGCGGTGTGCGCCGGATTGGACTGGAACGCCGCTCTGGTATTAGGAGCGGCTAGGTCTGCCTACCGGCCGCGTACGCAACATGCAGGTGTGCGTTGGGTGATGGGCCCATACCCCTACATGCTTAGGGTTTAGACCGGCGTGCTGACCTCTCTGCTGTGCTTAGGTAGGGCTGCGACGTGTTGATCTTTCAAGGCCGGGCATGACCTAGGAAAGTGTGTCCGGCCAAATGGGATATAGCGTGCTGGGTAATGTGGTGCACCCCTGTAGGGAAGTTAATCTATTCAAATAGTCGTGTCCCTTGGTAAAAGGATGACCCGGAGTTGTACTCTGACCTCATGACAACTAGAATTGGATACTTAATAAAACACACCCAGACAAGTTCCAGATACAACCCGGTGATCGCTTTCCCACAGGGCGACGAAGGGAGGATCGCCGGGTAGGTTTATGCTATACGATGTTACTTGGTGAACTTACCATCTATTCTATTCCACTGCTGCAAGACGGAGGTTGCGAGAAGCAAGGATACTTGTTACTTTCCAGCTACTCTCATCTACTGCTGCAAGAGGGAGGCTGCCAGAAGCGTAGTCTTTGATAGGATTAGCTATCCCCCTCCTATTATGGCATTCTACAGTTCAGTCCATAGATATTACCCCTTTATACAGATACCATTGCATATGTAGTGTAGATCCTTGCTTGCGAGTACTTTGGATGAGTACTCACGGTTGCTTTGCTCCCCCTTTTCCCATTTGTCCCTTCTTCTCAAATGATGCAACCAGATGGTGGAGTCCAGGACCCAAAGCATCCCGAGGATATTTCTACGTGGAGTTTGACTTCGAGGAGTAGTTAGGAGGTCCCAGGCAGGAGGCCTTGCCTTTTCGATCGTTGCTACATTTGTGCTAGCCTTCTTAAGGCAAACTTGTTTAACTTATGTCTGTACTAAGATATTGTTGCTTCCGCTGACTCTTGTGTATTCGAGCTTATGTATTCGAGCCCTCGAGGCCCCTGGCTTGTAATATAAAGCTTGTATTATTTTAGTTTGTGTCTAGAGTTGTGTTGTGATATCTTTCAGTGAGTCCCTGATCTTGGTCGTACACATTTGCGTGCATGATTAGTGTACGGTCAAATCCGGGGCGCCACAGCTGGCCCCCAAACCACTCCAAAGTTGGGGGGTTCGGCGCAACCACATCCGGCAGTGCGTAGGGGTCCTCTTCATCCCTGCTCTACGACTAAACTTCCTCGAGGGAGGGGGCAGCGCCTCCTCGTCGGCGTGTGTGCAGATTGGCGATTCCATGGCAAAGTTTTGTGAGAGAGAGGGGCGAGCGAGGAGAGGATGTAGATGAGAATATATGCGGTATGACATGAGCAAGGTAGTATTTATTGGCGGCTGGAATCTAGATCAACGGGAACAGTACACACGCCCGCCGCCGGAATTTACGAGTATTGTAGTTTGAATTGCACACGATTCCTACAACAATAGTCTTGTGCGAACTTAATCGGTGACGGTTTCCAATAACATAACCACCTTTGATTAATAACCCCCAGCAGTCACCTTCCAAACCTTGAGGCATGAAATAAAGTGTCAATCATGTGGGGCCCAGTTGTCTTGCCTTATATGTACATTTTCTTTACTCATATAGGGCACTGAAGCTTATTTTGTGTTACCATGGCACTCGATGCTTGCGTCCAAGCTATGACACTAGTATGTTTGAAAATTCCTTCTAATTTACTGCACATGGAATTAACTCGCACACAAGTATATGGATATGATTTTTTTCAAACTGTTATGGTTAGTTGTTGCATGTACATGTAGTTCAAATTTGAATTACGGTCATTAAATAGCTAGAAAATCACTTAAATGTCTTAAAAAGGTCAAATGACCCCTGAAAGTTTCCAAATTTTAACATGATAGTTGTATTAGTACACATTAACGTAGAAAGAGTTTGACGACCATAAGATGTAGCTATCGCTGGTTCGTCATCAAACATGCATTGTTCCCTCTCGGAACCACGAGCCTTCTAGTGATTTGCTCCGGTTTTTGAGGGAAGTGTGTCCAAACTTTCGCCAAACAAACCAATTTTTTACCAAACCATCTTGGTACCATGCCATTACGTCAGGCAAGGTTTCATGTATTTCTGATCATTTTTGAATATTTTGCAATTTAAATGCCATGGCACTCGATGCTTGTGTCCAAGTCGTGACACCAATATGTTTGAAAATTCCTTCCAATTTACTGCACTTGACATTATGTCGCACACAAGTACACAAATTTGATTTTTCAAACCCTTATGGTTAGATGTTGCATGTATATGTAGTTCAAATTTGAATTATGGCCATCAATTGGCTAGAAAATCACTTAAATATCTTTAAAAGGTAAAATGACCCCTAGAAATTTCCAAATTTTAACATGACTGTTGTATTAGTGCACTTTTGTGGTAGAAAAGGTTTAAAGGCCATAAGAGTAAGCTATCACCGGTTCGTCATCTAACATGCATTGTTCCCTTGCGGAACCATGGGCCTTCTAGTGAGCTGCTCCGGTTCGTGTGGGGTGTGTGTCTAACCTTTCACCAAACAATTCATTTTTTTACCACAGCATCTTGGTGCCATGCTGATACGTCTCCATCGTATCTACTTTTCCAAACTCTTTTGCCCTTGTTTTGGACTCTAATTTGCATGATTTGAATGGAACTAACCCGAACTGGCGTTGTTTTCAGCAGAATTGCCTTGGTGTTATTTTTGTGCAGAAATAAAAATTATTGGAATGACCTGAAATTTCACGAGGAATATTTTCAGAAAATATTAAAAATACTGGCGTAAAGATTAACCAGAGGGGGCCCACACCCAGTCCACAAGGGTGGGGGGCGCCCCCTTGGGCGTGCCCCCTACCTTCTAAACCCCCTAAGGCTCCACCAATGTCTACTCAACCTCTATATAGTCTCTTTTGCGGAGAAAAAAAAATCAGAGAGAAGATCCCATCACGTTTTACGATACAGAGCCACCGCCACCTCCGGTTCTTCATCGGGAGACCTGGTCTGGAGTCCGTTCGGGGCTCCGGAGAGTGGAGATCGTCACCGTCGTCATCACCAATTTCATGAAGCTCACCGCCATGCGTGAGTAATTCCATCGTAGGCTTGTTGGACGGTGATGGGTTGGATGAGATTTATCATGTAATCGAGTTATGTTTTTTGAGGGTTTGATCCCTAGTATCCATTATATTCTGAGATTGATGTTGCTATGGCTTTGCTATGCTTAATGCTTGTCACTTGGGCCCGAGTGCCATGATTTCATATCTGAACCTATTATGTTTTCATGAATATATGTGTGTTCTTGATCCTATCTTGCAAGTTTATAGTCACCTACTATGTGTTATGATCTGGCAAACTCAGAGTGACAATAACCGGGGCACTTCCCGGTGATGACCATAGTTTGAGGAGTTCATGTATTAACTAAGTGCTAATGCTTTGGTCCGGTACTCTATTAAAAGGACGCCTTAATATCCCTTAGTTTCCATTAGGACCCTCCTGCCATGGGAGGGTAGGACAAAATATGTCATGCAAGTTATTTTCCATAAGCATGTATGACTATATTTGGAATACATGCCTACATTACATTGATGAATTGGAGCTAGCTCTGTGTCACCCTAGGTTATGACTGCTACATGATGAATATTATCCGACACATATCATTGCCGATCCATTGCCTACGAGTTCGTTCCATATTGATACTTCCTTTGTTACTTTCGTTACTGTTGCTGTCACCATCACTACAAAACAACTACTCTTACTTTTGCTACTATTACCATTACTTCCATACTACTTTGCTACTAAATACTTTGCTGCAGATATTAAGTTTTCCAGGTGTGGTTGAATTGACAACTCAGCTGCTAATACTTGAGAATATTATTTGGCTCCCCTTGTGTTGAATCAATAAATTTGGGTCGAATACTCTACCCTCGAAAACTGTTGTGATCCCCTATACTTATGTGTTATCAAGACCTTTTTCTGGCGCCGTTGCCGGGGAGCATAGCTCTATTCTCTAAGTCACTTGGGATTTATATCTGCTGATCACTATGAAGAATATGAAGAATCTGAAGGATGACAAAAACCAAGACCGTTCCCTCGAGGACGAGGGGAGGTAAGGAACTGCCATCTAGCTCTACACTTGATTCACCATCTGTTTTGTGTAAATTTGCGACACCTACACATGTTATTGATTCTGATATGTCGCATTATATTGATGATGCCAATGCTATTTTGAATGATGCTTATGATGAAACTGTGCCATTGGGTGAATTACTTGATAAACAGCTCGCTAAGGCCAAAACTATTAAATATGTTGAAGATGACGATATTTCTGAAACTGATGAAATTAATGATATTAAAAACTTTGAAACACTTGTTAGACCGACTTCCCCTAGATATGAATTGCCTATTGTTCCTGAGGGATATGTTATGGAAGGAGAAGTAGCTAGAGACTTTCCTGCATGTAAGGATAGCCTTGATCTTAAGAAATTAGCACATAAGTGGAAAGAACAATCTTTGAATGCTAAGATGCAATGTGATCCTGAATTTGCTATTTCATCTATCAGTGTTACTGATAAGGATTATGAATACTATGTTGATCCTGAGTTAATCACTTTGGTTGAATATGATCCTTTCCATGGTTATGAATATAAAACTACTGTGGCACATCTTACTAAATTAAATGATATAGCATCCTATTTGCTCATGAGGAAAAAATTCGCTATTAGTATATTCTTAAATTGTTTCCTTTTAATTTAAAGGGTGATGCTAAGTTATGGTTTAATTTTTCTTGATCCTGGTTGTGTGCGTAGTCCCCGGGATATGATTTACTACTTCTCTGCAAAATATTTTCCTGCTCATAAGAAACAAGCTGCCTTACAGGAAATATTGAACTTGTGCAAATCAAAGAAGAGAGTCTCACACAAGCTTGGGGGAGGCTTCTGCAATTACTTAATGCTTTGCCTGATTATCCTCTTAAGAAGAATGAAATACTTGATATCTTTTATAATGGGGTAATTGATGCTTCTAGGGACCGCCTAGATAGTTGTGTTGGTTGTGTTTTCAGGGAACGAACTATTGAACAAGCTGAAAAGTTATTGAATAATATATTGAGTAATGATAATGATTGGACTCTTCCAGAACCAACACCGAAGCCAACTCGGAAGAAAAGAGGTATTCTATTTCTCAGTCCCGAAGATATGCAAGAGGCAAGGAAATCTATGAAGGAAAAAGGTATTAAAGCTGAAGATGTTAAGAATTTACCTCATGTTGAAGAAATACACGGTCTTGATAACCCGACACACGTAGTAAAGGTAAATTCTCTCTATAGATTTGATGAAGGTGATATTCCTAATAATAAGTCTGCTAGCCAATGCTTAGATGAGTTTGATAATTTTATTGTTAAACAAGAAGATTTCAATGCTTATGTTAGTACACAGCTGAAACATAATGCTTATATGCTTGACCGCTTGGGTGATCTTGTGACTAGAACTTCTAATGATCTGAAACTTATTAGTATACATGCTTCCATGGTTACCACCCAATAAGAACAAGTACTTAAGGCACAAAATGATTTGCTCAATGAGTTGAATAGTAAAAATAATGAGAAAGTTGTTATGGTTGCTACTAGAGGTGGTAAAGTAACTCAGGAACCTTTGTATCCTGAGGGCCATCCTAAGAGAATTGAGAAATATTCTCATAGAATTAATATTGATAAACCTACTACTAGTAACAAAAAAACCGATAGGACTATGCATGCTAGTGAACCTATTGTAGACACACCTGAGAATCCTAATAATATTTCTATTTCTAATGCTTAAACTCAATCTGGTAATGAACATGAACCTAGTGATAATGTTAATAATGATGTTCATACTGATTCTCAACCTAGTAATGATAATGATGCAGAGATTGAACTTCATGTTGATCTTGATAACCCACAATAAAAGAATCAATGTTATGATAAGAGAGACTTCATTGCTAGGAAACATGGTAAAGAAAGGGAACCATGGGTTCAGAAACACATGCCCTTTCCTCCTAAACCATCCAAGAAAAAGGATGATGAGGATTTTGAGAGCTTTTGTGAGATGATTAGACCTATCTTTTTCCGTATGCGTTTGACTGATATGCTTAAAATGCCTCCTTATGCTAAGTATATGAAATAAATTGTTACTAATAAAAGAAAGATACCGGAAGCTGAAATTTCCACCATGCTTGCTAATTATACTTTTAAGGGTGGAATACCAAAGAAACTTGGAGATCCAGGAATACCTACTATACCATGCCCCATTAAAGGAAACTATGTTAAAACTGCTTTATGTAATCTTGGAGGCGGTGTTAGTGTTATGCCTTTCTCTTTGTATCGTATATTTGATTTGAATAAGTTGACACCTACTAAAATCTCTTTGCAAACGGCTGATAAATTAACTACTATACCTATTGGTATTTGTGAGGATGTGCCTGTTGTGGTTGCAAACGTTACTATCTTAATGGACTTTGTTGTTCTTGATATTCCCGAGGATGACAGTATGTCAATTATCCTTGGTAGACCCTCTTTGAATACTGCAGGGGTTGTTATTGATTGCAACAAAGGAAATGTCACTTTTCATGTAAATGGTAATGAGCATACGGTACACTTCCCGAAGAAACAACCTCAAGTTAATAGCATCAATTCTATTGGAGAATTTTCAACTATCACTATTGGAGGTTTTGAATTCCCTCTTCCTACTGTTAATAAGAAATATGATATACTTATTGTTGGGGACATGCATATTCCCATTGAGGTAACCTAGTGCTATTTGAAAATTCTCCGATTTTATGTAATTCTAAAGAAGTTTGTTAATGAGACTTGATCAACCTCATTGATGGATTCCTTTTGATGAGCATGAGACGAATGAGTTCAGAAAACACCACCATCTGTACTCAACTTTTACTTTCTGTTATTTAGATTAAATAAAGCAAGAATACAATTATCTTTCTATTTTCTGAATTATCCGTGCAAAAAAATTTGTCCCGAAAATAAAAGTTCTCCAAATGCCTTGAAAATTTAATATGATTTTTCTAGAATATTTTAAATTTTTTGGCATTGTGCATGCATCAGGGGGTTGCACTAGTGGGCCACAAGGGTGGAGGGCGCCCCCCTACCCCCTAGGCGCGCCCCCTGTCCTTGTGGGTCCCACGTGGCCCCCCTCCAGTTATTCCAGCACCCATCCTCTCCTTCTTCCATCGAAAAAAATCATTCACCTGCTCAAACCCGTGTTCTACCTCATCTTGCTACCATTTTCGATCTCCTTGCTCAATCCATCATTTGCAAAACAATTTTGGGGGATTGCTCTTCGGTATGTGACTCCTCCAATGGTCCAATTAGTTTTTCTTCTAGTGTTTTATTTATTGCAATTTTTTGCTGCTGTGGTGACCTTGTTCTTGAGCTTGCATGTCACGTTTATATGGTTCAAAGTAGTTTTGATGCATGATATAGCCTCTAGACACTTGTAGGAGTAGTTGCAATCAGTTTTGCTGAGTTTGGTTCACTTTTATTTTGAGTCACTAAAAATTTCAGAATTATTCAGAAAGAGAAAATGATGAGGAGATTGTTGAGAGGCTCTTCGAGCCGGGGTTCAAAGGAGAAGGAGAATAAGGAGAAGTAGAAGCCCAAGCATAATCTTCCTCGTACCACGGAGATTCGGGCATGTGAATGTCCATGCAATGCATTCTTACAGGTAGCCAGAATTTACGAGGACTTCTATTATTTGGCCGAGAATGCAGGCACCACCGACTTCCTCCGCGACGAGTGTGATCAGTATCTCCTCCTAACTAATACTTTCATGCAAATTTTTCATTTTAATGCTTGGAAATCACCGCCTATGGTAGAATTTGATTTATATAATGTGCATAAGGAGATGACGCTTTATGAATTTTGTGGGGTATGCAAATTACCTTATGAAGGAAGCGTCGATGAACCACGTCCTCGAGATGTGGAAGATCTCACTGATGAAATTACCGTAGGTGAAAGGAGAAGGGTGTCTAAAGCGAGAGTGACCAGTATACATTTTCCTGTTTTATGCTATTATTCATTATTTGCTGGGAGATGTTTGATTGGTCGTGGGGAGAGTAGAGGCCTTAGTGCTCCTGACCTTGCCATTCTGCGGCATGCTTTGCTTCGTGATAGAACTTTCAGTCTGGGTGCTATGGTAGCTAAATGATTGAATTTAAACTATACTAAGGGTCCTACTTTCAGAGGCATCTTTGCCTCATGTCTTGCCGCACATTTTGAAGTACCTATTAGACATTATGAAAAAGAAGAGAAAGTGCTACCCACTATTTATTTAATTATGACAACTTGGTAGCACATAAATTCATTCATTCCGATGAGGAATATAAGCTTATTTATACTTTGATATTTAGTCAGAACACTTTTCAGACTATTACCTTGCCTGCACCTTCTCTGTTTAACATTCATGCAGACAAGTACACTATTTGGCCAGAGGACATCTACATATTCTGGGGGCTTCCACAACCTGCAGTGCCAGAGCCAGCACCGGCCCTTGATCCTTACAGCGAGCCTATCTTTCGGTGTGAGCCACAGGAGCTCCCAATAAGTGGAACCCTTAGGATCCACCTCAGTATCCAGGGGAGGGATACTTTCAGCCATGGCCTAGACCAACTTAGGCAAAAGCCTAAGCTTGGGGGAGTACGCATTTCTCACGGACATTACATTCATGTTCACACATTCATTCCAATTGTTGGTGTTCATACTTTTTCATTGTACTATCCTTGCTAGTTTATTTTTCTCGCTTTCTTCTTGTGTGTTTGAAAAATTTAGAAAACCCAAAAATATTTCCTATTTCTTTTTGTCTTTTCTTTCTAGCTAGTTTCTTTGTAGTTTGTAGTATTAAAAGAAAATCCAAAAAGATTTCTCGTTCTTCTTTTGTTTGTTGGGAGTTTTCCCGTGTAAATAATATTTCTCATTCTTGTTTTTCTTTCTTCAGAAAAACACAAACTCCAAAAATATTTCGGTGTGTTTATTTTAAAATTATTTTCTTTTCTTTGGGGTAGAGAGGAGAGGACCACGATGAAAAATAATGAGTGGCTCTCATATGCATTATTGTTGAACTAGCGAAGGGCCCATATTACCTTGTGTTCTCCTCTGAATAAATGTTTGCAGATTCTAGCTTAGTCTGATGCACGTGCACTACTATAATTATTATTCACACATTTCGGTCGTGCAAGTGAAAGGCAATAATGACGATATATGATGAAATGATTGAGATGGAGAAAAGCTGGTATGAACTCGACCTATCTTGTTTTTGTAAGTATGATTAGCTTGTCATTCCTGATTCAGCCTATTATGAATGAAACATGTTTGCAATGATAATTAGAGATTATAGTTACTCATGCCATGCTAAATTTGCTAGGAGCTTACAATGGTTTACCTTGCGTGCCAACATGCTTTTAAAATGTATGTAATGCGGTATGATAGGATGGTATCCTCCTTTGAATGATTTAAGTGACTCGACTTGGCACATGTTCACGCATGTAGTTGAAACAAAATCAACCTAGCCTCCACGATATTCATGTTCATGGTTGTTTATATCCTACTCATGCTTGCAACCAATGTTGGTTAATATCAAGGCATGGTTATGACCGTTGTTGCTCTCTATCTGGTCGCTTCCTAGTCTTTTTCTAGCCTTCACCTGTACTAAGCGGGAATACTGCTTGTGCATTCATTTCCATAAACTCAAAGTTGTTCCATAAGAGTCCACCATACCTACCTATATGCGGTATTTACCTGCCATTCCAAGTAAATTTGCATCTGCCAAACTCTAAACCTTCAAATAAAATTTTGTTTTGTATGCCCAAATCGCTCATGTGGCAACTGGAGGCTATCAATATATTCCATGCTAGGTGGGTTATTCTCACGATGAGTGGACTCCGCTTGTCATTCACGAGAAAATGGCTGGTAACTGGGATACCCAGTCCCATGATCAAAAGATCAAAAATAAATTCAAATTATAATTAAACAAAGCTCTCCCTGGACTGTTGTTGGTTTGGATGGTACCCGTGGAGTGTGTTTGATGGTGCAGGGGGAGTAAAACTTTAACATTCTGTTTGGGAACCGCCTATAATGTATGTAGCATGGAATATATTGAGAACTCTTGGTCGTAGCGTTGAAGAAGAAAGAATATTGCTCAAAATTATATTCATCTCTGATTCAAAAACTTGAGCTATGACACCTTTGCAAATCACTGCTTCCCTCTGCGAGGGGCCTATCTATTTACTTGTACTTGCTGAGTCATCTTCCTCTTATTAAAGTACCAGTATGAGAGTACCAGTATGAGTATGACTGGATCTCTTTGACCATGAATTACAATGTTTAGTCACTCCTTGATCTTCTTAGGTGCTCTGCATTTATGTTTTGCGATCTCAGAAAGGGCTAGCGAGATACCACTTTATCATATTGTATCACGATTATTTTGAAAAATTGTTGCCATCCGAGATTTATTATTATTGCTCGCTAGTTGCTTATGCCATCGATATGAGTAACATGAGACCTAAATGTCATTGTGAATATGGTTAGTTCATAATCTTTGCTGAAAACTTGAATGCTAGCTTTACGTATTTACAATAACAAGATCAAACAGAGTTTGTAGAAGTTTTTCTTTATCACATATAGTTTATCAACTGAATTGCTTGAGGACAAGAAATGAGTTAAGCTTGGGGGAGTTGATACGTCTCCATCGTATTGACTTTTCCAAACTCTTTTGCCCTTGTTTTGGACTCTAATTTGCATGATTTGAATGGAACTAACCCAGACCGACGATGTTTTCAGCAGAATAGCCTTGGTGTTATTTCTGTGCACTAATAAAAATGTTCAGAATGACCTGAAATTTCACAAGGAATATTTTCAGAAAATATAAAAAAATACTGGCATAAAGATCCACCAGAGGGGGCCGACAACCTGTCCACAAGGGTGGGGCATGCCCCCTACCTTGTGGCCCCCCTGAGGCTCCACCGACATCTACTCCAACTCTATATAGTCTCTTTCGCAAAGAAAAAAAATCAGAGAGAAGATCCCATTGCATTTTACGATACAGAGCCGCCGCCACCTCATGTTCTTCATCGGGAGACTTGATCTGGAGTCCGTTCGGGGCTCTGGAGAGTGGAGATTATCGACGTCGTCGTCACCAATGTCAGGACCCCGATCCTAAGTCACACAGGTCTAGCCTATAACACATCATATCACTTTGCGGCCTCACGCACGGTATCCCCACGGGTGCCACCTTACCTGGCCCGGGACCGTTTGCGCATTTTGGCACACGTATATGATAGTGTCGCTAGCATCCATATGACAGAGAACCCGGGCCGACATGACTAGTTATAAACCAAAAGTGGCACTAAATTACAGAGACATGCATACATGACCCAACAACGAATGTGTCGGTCATCAACGTATGAACCCAAGTCGTAGCAAGCTACAAGGACTTAAAGGAACAACGCGTGACATTTCCACTAAGGGACAGACACAGGAACGAAGAAGGACACATGCCGGCCAGCATAAGTGTTCCGGAGAAGTAGCAAGCTACCTAGGCTCAGTGGAAGCACTAGGAGACATTTCCATGTAAGATAGGCTACCAAGGGTAACAACTAGGTGTCGGATCCCACACATAGCAATACACATTACACGTACGCATAACATGCAAGTATGTGTTGTACAACATGGCATCACAACATAACTCAACAACTCATATAGATAAAGGCCCCGAAGAGCCATCATAGCATTTATTACAAACAGAGGTCATATGACCCAACATACAGAGCATACAGCCAACGGAAGCATAACATGTCTGAGTACAGACAACTACAAATGAAAAAGGCTGAGAAGCCTGACTATCTACCAGACCCTCCCAAGGGTACAAGATCATAGCTGAGGTAACAAGCTAAACGTCAAAGTCCACGCGGAAACACTAGCGAGACTGAAGTCTCTATGGAAAAACATAAATTAAGCAAACGTGAGTACAAAGGTACTCAGCAAGACTTACATCAGAACTAGCTACATATGCATCAGTATCAACAAAGGGGTGGTGGAGTTTGACTGCAGCAAGCCAACTTTGACTCGGTGGCTATCCTGAACTACGACTGCAAGTAACTCTATTGAGGTGGCGCACATGAGTTCACATATTCACCAATCAATACACCACTATGGATCCGTTCCCGTCTCCCTACGAGAAGGCCATCCATAGCACTCACGCTTATCTTGCGCATTTTAGAGTATCCACTTTCACTTATCTATGAACTGTTATAGGCAACCCAGAAGTCCATTACCGCGGACACGGCTATTCTAATAGATCATATATAACCCTGCAGGGGTGTACTTCTTCACACATGTTTCCACCACTTAGCGTCTGTACACGACATGTGCTCGGCAGACTTCAAGCGAAAGCCGACGTGGGTATAGACCACGACCTAACCAACCACTCAAGTCTCTCGTCCAGGTTTATCGCCTATTTGGGTTCCATCCGTGGGGAGATCCGGCCGGGGTGTCGCTCACGACCCCAAACGATGTGTACAGGGTTCCCGCGTCTCCAAACGGGCGACCGGTACACCATGCCACGTACCTGCCGTGTCACAGCCCACCCCGAGGGTCAGCGCTGCGCATGACCTCCAGTAAACCACAAACACCAGAAACTAGTTGCAACTCCTGGACAGAGAACAAGGGCAGTCAATAAGTCGAGCAGGGTCATATTTCAGGGCCCAACGTGTGGTAGTAGCTATTCATGGATCAACCAACACAGAACTCAGTTCCTGAGGACGGCTTCAATGAGACAACCCACCATGTACTCCTACATGGCCTCTCATCGCTACCTTTACCAAATCGTGTTCACACACTTAGCTCTCAACAGTAGGACATGTTCACCACATTCAATTCATCCCCGATGAATCAGACCTGACACAAGTCTAAGCAATAGCAGGCATAACCAGAAAGCATGAATGAGTAGGCACAACATGGCTCAAACAACTCTTACTCATACTAGTGGGTTTCAACTATTTACTGTGGCAATGACAGGTCATGCAGTGGAAAGGGGTTCAACTACCGCAACAGGTAACAGTTGAAGCGTTGTTGTCCTAATGCAGTAAAAGAGAGCAAGAGCGAGAGAGCGGGATTGTATCGGAATGCTCAATGGGGTTTGCTTGCCTTGCACTTCTGAAGATA
>LR738715.1:490843052-490915586 GCA_902687465.1 Secale cereale | reverse complement strand
CACCATGTACTCCTACATGGCCTCTCATCGCTACCTTTACCAAATCGTGTTCACACACTTAGCTCTCAACAGTAGGACATGTTCACCACATTCAATTCATCCCCGATGAATCAGACCTGACACAAGTCTAAGCAATAGCAGGCATAACCAGAAAGCATGAATGAGTAGGCACAACATGGCTCAAACAACTCCTACTCATACTAGTGGGTTTCAACTATTTACTGTGGCAATGACAGGTCATGCAGTGGAAAGGGGTTCAACTACCGCAACAGGTAACAGTTGAAGCGTTGTTGTCCTAATGCAGTAAAAGAGAGCAAGAGCGAGAGAGCGGGATTGTATCGGAATGCTCAATGGGGTTTGCTTGCCTTGCACTTCTGAAGATATCATTGGGTCTTCATCGGTGTCATCGATCACATCGTCGGAACAACGTCTACTGAGAGGGGACAAACACCGGCAAACAAGAGAGAACACAATCAATGCAATGTGACAATATGATGCATGATCATGACATGGCAATATGTTGTTGATTGAGCTAATACAACTAGCAACCATGTTAAATGAAGTTGGTTTGAACCAAAGGTTCAAATTCAAACTTCATATGTGATTATTTAAATGTGATTTAATTGATTTGACCTGATCAGTAGGTTTAACTTGTTCAAACATAAATGAAAATGCCATAAACAGATTCCTTGAATTTTTCTGATCATTTTTCATATATAAATTATTTTCATTGGAGTTATAGATTATTTTCTGTGATTTTTAGAAGTTTTAGCTATTTTATGAAATAAATAAACCATTTCTGATTTATTTTAAATCACAGAAAATAGTTACTGCATCAACACTAGGTCATGATGACATCAGCAAGTCAACAGGGGCTGGTCCAGTCAAACCTAACGTGTGGGGTCCACACGTTAGTGACACAACTAACTAAACTACTTATTTAGCACTAACCTAGTTTAGTTAGCTGGGCGGGGCCCACATGTCAGTGAGTCAAAGGGCTAGCTAACTGCAAATTAGCACTAATCCAAAATTAGCAGGGCACTGGGCCCACCTGTCAGTGTCTACTTAAGCTAATGACAGTAATTAAAACTTAACTAAAAACCTAAACTAATACTAGTCAAGGGCTGGCCCACATGTCTTTGACATAGGGGGGGTCCAGGCGTGGTCAAGGGGTCAACCCCACCGGCGACTCGCCGCCGGCGAGAGCCAGGACGGCGGCGCGGCTCGGAAATATCATTTCGGTGACCAAATTACCAGTGGAGAGCTTCTACGGGGAGCTGGTAAACTCGCGCATCCAGTAGGGCAAGCAAGAGGAGCTGGGGTGGCCGGAGCTCGCCGGAACGGAGCTCGCGGCGGCGGCGGAGTTCGGGAAGGTGCGGGCGCAACGCTAGGGAGCACGGGCGGAAGAACTGGTAGGCCCGTTAGGCTCCTGGGAGTGCACTGAGCGAAGTGGTGAGCTCGGGCGTGTGCTAGCACAGCCGCAGCCACGGTGGCGACATGGTCGGCGGCAAGGAGCGCTCGGCTCCGGTGGTTGATGCTGCTAGGGGACAAGATAGGCGACGGGGCATGGGGGAAACTAAACCGGGGCTCACCGTGGTTCTTCTGGTACTACTGGCGAGGCAGGGGAGGCACGGGGTCAGGCAAATTTGTCGATGGCGTCTGGCGGCCGTGCGGTGAAGACGAGCTCGAGGATGAAGGCTCAAGGTGTCTGGGGTTCTGCGGTTCGGTGTAGAGGTGCACGGCAGCGAGGCGGAGCTCGGGGGCTCGTCGGAGAGGCGAGGGGGACTCGATGGGCGTAGCGGCAGCGAGCGGCGGCGACGAGCTCCGCTCAGGCTGTGCGAGGGAGAGAGCCAGGAGAGGGGAGAGAGGTCGAGGGAGAGTGGGAGAGGTCCAAGGGGTGGCATGGCGACGCATGGAGGCGTCCAGGGCCCCGTTATTTATAGATTTTATTTGCTCCAATTCAAATACAATATACATTAATTCAAAAATCCAGAATGGCCTAAAAATAGTTGCTTCATTTTTGGAAGAGATTTCCACCTTTATCCAAAATCATGAACATTTTCAAAGGCATTTTGGGTTCATTGAAAAACATTTTAATTTTAACCTAGTTGAGTTCATTTGGTGCTAGGGTTTCAACATCCCCATTTCCAGTTTCTGAGAAATTTAAACATGATGCACATGAAGACCAAGCAAGACAGGCAAGGGCTGGTCTAGGGCTGTGACAACCAACCATCCCCCATCACCAATTTCATGATGCTCACCACCGTGCGTGAGTAATTCCATCGTAGGCTTGCTGGACGGTGATGAGTTGGATGAGATTTATCATGTAGTCGAGTTAGTTTTGTTAGTGTTTGATCCCTAGTATCCATTATGTTCTGAGATTGATGTTGCTATGACTTTGCTATGCTTAATGCTTGTCACTAGGGCCCGAGTGCCATGATTTCAGATCTGAACCCATTATGTTTTCATGAATAAATGTGTGTTCTTGATCCTATCTTGCAAGTCTATAGTCACCTACTATGTGTCATCATCCGGCAAACTCGGAGTGACAATAGCCGGGGCACTCCCGATGATGACCATAGTTTGAGGAGTTCATGTATTTACGAAGTGCTAATGCTTTGGTTCGGTACAATATTAAAAGGAGGACTTAATATCCCTTAGTTTCCATTAGGACCCGCTGCCACGGGAGGGTAGGACAAAAGATGTCATGCAAGTTCTTTTCCATAAGCGTGTATGACCATATTCGGAATACATGCCTACATTACATTGATGAATTGGAGCTAGTTCTGTGTCACCCTAGGTTATGACCGCTACATGATGAATATTATCCAACACCTATCATTGTCGATCCATTGCCTACGAGTTCGTTCCATATTGATACTTGCTTTTTTACATTCGTTACTGCTGCTATCACCATCACTACAAAACTGCTACTGTTACCATTACTTCCATACTACTTTGCTACTAAATACTTTGCTGCGTATAGTAAGTTTTCTAGGTGTGGTTGAATTGAAAACTCAGCTGCTGATACTTGAGAATATTCTTTGGCTCCCCTTGTGTCGAATCAATAAATTTGGGTTGAATACTCTACCCTCGAAAACTGTTGTGATCCCCTATACTTGTGGGTTATCACATGCCATTATGTCAAGCAAGGTTTCATGTATTTCTGATATTTTTTCAATCTTTTGGAATTTAAATACCATGGCACTCGATGCTTGTGTCCAAGTCGTAACACCAATATGTTTGAAAATTCCTTCCAATTTACTGTGCATGACATTAACGCACACACAAGTACACAAATTTTATTTTTCAAATCGTTATGGTTAGTTGTTGCATGTACATGTAGTTCAAATTTGAATTACGACCATTAAATTAATTGCTAGAAAATCATTTAAATGTCTTTAAAAGGTCAAATGACCCCTGAAAGTTTCCAAATTTTAACATGACAATTGTATTAGTGCACGTTAACTATAGAAAAAGTTTGAATGCCAATCGTCGGTTCGTCATCAAACATGCTTTATTCCCTCTCGGAAGCACGAGCCTTCTAGTGAGTTGCGCCGGTTTGTGAGGGGTGTGTATCCAAACTTTCTCCAAACAGACAAAATTCTTGCCACAGCATCTTGGTGCCATGCCATTACGACAAGCAAGGTTTGATGTATTTCTGATCATTTTTGAATCTTTTGGAATTTAAATGCCATGGAACTTGATGCTTAATTGTGTCCAAGCTATGACACTAATATGTTAGAAAATTCCTTCCAGTTTACTGGACATGGAATTAACTCGCATACAAGTACACAAATTTGATTCTTCAAGCCCTTATAGTTAGCTGTTGCATGTATATGTAGTTCAAATTTAAATTATGGTCATTAAATGTCTATAAAATCACTTAAATGTCTTAAAAAGGTTAAATGAACGCTTATAATTTCCAAATTTTAACACGACAATCTTATTAGTACATTTTAATGGTACAAAAATTTGTCATATATTTAAAACACCATCTGTTGCCACTATACTACAAATTCTTCTTTCATAGCTAATACAAACAAATCAACAACATCACACACAGTTTGTGGTAGGAATCGTTCGTGATGAAAGTCCGTCGGTCTATTTAAGTCTTCGTCCATAAGCTTCGTCACCTTCGTCTGCTCTACTGCGAGTCACCCCAAATCCACGAATCCACAATCCCATTCCCCAACCCCTTCTTGCAAAGAATGACGTCGTGGAGACGCTTTGTGCGGGCCCGTACAGTGGTCGCGTCCTCCTCGAGCACCACTGCCTGCGCCGAGAGCGCGGCTGCATCCGCATTGAGCGTGGCCGCATCCGTCGAGAGGGCGTCTGCCACAGCTGCTACGATGGCGGCTGCAAACGCCGAGTGCGCTCGAGCAGCCGTATGTGCCGCTGATGTCACCCTGGCCCGTGTCGAGTCAATACACTCCAAGATCGAGGATGGCCACGCCAAGATATTCCAAGCCTCCTCGGAGTCCAGCATGCAACCCACATCCGAAAAGGCAGTTGAGGCCATGGAGCACCTACTTCCTCTTGAGATCGCTGAGCAGGAGCTGGAGATGTAGGATGTTGGGAAGATCAAGGAGTGCTGGGAGGAGGAGTTGCACGTGGCTGAGGAGGAGGTAGAGAAGAGCATGTCCATCGAGGAATCGGTGGTGGAGTGCCAATGGGAGTTCTGGCACAACCACTACTACGAGTACTACAACCTTGATGGTGGCGCTGATGATGAGGATGATGACGAAGATGCGGTCGAATTCAGCCGGGGGGCGGTGTGGAGTCCACCAATAGTGACTTGTTGCCAAGACAAGTCATCGACGTCTCATCTTACACCGGCGAGGCATAGGGCGATGAGCCAACGGCTTTGCTAAAATTATGCATACTTAGGCTTTGTTGGTAATGCTTGTCTTTTGTTAGAGCAATTTTTAGGCCAACAGGCTCTGTTTAATTACCAAAATTGCTCGATTTAGTAAGTGTGGTCTGTGTGCTGTATGGGCTGTTTTCTATACCCAAATTAGCAAGAGATGTTAAATTATATAAAGGCATGGATGAGCACAATACAGGAAATTTCCACCAAAATTTGAATGATCAAACTCGTCGAATGCGCTTAAAGTAGAAGAATCATTTGTGATGCACACATTCGTTCAAAGTGAATGGTGTCCGGCGGCACCGCGCGCAAAGTTTCTCTCCATCTTTCAAAACAAATTTGGCCTACCGTACCGCCAAAATATCTAACTCTTCCCCCCTCGCCACCCCCTTTTCTCCCCGACCACAAGTCAAATTTCCCATGTTTCCTCCTTCCTTCCTTCCTTCCCAAGCTATAGCAGCTTCCTCGCTTGCTTTCTCGCTCTCGCAGCCTCGCATCCGACCGACGCGGTCGCCATGGTATTCCATAATGACCTCTCCAGTGGTTCCTCCTCTGACAACGACTCTTTCACCACCCGTTATGCCTCTCTCCTCTCTCTCGGCCTATGATTTAGAATTAAGGATTTTAATCTGGCGGCCGATTTGCGTCATTTGTTCCTCTTGTAGCTCCCTGGGACCATCACCTGCAACGAATGGAGTAGGGTGGCTGAAGATCTATCTGATTGTTTTTTAACCTTGAAAACAGTAGGAGAGGCTCCTACTGTATATTTAAATTAAAGAACAAGAGTACAAAACTTTACAGTAGTGTTACATGGGTAGGGGAAGGAGAGGCACCACTATTGGTGCAAGCCTAAGGGGAAGGTAAAAGGGTAGGCAAGGTCAGATTAAAAAGTAAGAAGGAAGGAGGTAATGAACTCCTTATGACTATCCTTCACCCTATGTGATAACAAAAGAAGATGAGCCTTAAATCTACGCTTGCAAGATGTTTCAATTGGGGGAGTTCATCGGAAAACTTTGTTGTTCCTCTCTTTCTAAATGCTCCAAGCGGCAACCAAGAAGATCTCCATGAATAATGATTTTCCCCATGTGTTTTTTGCATGTTCAATCTTGCTAAGTCGAGAGTCTTCTGGTGTCCAGTTTAGTTGTAAGTTGTCCCAGCGGGAGTTGCTGAAGGGGCAGTCGAAAATAATGTGGTTGATGGTCTGTTCGGTGAGGGAGCCACAAAGTGGGCAGTCATGATCATCATCTCCCACATTGTAGTGTCTTCGTTTGAGCATATTTCGAGTGTTGAGTTTTTCATGCACCAGGAGCCAGCCAAAAACCTTTATCTTCATCTGTTTTTGATCGACAGAGCCAAGAGAAGGCTTAATGCCCTTGAGTTTTTAAGAAGACAAATTGATAAAATTGTTTGTAAGTGAATTCAGATGCCCCCCAAACATAATGACATACTTCATGGGTAGTGGACATGGGCTGCATGTGTGTCGTGGCCATTTGCAACTCCTTGACCTCCTCAACAGCTAGTATTGAAAGTGGGAGGTGGAACGCTTCCTGTAGTGTCATGCACCCTAAGAAATCTTTTATTGAGATGTGTTCACCTTTTGCAAAGGAGAAAGCTCTTGGGTATGTGTCTGCTAGGATGTCATCTAGCCACATATCTTTCTAGAATAGTGTAGCCATACCACGTACCACATTGACCTTGGTGACTCCATGAAAGTTTGGTACAAGTTTTAAGATGTCCCTCCACCAGAAGGATCCATCTATGTCTGATGCATGTGGTACTTTTTGGTCATAGAGTGTGTTCCATGTGAGCTCAACCCATGGTATATCCTTTTTGTTATAGAACTTGTGAAGGAATTTGAGTAGCAGAGCCTCGTTTTTTGTTTTGAGGTCTAGAACACCTAAACCTCCACTTTGTTTTGGCATGCATACCATGTTCCATGCTAACAAGGAGTTGGATTTTTCTCACTCATCAGTTTTCTTCCTCCAAAGACACCTTCTTCTAATTTCTTTCAGCATCTCTAAGAGTTTTGGTGGGAACTTGAGTGTGCACATTGCATATATGTGCAGTGATGTTACAGTTGAGTTGAGCAACGATAATTTCCTACCATACGACATCATATACATGGTCGAGGTGAGGCTTCGCTCGATGCTGCAGACTGGTGGCATGAGATCTTGCATGGTGGGTCTGGTGGTACCAAGTGGGAGACCCAGGTATTCAAATGGCATAGCTCCAATCATACATCCAAATATGTCCGCAATTACCTTACCGTGTTCCGCATTTGTGTTGATGGGGATCAAGATGGATTTGTGAAAGTTGATGGTGAGCCCAACTGAATTGGTATAGTCTACAAGGATGTTTTTTTATCATAGTCGCTTGTGTTGCACATGCTAGGAGAATAAGGATCGTATCGTCGGCATATTGGATCACTGGATGGTATGTTTGTCTAGAGAAAGGAAAAGGTTGCCGGGGAAGCCCCTGCCTAAAAGCTTAATTGATTGCCGCTTGAAGGAGATTGGCTGCCAGGACGAAGATGAGCAGGGACAGAGGATTGCCTTGGTGTCGGGGGAAACTGTCCACCACGAGCACCTATGGGACCGGAGCCCCTTGTTCGTGCGGTAAGGGAGCGGAGGGAGCACAAAGAGCAGATCGTAGAGCTCACGCAGGCAGTTTACCCAGGTTCGGGCCGCGATGGACGCGTAAAACCCTACTCCTGCTTAGATTGTATTGAGTGTTGGAGCTCGGGAGCTTGAAGAACTAGCTACACCGAGCGAGTGAGCGATCTAGGTTCCGAACCCCCTCTACGTTGTGCATGGGCCTCCTTTTATAGCCCAAGGGGTCACCGACAGGTGTCACGTAGAGGAGGAGGGTAGAAAAGTAACTTTGGTGGTAGTTGTAACAGTGCGGGAACAGTGGATGAACAGTGGACGAACAGTGGTCATCACCTACTTTGACAGTGGGGGACAAGAGCATTTAATGCCCGTCGCCGTCGACCCCAAAAGCGCCCGCCCTTGCGTCTCCATTTGCCACGGCGATGGCTTCGTCACCGTGTAGTGCCACCGTGTCCCCCAGGCTGCACAGCCATCCGCCACGCGTCCCTGGAATGGTCCCAGGACGACGCGTGGTTCGATGAGCTGGAGCGCGGGCACACAGCGTAACTCTCACCGGCAAGCACCTTGCCGGGGCCTTGACCTTGCCGGGCCCTGGAGCTTGCCGCTCCCCGGGCCCTGCCGGGGCGCACGTTGCGCCGAGGCATGTCTTCTGAAGTGTAATCTTCTGGTCTTCCTGGCAAGCTCCTCTTGCCAGGGTCTTGAGTTAATGAGGGAATCTTGAGCCTAGGACAGCTTTCCCGGCAAGCTCCACTTGCCGGGGTCTTGATCTTCTGTCTTGTATACTTTGTTTTTGAATGGCTTCATATGGATCAGAAAGGTCTCCGGCAAGCACGTGGTAAGCCCTGCCGCGGGAAGCTGCTACTGCCCGTGCACAAGTTGGGGTACTGAGGTACCCCTACCTTAGTACACCGACAGGAGCCCCGGGGCCTGGGCCACACACGGTGCCGAGCGCTGTTGGGCCAGGCCCAAAACAGTGCACGGGCACGCGCGGCCCACGGCACGCCGAATCCCCTTCCGCATCCGCCGCGTCCCTGCCTAACGGCACGCGTCGATTGCGGCGTCGTGGGAGAGATCGTGGCCACATTCTTTTAATGGAAAGAGCGAAACGTCCCCCACTTCCCCATAAAAGCAGAGGAAGCAGGAGCGGTTCCCCTCCTACGCTTTCATTGCTTCTTCTATCTCCAGAAATTCCCCCTTGCGCTCCGACTCCACACCTCCTCCGCCATCTCTCGCATCTGCGGCGCCGCCGGACTCCTCGCCCCCCTTCCCTCGCCGCCTCCGCCATGGCCCCGAAGACCGAGAAGGCGAAGGCGGAGAAGGCCAAGAAGGAGAAATCCGAGTAGGCGGCGAAGCTTGCTCTCCTGCGGAAGAGGAATGTCGTCTTCGCGCCAAGGCTCAGCGCGCGGGAGCTCTGGAACAAGTACTACCTGTTTTGGGCCAAGAAGACCAAGGCGCATCCTCGGACCAGAGTTTATCCCGCCGCCGCCAAGGATCTATACCCCGGCGGGTATTTCTTCTTCGCTGTCTTCTTTCACTGCGGGTTGTGTCCTCCCTTCTCTGAATTTTTCTGCGATATCATGAACACCTACAACCTCCATCTCTTAGACTTCACCCCCAACGCCATCCTCACGATGGCGGTTTTCGCACATCTGTGCGAAAACTATATACGGATCTATCCAAACGTAGCGCTCTTTAGGCATTTCTTTACGCCTAGAGTAGAGGCCGGCGCTCCTCTCTCCGGGGGTATCTCTTGGGTCTTCCGCTTGAACAAGAAGGAATCCTATCTGCGAGGGGAGCTCCGCGGCAAGTGGGAGGAGTGGCGCACGGATTGGTGCTGGGTAGTGGAGGACGAGCCGCAGCCTTTCACTGCGCCGCGCACAGCAGCCATAGTGCGCGGCAGGGACTGGAGCGATTTGGCCCCAGATGATATCAAGCTCAACGTCGCCCTTGTCAGAATTCTTCGTCTCCGGGTAGCCAAGTTGACTATCGGAGAAGTAGGAGCAGACTTCCTCCACCGCCGCATTGCCCCTTTACAGGAGAGGAAAATGCCAGCAAGGGAGTACGGCAATGCGGCGGACACTATGAGACTGTGCCCAGGACTGAACTTCAACTTCACGTCGCTGGAGCTGAAGGGGATGGTCCGGGAGCTTTTTAAGCACGACCCGGCCCACCCGGAGTGGTTTAGAGCTCCCCGGGGAGTGGTGCCCTTATGCAACAGCACGGCCCGGGACTCTTTGCGCGCAATGATGCCCGCATGTGACTCGCACGGCGTCGACCCCACATGGATAGTGCCCACGCCGGACGCCATCATGAGCTTCTTCGACAACTTGGTGGAGTTGCCGAAGAACAAAGAGGAAATCAAGGGTCTCACCCGGGCCACCACTGAGCGGGAGATTGCTTATATTGCTTCCCGGGTAGAAGAGGCCGCCGCAGCCGCAGCGGCAGGAGAGTTCGGGTTTACAGTTGAAGAGGCAGAAGCTGCGGAAGCGTCGTGCCAAGCAGAGGAGGCGGAGATCCGCAGGCTGCTTAAGCTTCCGCCCGACGAGCTCGCCGGGGTCCCCTCTCTGAGGTATGCCGGGATCCCCGGGATCGTGAGCGAGGCCGCCGCGAGGGGCGACGTTGCCGGAGGAAGCAGAGGCGCCAGAGGGAGCGGAGGCGCCGGAGGGAGCGCAGCCGCAGGGCAGGGTGCTGGGCCCAGCGAGCCGGCCGAGGAGGAGGAGGAGGACGCCGGGGCCGGCGAGGACTCCGGTGGGTCTCCGGGGCTCAACGACGACGCCTCCTCGTCCTCGGAGACCTCCCCGCCACGGGCAAGTCCCAGGCGATCTCCGTTGAAGCGCCTCCACAAGGCGACGACGACGACGAGGGCGCAGGCGCCCCGACAACAACCTACTCACCGGGCGGCGCGAGCTACCCGGGGGAGCCAAGTCGCGACGGGTGCGCCCGGCGCACCAACCGTGGCGGAGGCGTCCCGCGCACAGGCTACGGCGGAGGCGCCCCATACGTCAGCGCCAAGTGGAGGAGGGTCTTCTCAGAGCGGAGCAGCTGCTCCGCCTGCTCCCCGGGCCTCGGCGTCCACAGGGGCCGGGTCTTCGCAGCCCCCAGCCCCGGGGACCGCCAAGCGCCCGAGGGAGCCTTCTCCTCCTGCTCCCCGCGCGGACGCGCCTCAGGTGGAGTTTGATTTCTCCGCCCTCAGCGACGACGACGAGGAAGAGGAGTAAGTGCTTGAAGTTTTGTATCTTCTTTAATTCGGTCTTGATTCCTACGTTGATGATTCTGATCTTGTTTCTGATTTGCTTGCAGGACCCTGGCTCAGCGGATGGCGAAGAGGGCCAAGGTCCCCGTAGTCGAGGTCGAGGACGATTCGCCCGTCGCGGCGACAGGGGACGCGCCGACGACGAGCTTGCCGGACCCAAGCGCTGCTCCGAGGAGCAGCCCCCAGCGCAGCCCCCAGCGTAAGTCTGGTTTTGATCTTTCCGCTCGTCGGGCGCGCCTGAAGTTTTTGCCTGGTACTAACATCTTGTTGCCCTGTTTTGTCTTGATTGTCTTGTGCAGAGGTGGAGCCGCAGCCACAGGAGCGCCCGGAGACTACTCCCGAGGAGCCGCAAGCCCCGCCGTCCCCGCCAAGGACGAACTCTCCGGCGAGGGAGAGCGCTCCGCCAAGGGCGGGTACTCCGCCAAGGGCGAGTACCCCGCCAAGAGCGAGCGGCCCGGCGAGGGCGGCCACCCCGCCAAGGGAGAGCTCCCCGGCGAGGGAGCCTGTCGTCGACGAAGTCCGCCAAGGTAAGTCTTGCAACCTCGTTTTCTTAGACTTGTCTTTTTTGGATATTTGCTTGAACTTTTTCTTTTCTTCTTCTTCTATCAGATCCTCCTCCCCCGGAGCGGATGGAGACGGAGGCCGCCGCCGAGGAGGAGACGGGCGGCGGCAACGGCAACGCCACTGCTACTTACAGCATGGCGGGAGCCGACGAGCCCGTCGCGGAGGAGACTGCTCCAACCGCAGGCGCTGCGGCCGGGGAGGGGGACGGCGACCGCACTGCCGGCCCGGAGGCGGCAGGAGTGTCGAGCGCTGCACCGGCCGCCGACCCCTACGCCGAAAAGGAGCAGTCGGGCTTCTACCTTGAGGCTCCCAACGGCGTCTTCATTCAGGTAGCGTGGGGATCCTCGTCGCGAGCCCCCGTGGAGGGAGAGGCCTTTGATGGAGAGGTCCTTGCCTCCGCGGGGCTGAAGATTGTCGAGGCGCCTGGCGGGAGCGATGAGCCCGAGGAGGAGAAGTTGCTCCACCGGCTCCTGGCCCTTTACCGGGCCAGGCAGGCGAAACTTGAGTCTCGGGAAGCCCTCACCGCCAAGGCCGCAGCAGATATGGAGAAACGCGCTGCGGAGCTTCGCGCCGCCAACCAGGCGGCCCTCCGCGACTTGGCGGAGGAGCGCGAGAGGCTTGCTGGAGAGTACCAAGAGTGGCTCCTGGAGAAGGCTGAGGCCGAGGAGCAGCAGCGACTCGCCGGGGAAGCGATGTCCCAGCGAGAAGGAGCGCTCAACCAGCGGAAGGTCGACCTCGACTCTCACGAGGACGACCTTGCCGCCCGGGAGCAGGCCCTTGGCGGAGAGCTGAAGGAAGCCAAGGCCGCCGCAGCCACCGCGGAGACCGCCAAGAAGGACCTCGAGGCTAAGGTGGTGCAGCTGGAGGAGTACCTGAGGGCGAGCACGGAGAGGGTCACCGCGCTCAACATAGAGCGCGAGAAGGATGCCCATACCAACTCGGAACTCCAGGTACGCCTCTCCAAGCAGGGCGACGAGCTGAAGGCCGCCAAGGACTCGATTGCGGATCTGGAGCTGAAAGTCTCTACGCTGAAGGATTCGCTCGACGCCGTCCTGGACCGCGAAACCAAGTTGAAGGACGAGCTCCGCAAGGAGCGAGGCCTGGTGGAGAGCGCCGTGACTTCAGCTAACAACTTCCGCCAGACCGTCGAGGTATGGACTGAGGATCTGGTGGCTTCTGCTGCCGCCATCGACAAGGAGCTGATGGCGATGAGGGTGGAGCATCTCATATATTCTCCGGATCCAAACCTCCCCCACAGCGCCAAGCTCAGTCTCTTCTTCAGAGGGATCGCGCCGGCGCTCGCTCGTCTTCAGGAGAAGCTTCCCGCGCAGCTGGCCGAGGAGTCGCGCCAGCTCTGCGTGGGAACCTTGGAGCACGTTCTGACGAAGATAGTGTACCGCAATCCTGGTATAAACCTCGTCAACGTTCTCCGCAGCTTGCCGGCCGACGCGGATATGGAGGCGCTGAAGGGGCAGGTCGCCCACATCATCGCCAAGGTGAACAAGATCTCCAGGCGTGAGGGCGATCGCGTGGATTAGGCCTCTTTTTCTTTATATCTTTTGCTGCTGCATAGTGTGCCATGGACATGAACTTATTAGTCATTGCGACAAGTTATCCCTTGTAATATATTATCTTATTTTGATCAATTGATGCGGTGCTATCTTCCTTGCTTTGGTCCTTTACTTTGTATGTTTTCAACCCTACGCTTCTAGGGAACTTGCCGGCAAGGGGCCCTTGCCGCGAGCGCTGAGTACTGGACTCCGAGCGGCCTGCTGGCCAAGGTCTTACCGGCAAGCAACCTTGCCGCAGCTAGTCGCAACGCACTTAGCTTGCTGAGCGAACTCGAAAATGAAGCAAGGGCGCGACACTTGTCGCAGCTCACTTAAGTCATTGAGCGTACTCGAAAACAAGATAAGGGTGCGGCTAGCCACGGGTAGGTTCCTCCGAGCACAGGTTTTCCATACAAAGTGTGGTTGTTCAAGGAAGACAACTAAAATTTTAAAAATTTGAACTGCTCAAATTCTGGTGACTTAGCTTTCATATATTGCTTGCTTCCCCGACAAGGCTTCTCTTTCTTGAACAGCACTTGGTTCATCTTCCATCTCCTTCCCCCCCGGCAAACTTGTGCGCGAGGAACATTCCTTCTGCTTAAGAGGGAAAGAAAAAGAAGAGGGAAACAAGTATATGGCCTTTCAGCGTGCTAATGTTTACCGGATACGTGTGTTGCACAAGATGCCAAATAATGCATGCAAATAGCGAAGAAAAGCATGGAAAAGGCAAATAGCGCAAAACACAAAAGCTTTACTGATGCACGGGGTCTGCGCCCGGCTTTGTACAAAGGGTTACATGCAACAGCGGCAAGGCTTGTACAAAAGGTGGTTGCCGGAGCGGATCACGGCAACCGCGCCTTATGGGTGAAACTTGCGAAGATGCTCTATGTTCCAGGAGTTGCTCACCGGTAAGCCTTCTTCGGTCTCAAGGCGGACAGCTCCGGGCCTTGTGACTTGTCTCACCCGATAAGGGCCTTCCCACTTCGGCGTCAACTTGTTGGAATTCTTGGCGGACTGAACACGCCGAAGAACAAGGTCGCCTTCCTCGAGACTCCTGGCCTTAACCTTGCGGCTATGATAGCGGCGCAAGGCTTGCTGGTATCGAGCAGCTCGTACAGCAGCCTGGAGACGTTCCTCCTCGAGGATCAATGCATCATCTTGTCGCAGTTGCTCTTGCTCGAGCTCATCATAAACGAGCACTCGAGGAGATCCGTATACGAGTTCCGTGGGGAGAACTGCCTCTGCTCCATAGACTAGAGCAAAGGGTGTCTGTCCAGTGGCTCGACTTGGTGTCGTTCTGATTGACCAAAGAGCCGCCGGCAACTCCTCTATCCAATTTCTTCCGCACCTGCGCAGCCTGTCAAAGGTCCTTGTCTTGAGTCCGCGCAGCACTTCAGCATTGGCCCTCTCCGCTTGACCATTGCTCCTCGGGTGAGCAACAGAAGCGAAACAGACCTTGGCGCCAAGGTCTTGGACGTATTGCATGAAGGTGCGACTAGTAAATTGTGTACCGTTGTCGGTGATGATCCTGTTAGGGATCCCGAAACGGCAAACAATCGACCTGAAGAACCTGACCGCTGACTGTGATGTCACCTTTCTCATTGGTTCCACTTCTGGCCACTTTGTGAACTTGTCGATTGCAACGTACAAGTACTCAAAGCCCCCGACAGCACGAGGGAAGGGGCCGAGGATATCGAGCCCCCAGACCGAGAAGGGCCAGGACAAAGGGATCGTCTGGAGAGCTTGAGCTGGCTGATGAATTTGCTTTGCATGGAACTGGCACGCTTCACACTTGGTTACTAGTGCAGTTGCATCTTGGAGGGCTTCTTGCCAAAAGAACCCTTGCCGGAAAGCTTTCCCGGCAAGTGCCCTTGCGCCAATGTGGTGGCCGCATATGCCTCCGTGTATCTCTGCCAACAGCTTCTGTCCATCTTCCCTGGAGATGCACTTCAACCTGACACCATTGAGTCTCCTTCTGTACAGTTCGTTATCCACGAACTGGTACATACTTGACTGCCTGGTTATCTTCTCTATCTCTTCTGGGTCGTCGGGAAGTTCTCCAGTTTGCAGAAAACGAACGATCTGCTGCGCCCATGCCGGAGCCTGAGGCTCAACGGCAAGGACTAAAGGCATGAGGGCCGCTGCGGGAACCCCAGCTTCTACGGCAAGAACGTCTGGTTCTGCCGGAGCTGACGTTCCCCCGGCAAGCTCACCGGGGCGAGGCTTGTCGGGAACACTTGCTTCTACTCCACAGACCCTGGGATCTGCAGGAGCAAACTGTTCCTCAGCGTTCTGATCGTTGATCTTGGGGACCTTGGCGACGGCCTCGGGGAGATCCGCCGGCAAGTAGTCGCCGGAGACCAACTTTCTCTTCTTACTTTGCCCAACTGATGGTGTAACGGATGGCTGAGTCAGCTTGAGCAGGAAGGTCCCTGGTTCCACAGGTAACTTCATCGCAGCACACTTTGAAAGGCCATCTGCAATGTCATTCTGAGCTCTCGGGACGTGCTCCATTTGCAGACCCTCAAAGTGTTCTTCAAGCTTCCTCACTTCATCTACATAAGCTTCCATCAAAGGGCTCTGGTAATTCTTGTTGACTTGTCGGACCACCAACTGAGAATCACCACGCACAATCAGCTTCCTGATCCCAAGTTCAGCTGCAATTCTGAGGCCGGCAAGCAGACCTTCATATTCAGCAGTATTGTTTGTCGCTTGTTCCCTGGGAAAGTGCATCTGGATAACATACTTGAGGTGTTCTCCGGTGGGTGCTATGAGTACCACACCGGCTCCAGCGCCTTGCAGCGAGAAGGCACCATCAAAGTACATTACCCATTCACTTGTCGCTTCTTGTACGGGTACACTTGTTTCTGGAACTTCCTCATCGGGTGTTGGGGTCCATTCAGCTATGAATTCTGCCAAAGCTCTGCTCTGTATAGTTGAGGTACTCTTAAACTTGAGACCAAAGCTTGACAGCTCAAGTGCCCACTCGACGATCCTGCCTGTTGCTTCTGGATTATGCAATATCCTCTTCAACGGAAAGCGAGTGACCACTGTTATCTCATGTGCTTGGAAGTAATGGCGCAGCTTTCTCGAGGCCATGAGGAGGCCGAAAAGCAACTTTTGCACCCCAGAGTATCTTGATCTAGCCCCCTGCAAGAGAGAACTTACAAAATACACCGGGCGCTGCACCATCCTTCTTCGCACTTCTCCTTGTTCCTGCGCAGAGTTGTCCTTGTCGGGGCCAGAGCTTGCCGGAGTAGCCCCCTGCTTGTCGCTGGATTCGCTTGCCGGTGGTGTAGACTCCTCGTCGGCCTCCCTCTCCGCTACTAACGCAGCACTAACCACTTGATTGGTTGCCGCTAAGTACAGCAGCAACTTCTCTTGTGGCCTAGGTGCGACAAGTATTGGAGTGGAGGATAGGTACCGTTTCAAGTCTTGCAGCGCTGCCTCCGCTTCCGGAGTCCATTTCATAGGACCTGCCTTCTTCAAGATCTTGAAGAAAGGCAGGGCGCATTCTGCAGACTTCGAAATGAACCTACTGAGGGCAGCTACACAACCTGCAAGTCTCCTGACATCCTTGACGCGCTTCGGGGCTTCGATCTGCTCGATGGCTTTAATCTTGTCGGGGTTGGCTTCAATCCCCCTCTGTGACACAAAGAACCCGAGAAGCTTGCCGGAGGGGACTCCAAAGACGCATTTCTCGGGGTTCAATTTAAGCTGGATCTTGCGCAGATTCTCAAATGTCTCTTCCAAATCTTGGATCAGTGTATCCTTGCTCTTGCTCTTGACCACGATATCATCCATGTAAGCCTCTACATTTCTGTGGATCTGTGGCTCAAAAGCAGTGTATACCACTCTTGCAAATGTTGATCCTGCATTCTTCAATCCGAAGGGCATGCGTATGAAACAATATGTGCCGCACGGAGTGATAAATGCAGTCTTCTCTTCATCTTCCTTGGCCATGAAAATCTGGTGGTAGCCTGAATATGCATCGAGGAAAGAGAGCAGTTCACATCCGGCAGTGGAGTCAACAATCTGGTCAATGCGTGGCAAGGGAAATGGATCCTTGGGACATGCTTTGTTCACATCAGTGAAGTCTATACATAGTCTCCACTTCCCGTTGGCCTTACGCACGACGACTGGATTTGCTAACCACGTTGGATGGATCACGCCTCTAACTAGGCCTGCTGCTTCTAGCTTTTTGATCTCTTCGGCAATGAATTCTTGGCGCTCCCCGGCTTGCTTCCTGACCTTCTGCTTGACGGGCCGCGCATGAGGACAAACAGCAAGCTTGTGCTCAATCACCTTCCTGGGAACACCGGGGATGTCAGATGGTTGCCATGCAAACACATCGACATTCGCCCGCAGGAAGGCAACGAGCGCGCTTTCCTATTTGCTGTCAAGTGTAGCACTGATAGTGAAGGTACCACCAGTGTCGTCCTCCTTGGCGGACACCTTCTTGGTTGCCGGTGGAGCGGCCATCCCCTTCTTGCACTTGCCGGTGGAGCTCGATGGAACGTCCTCGACGGCAGCGCAGCACTCCGAAGAGGTGCGGTTGCCGGAGTGGGTCCCAGAGCACTTGCCGGACTTGGTCTTGGTCTTCTTCCCCCCGGGAGCTTCAGCGGGAAGTGTGTTGCTCTCCGCTGCGGCTGCTGCATCCCGGTATATCTTGTCGGCGCAGATAAGCGCGTCCTTCTTGTCGCCATGGACAGAGATAACGCTTATCGGCCCCGGCATCTTGAGTACGTTGTAGGCGTAGTGGGAAGCTGCCATGAACTTGGCGAGGGCAGGACGTCCAAGTATCCCATTGTATGGCAATGGGATATCGGCAACATCGAAGGTTATCCTCTCCGTCCTGAAGTTCAGCTCCCCGCCAAAGGTCACTGGCAGAGTAATATTCCCCTTGGGCTTGCTCCTTCCCGGGTTTATTCCTTGGAACGAACCGGTCTCTTCGAGCTCGCCGTCTGGGATTTGGAGTTTCTTGATCACAGCCGAGGAGATCAAGTTCAGGCCGGCCCCGCCGTCAACCAACATTTTGGTGACCTTGAGGTTGCGGATGGTTGGTGAGACCAACATCGGCAAGCACCCGACCGCAGTGGTGCGGTCAGGGTGATCCTCCAGATCAAAAATGTTGGGCGTGCTGGACCATTTGAGGAGCCTGCGCGACTCAACGGGCGGCTCAGCTGCATTTACTTCCCGCACCCACTGCTTGAGTTGGCGGTGGGAAGTATGCAGAGAGGCGCCACCGTCGACGCACATGACTTCCGTGGCCTTCTGGAACTCCTGCTCGCTGTTATCTTCTTCCTCCATGTCATCGTCGTCGTCTTCTTCATCCTTGTCGCGGCCCCGGGGAGGTCGGTCACCTTGCCGCTGCTTGGCCTTGCCGCGGCGTCCTCCCCGGCCATTGAATGGCCGCTTCTTGCTTGGCTCTCCTCCGCCACCTTGGGCCTTCTCCTTATCGCGCCGCTCGTACTCAGCTTTCTGCTGCTCGACGAGGTATTCGACGCGTTTGCAGTTGGAGAGGTCGTGGCCCTTGGTGCGGTGGATATTGCAGTATTGCTTGTCGGAGCCGTCCTGCTTGTCGGCTGCCGCTACAGGGGCAGGCTCCTTGCCGGAGCCGCCAGCCTGTGCTTGCTTGGCGGGAGCCTCCTTGCCGGACTTCTCGACGGCAAGCACTTCCTTGTTCTTCTTTCTTCTATTGTTCCGCCACCGGCTCTTCTTTGCCGGGGCGGCATCCTCGCTGTCGCTTCCCCCTGTGCCAGCATCCTCTCCGGGGAGTCTCCTCCCCTCCTCGGCGCGCGCGCACTTATCAGCTAGAGCATAAAGCTCGCTGGCATCCCGTATCTTGGTCATGGCCATCTCCTCACGCATGCGGCGGTTACGCACGTTCTGGTGGAACGCGCTAATAACCGCAGCAGGGTGGACGTCGGGGATGTTGTGCTGCACGCGGCTGAATCGCTGGATGTACTTGCGCAGAGGTTCTCCTTCCTTCTAGGCCAAGATGTGGAGATCGCTCTCCTGGCCGTGGGGTTTGTGGCCGTCCGTGAAGGCGCCAACAAACTGGTGGCAAAGATCTGCCCATGAAGAAATGGAGCCTTCCGGCAAGTGCATAAGCCAAGAACGAACGTTCGGCTTAAGCACCAGCGGGAAGTAGTTCGCCAGTATCTTCTCGTCGCGCCCCCCGGCAGCCTGCACCGCAATGGTGTAAATGCTGAGGAATTCCGAGGGGTGCGTCTTGCCGTCGTACTTCTCCGGTACGTCGGGCTTGAAATTTTTCATGCTGGGCCACTGGACGCGCCGCAGCTCACGAGTGAAGGCAGGGCAACCTGCCGCGTACGGCAAGTCACCCGGCTCACCGGGCGCGTGCGTATCGACAGCGGTCCCAGCTCGCTGATCTGATTGTCGCCAAGCTTCTCGGCTGCGCTCGATTGTCGTTCGAGCGTCTTCTTGTCGCCGATCGTCGAGGACCTGGCGCTGGTCCCGACGAGCCCGCGGATCCGACGACGCCGTGGAGTCGTCGTCGACGTTAATCCGGCGGGGCGGCGTCTTCTGCTTCCGCGGCGGGGAGTGCACGGTGGTTGCACCCCCGGCGGTCTTGTCGCCGTCGGCCTTCGTCTTCTCGACTTGCCGTGGCCGCGAGGTCGCCGGCTGCTGCGGCGTATCGTTATTGGCGAAGGCGATGAGGCTCTGGTTTGTTGCCCTCCAGTCTTCGGCTTTGTCTGCCGCTGGAGGGAAGTCGAGGAGCAGTTGCGCTCTTGCGAGTGCTTCTGCTGGAGAGGAGGGGAGCGGGGGCGAGCGGTGCGAGGAGCGGGATATGCTCGGACTCCTAACGGGGTTAGAAGGAGCAGTTTCCCGCCCCGGTGACCGCACTTTGCTCGTGCCCGGACGGTGGTCCGGAGCGTCCCGCGATCCTCCGGTTTGCCCTTGGCCCAGCAGGCGGATGGTACCTCCTGTTCCACGACGCTGCTGGGTTGTTGTCTGTTGAGATGGACGTGGCGCATCTACGGACACCGAGGCTCGGTCGTCCGCCTTGTCCTTGGATTTGGTGGTGCCGCGAGTTTCCTCGCCGGCGACCACCCTTCCGCCGGCATCTCCCCCACCCACCGTTGGTTCTGGTGGTGGTGGAACAGACGCAGACGGGCCTCCGACCTCCGAAGCTTTCTTCTTCGGGGCCATGCTGCTGTTGCTGATGAGGTTGTTGATGAAGCTGGAGAGGTTGATGAAGAATGCGCCCGCGTGAACGCCGGATCAGGTTCGCACAACATCGACGCCCCCTACCTGGCGCGCCAAAGATGTCGGGGGAAACTGTCCACCACGAGCACCTATGGGACCGGAGCCCCTTGTTCGTGCGGTAAGGGAGCGGAGGGAGCACAAAGAGCAGATCGTAGAGCTCACGCAGGCAGTTTACCCAGGTTCGGGCCGCGATGGACGCGTAAAACCCTACTCCTGCTTAGATTGTATTGAGTGTTGGAGCTCGGGAGCTTGAAGAACTAGCTACACCGAGCGAGTGAGCGATCTAGGTTCCGAACCCCCTCTACGTTGTGCATGGGCCTCCTTTTATAGCCCAAGGGGTCACCGACAGGTGTCACGTAGAGGAGGAGGGTAGAAAAGTAACTTTGGTGGTAGTTGTAACAGTGCGGGAACAGTGGATGAACAGTGGACGAACAGTGGTCATCACCTACTTTGACAGTGGGGGACAAGAGCATTTAATGCCCGTCGCCGTCGACCCCAAAAGCGCCCGCCCTTGTGTCTCCGTTTGCCACGGCGATGGCTTCGTCACCGTGTAGTGCCACCGTGTCCCCCAGGTTGCACAGCCATCCGCCACGCGTCCCTGGAATGGTCCCAGGACGACGCGTGGTTCGATGAGCTGGAGCGCGGGCACACAGCGTAACTCTCCCCGGCAAGCACCTTGCCGGGCCCTGGAGCTTGCCGCTCCACGGGCCCTGCCGGGGCGCACGTTGCGCCGAGGCATGTCTTCTGAAGTGTAATCTTCTGGTCTTCCTGGCAAGCTCCTCTTGCCAGGGTCTTGAGTTAATGAGGGAATCTTGAGCCTAGGACGGCTTTCCCGGCAAGCTCCACTTGCCGGGGTCTTGATCTTCTGTCTTGTATACTTCGTTTTTGAATGGCTTCATATGGATCAGAAAGGTCTCCGGCGAGCACGTGGTAAGCCCTGCCGCGGGAAGCTGCTACTGCCCGTGCACAAGTTGGGGTACTGAGGTACCCCTACCTTAGTACACCGACACTTGGTGTACGCCCTTTTTGCAGTGGAAGGAACATCCTGGTACACCCATTGAGCAAGATGGGTGATTTCCCCGATGAGAAGATGCATTTAATCCAGGCTAACTAGTGATCATTGAAACCCATGTGCTTCATAATGTCCAGCATGGTTGTGTGCTTTATAGTGTCGAAGGCTTTAGCGAAGTCCAACTTTAATAGTACAATCTCCCGTTTGGATTTTCGACACTGATCAATGTATTAAAATGCCCTCGTGAAATATTCCTAGATGGAGCGGCCCTTCAAAAACCCATATTGATTTTTGTGGACAACTTGTAACACAATTTTCTAAAGGCAATTTGCGAGCAGCTTGGTGACCATCTTAAGATAGCAGTTGAGTAATGTTATTGGCCGATAGTCATTCACTGTAGTTAGCGAATGCATCTTTTGGATTAGGGTGATGAGTCCTTCGTTGATACTTTCTATATTCAAGGTGCCTTGATACGTCTCTGTCGTATCTATAATTTTTGATTGTTCCATGCCAATATTCTACAATTTTCATATACTTTTGGCAACTTTTTATACTATTTTTTGGGACTAACATATTGATCCAGTGCCTAGTGTCAGTTCCTGTTTGTTGCATGTTTTTTGTTTCGCAGAATATCCATAATAAACGGAATAAAAACGGACGGCGATTTTTTGGAATATATGTGAATTTTGGGAAGCGAAACTAACACGAGACGATTCCCTAGTGGGCCTCGAGGGTGGGGGCGCGCCCTGGGCCCTCGAGGCCACACCGTAAGGCAGTTGATGCCATTATTTCGCCGCAAGAAAGATAATATCCGGATAAAAATCGTGTCAAAAAATCAGCCCAATCGGAGTTACGGATCTCCGGGAATTTAAGAAATGATGGAAGGCCAGAATCTGAGAACGCAGAAACAAAGAGAGACAGAGAGACAGATCCAATCTCCGAGGGGCTCTCGCCCCTCCGCCGCCATGGAGGCCATGGACCAGAGGGAAAACTCTTCTCCCACCTAGGTATAAGGTCAAGGGAGAAGAAGAAGGAGGGGGCTCTCTCCCCCTCGCCTCCGGTGGCACCGGAGTGCCACCGGGGCCATCATCGTGTGACGGCGATCTACACCAACACCTCCGTCATCTTCACCAACATCTCAATCACCTTCCCCCATCTATCTACAACGGTCCCCTCTCCCGCAACCCGGTGTACCCTCTACTTGAACATGGTGCTTTATGCTTCATATTATTATCCAATGATGTGTTGCCATTCTATGATGTCTGAGTAGATTATCGTTGTCCTATCGGTGATTGGTGAATTGCTATGATTGATTTAAATTGCTTGTGTGTATGTTGCCGTCCTTTGGTGCCCATCATATGAGCGCGCGCATGGATCACACCATAGGGTTAGTTGTATGTTGATAGGACTACGTATTGGAGGGCAAGAGTGACAGAAACTTTAACCTAGCATAGAAATTGATGCATATGGGATTGAAGGGGGACCAATATATCTTAATGCTATGGTTGGGTTTTACCTTAATGAATGTTAGTAGTTGCGGATGCTTGCTAATAGTTCCAATCATAAGTGCATGGAATTCCAAATGGATGGCATGCTAGCAGTGGCCTCTCCCACATAAAACTTGCTATCTATCTAGCAACGTAGTCAATTTCTTAAGGGCAATTTCGCAACTCCTACCACCACTTTTCCACACTCGCTATCACTAAGTTTATTGCTTTTTTATCTTAACAACGCCTAGTTTATATTTGCGTGCTCTTTATATTCTTGCAAACCTATCCCACAAAAACCACAAAGTACTTATAGTTTTATACTTGTTCTAGGTAAAGTAAACATCAAGTGTGCATAGAGTTGTATCGTAGGTCGATAGAACTTGAGGGAATATTTGTTCTGCCTTTAGCTCGGCGTTGGGTTCGACACTCTTACTTATCGAAAGAGGCTACAACTGATCCCCTACACTTCTGGGTTATCAAGACCTCTTTATGGCGCCGTTCCCGGGGAGCAATAGCGTGGGGTGAATATTCTCGTGTGTGCTTGTTTTCTTTATCACTAAGTAGATTTTATTTGCTGTTCTAAGTTGTTCTATATCTTCAGCTATGGATATGGAACACGAAATACCAAAAACTTAGGTGTACTTGCTACTCATGGAGATGGGGAACCTCCTAAAACCCTCGATGCCAATTATGTGAAAGATATTATGTACTACTTTGATAATCATGAGAAAACCCCATTCAACTATGTAATGGGAGTAACGTTGGATCAACATGAATACTTTAGGGATTATCGCTTGACACAAAAAGGGAAACTGTTATGGGATCTAATTCATTTATTGCATTGGTATGCTCGGCAACTATCCTTAAGATATGATTATACTTGTTTCTCTAGGATGAAGGCTCCACACCTTCCCTTTTCATGCAAATTAAATGATAATGAAACCTTAGCTTCTTATTCTAATGGTATATATGATTATTATGATGTGGAACAAATAGATGAATTCGGCTTTTAAGGGTGCTTATGAAATTGAATATTTGTTTAAAAAGAATGATGCTTTTGATGATGATGTTTCTAGGCCTGAAAATCTTGCTATATTGAAATATTTCTATTTGAATTATGAATATAACTCCAATATTGACGAGTTTATTGAGAAGGTCTCCGCTGTCCAAGAAGAGACTAATATTTTGCAGGAGTCTATGGAAGAAGAAATTAATGATACTGTGAGCTCATTGGATGAAAAAGATGAGGAGGAGAGCGAAGAACAAAAGGAGGAAGAGCGGATTTATCACCCGTGCCCACCTTCTAATGAGAATAACTCTTTATCACATACATTGTTTAATTTCCCTTCGTGCTTACCGAAGGATGAATGCTATGCTGATTGTTATGACCCTGTTGATTCTTTTGAAATATCCCTTTTTGATGATGATTGCTATGCTTGTGGCCAAGATGCCAATATGAATTATGCCTATGGAGATGAACTTGCTATAGTTCCTTATGTTAAACATGAGATAGTTGCTATTACACCCACACATGTTAGTCCTATTATCTTTTTGAAATCTCCAAACTACACTATATCGGAGAAGTTTCCACTGTCTCATGGCTGTAGTGCGCGATTTTTCATTTTTTCCGGAACGTCAAATGGTTATGAAACTTTTTGCACTGTCTTTCTATACAAATTATTGATTTTTCCTAATTTTGGCAGAATTTTTCAAGTATCAGAAGTATAGTGAATGTTCAGATTATTATAGACTGTTCTGTTTTAGAAAGATTCTGTTTTTGATGCATAGTTTGCGTGTTTTGACGAAACTATCAATTTCTATCAGAGGATCAAGCCATGGAAAAGTTATATTACAGTATCTACAATGCGAAAACAAATATGAATTGGTTTTCAACAGTACTTAGAGTAGTGATTTGCTTTATTGTACTAACGGATGTTACCGAGTTTTCTGTTGAAGTTTTGTGTGGATGAAGTGTTCGAAGATCGAGGAGGTCTCGATGTGAGGAGAAGAAGGAGAGGCGAGAGCTCAAGCTTGGGGATGCCCAAGGCACCCCAAGTAAATATTCAAGGAGACTCAAGCGTCTAAGCTTCGGGATGCCCCGGAAGGCATCCCCTCTTTCTTCAATAAGTATCGGTATGTTTTCGGATTCGTTTCATTCATGTGATATGTGCAACTCTTGGAGCGTCGTGTGCTTTCTATTTTTCCTTTTAGTAAATGCACCATGCTGGAATGAGATAGTCCTTGGTTGATTTATAGAATCTCTTTGCACTTCACTTATATCTTTTGAGTATGGCTGTATAGAATACTTCATGTGCTTCACTTATATCATTTGAAGTTTGGATTGCATGTTTCTCTTCACATAGAAAACCGCCATTTGTAGAATGCTCTTTTGCTTCACTTATAATTGTTAGAGCGTGGGCATAACTTTTGTAGAAAGAATTAGAACTCTCTAGCTTCACTTATATCTATTTAGAGAGTAGACAGGAATTGGTCATTCACATGGTTAGTCATAAAATCCTACATAAACTTTTAGATCGCTGAATATGATATCTTTGATTCCTTGCAATAGTTTTGCGATATAAAGATGGTGATATTAGAGTCATGCTAGTGGGTAGTTGTGGATTGTAGAAATACTTGTGTTGAGGTTTGTGATTCCCGTAGCATGCACGTATGGTGAACCGTTATGTCCACAACTCTATCAGCAACAACTGCAAAATTGGCTTCTCCAGAATGGTATTGGGAATGATCAAGCCCCCCACCATGCTCCTCAGCAAGATGGTCCTCAGAATGAGCAATGGGACCCCTGGCCTCAACCCCCTGCTCCTCAAATGCCTGCTGCCCTCGTCAACTTCCAAGCCTGGTTGGCTACTCAAGGCCTCCAAGTGCAAGATGGCATTCTCCCTGAAAATAATCTGTCGGACAGTCTTAACTCTGCTTGGCTTGACTCTAGCTCATATGCAAGCTCCCAGGGATCCTCCTCGATAGCTCTTGTGCAGACCAACACTATGATGGTGGCACCCCCAGCTCCTCCAAATGTCATCAATGTTGAGGTTGCAGTCTCTGCTAACACCTTGCAGGTCAGTGTTCTGTTGGAAGATAACAACCTTGCTACTGTACTCATCTCAGACCTGATCCCTTGCAATGTTTTCACTGCCCACCTATCACAATCGATACTCTCTGTGGTGGCTGCTTATGGACCCTGGAGTGCTGGATATGGGCTGCCCCCATTGGAGCTGCAGGCACCCCCTTCAAGAACCGTTCTGCAGATACAAGATGTGGATATGACTCATCTGATTTGCTTCTCTGCGGGTATACGGTACCCTTCAGCACCATCTTCAGTCCAAATGACTGACATCTCTGAAGCTCAGCCTGAATTGCGTGATTCCAACACTGATGACATTCCCCTGCCTATGGACTGCACTTTTGCTGATGCCTTGGCGCCAACTTTAAGTTTGAATGCTGGGCTGCCTATTCCTTCCTCGCAGCCCATGGAGGATGAGCCAATGATGGGCTTGGCCCATCCACTCATTGATGCACCCGGGCCTTCCACATCTCGGCCTCGCCGCGCCAAAAACAGGGTCCCTCTGGTTACCACTGAAGTCAGGCGTAGTACAAGATCCACACGGCTTGATGGCTTCAGAGTGCCGCAATTTTCTGATGGGCGCCCCTCTTCCTCTAAAGTGAAACCCAGAATCACTCCTGCTGCTGTCGGCCCTTCGGAACCTGAGCATATGCCGCCTCCACCAACCCCTCTCCGGGTCTTGCAGAATATTGGCATCAACCGCTGTGCTATTCCTCCCCAAGAGCTCACTGAAGATGCTCTGCTGGCTCCAGACGCTGCGGCCCCCTCCAACAACAATGTGGAGGAGGCTCCCTCTTCATCGAACTGATCACTGCATTACTCCATGCCACTTTTGCATAGCTGGAATGTCCTGTGTTGGAACATTCGTGGTTTAAATTCCGAAAAGAAACTTCTCGCGCTATCTAATGTGATTGCTGTTAGTGGTTGTGCTATCGTATGCTTGCAGGAAACTAAAAAACCTTTTATTGATCTGGCTTTTGTTAAATCATGCTGCCCCAAGCGCTTTGATCAGTTTGCATTTATTCCGTCGCGTGGTGCCTCGGGTGGCCTTCTTACGATTTGGAATAGTTCCATGTTTACTGGGTCTGTGCTTATTCAGGAAGATTTTGTTCTTGGCATTCAGTTTACTAGCACACTCTCTGCTCAAGCCTGGTCTCTTTTCAATATTTATGGTCCCTGTTCTGGCCCTGCTCGAGATACTTTTACTCAATGGCTATATGATAGAGATATTCAAACGGATGAAGACTGCCTCTTCTTAGGCGATTTTAACTACATCCGTGGCCCTGAGAACCGTAATAAACCTGGAGGCGACACAAATGACATGTCGACTTTCAATGAAATCATCCGCAAGCATAATCTCATTGAATTACCCCTAAAAGGCAGACTATTCACGTGGAGTAATATGCAACAGGATCCTCACCTTGAGCAATTGGACTGGTTCTTTACATCTCTCCATTGGACACATGTATACCCCAACACTATGGTGAAGCCGCTTTGCAAGCCCACGTCTCATCATACACCATGTGTTGTGTCCATTGAGACAAAAATCCCACGTGCTAAAATATTTCGCTTTGAATCATACTTTCTCCTCCACCCTGGATTCATGGAAGTGGTTCAAAAAGTTTGGGAGCGCCCTATTCATTCGGATAATGCTGCCACCATCCTATGTCGCAAATTCAAACTTCTGAGACAGGCGCTTACAGTTTGGAGCAGAAATATCTCCCGTCTCTCAATTGCGATTGAGAACACCAACAAAACCCTCCTGGATTTGGATGCCCTAGAAAACTTACGTTCCCTAACATTACCAGAGGGAAACTTTAGGAAAATTATCAAGAATCATCTTCTACGTCTACTAGAATATCAGAAACAATACTGGAAGGAAAGGTGCACCATCCGATGGGTCAAATTTGGGGATGAACCTTCAAAAAATTTCCAAGCAGTTGCCACGGAAAGATACCGTAAAAACAACATTGCTACCTTACAAACGGACGAGGGCCTAATAGTGGAAGATCACACGGGTAAGGAAGCTCTCCTCTTTCATGCCTATACTGCAAGACTTGGCTCCTCCAACCCAACGCAGATGCAGTTTGACTTACCATCATTGATAAGGCCTACCCAAAATCTGGATCATCTCACCGTACCTTTCACGCAAGAGGAGATTGACTTGGTGATTAAAGAAATGCCTGGAGATAGGGCACCTGGACCGGACGGATTCAATGGCATATTCCTCAAAGCATGTTGGCAGATCATTAAAAAGGACTTCTATACCTTGTGCAGCCAATTCCATGCAGGTATACTAGACCTACAGAACATTAACGATGGGCTCATCACTCTCATCCCCAAAAATGGATCACCGTCAACTGTTAATGATTACCACCCGATCACACTCCTTAATTGCTGCCTCAAACTCATCACCAAGCTCCTGGCCAATCGATTGCAAAAAGTCATACTCCGAATTATTCACCGCAACCAGTACGGCTTCATTAGTGGGAGATCTATACAAGACTGCCTTGCTTGGACGTTCCAATATATACATCAATGTCAAGCTTCTAAACGACAGATCGTGCTACTTAAACTAGATTTTGCCAAGGCTTTCGATACGATTGAGCATGACCCAATGATCAATATTATGAAACACATGGGATTCAACGACACATGGCTTTCATGGATCAAATCCATATTCTCCTCGGGGAGGTCCTCTATATTGCTAAATGGAGTGCCAGGCAGACAGTTCCATTGCCATCGAGGTGTTCGCCAGGGTGACCCCCTCTCACCCCTCATTTTCGTCCTCGCTGCTGACCTCCTACAATCAGCGATCAATGAGGCATTTCGAGACGGCCTAATTCAGCTCCCCTTCCCAACTAATGGCCAAATGGATTACCCGATTGTACAATATGCCGATGATACAATCATGCTCATGCCGGCTTGCCCCCGACAAGCTCTTATCATCAAAGGCATCCTTACCAGATATGCCCAGTCGACCGGCCTCAAGATCAACTTCAATAAATCTACGCTCATTCCCATAAACTTGGATCAGGATCTTACCACACGCCTTGCGTCCATCTTTGAGTGCTCGATCGGCACTATGCCCTTCACGTACCTCGGACTTCCTCTGGGCACGTCTCGACCCACCGTACAAGACTTTATGCCGTTGGTTTGCTCTGTCAAGAGGAGTATTTCTCCCACACTCTCCCTCATGTCGCAGGATGGAAAATTAACATTGTTGAACTCCATGGTCACATCACTACTCAACTACGCGATGTGCACCCTGCATTTTCCACCTAAACTCATTGACATGCTTGATAAAATAAGAAGGAGATGCCTATGGATTAAGAAAACAGAGCAAGGTGATAAATGCAACTCTCTTGCAGCCTGGGACCTGGTATGCAAACCAAAAAACAAAGGTGGCTTGGGAGTACTCAATCTACGTGTTCAAAATGAAGCCCTCCTGCTAAAATTCCTACACAAGTTCTACACCAAGATGGACATCCCCTGGGTTCATCTGACATGGGACTCCTACTATCAAGGGAGGATACCACATGCCACTGACCCGGTTGGATCCTTCTGGTGGCGCGACATCCTCAAACTCACTCCCAAATTTAGGGGAATCTCAAGCGTCAACGTTGTCTGTGGCACCACAACCTTGTTTTGGAAAGATCTCTGGGGAGAACAAACCCTGCAAGATTCACACCCCCGTGCATTTTCGTACTCTTTGGACGAAGATATCTCTGTCAAGAATTTCCTGAGCATCACGTCACTTCATGAAGCGTTTCATCTACCGCTGTCACCACAGGCACTGGATGAAATCAGACAACTACAAACGGCGGCCACTGAACTCCAACCATCAACTGCGACTTTGGATGTGTGGCATTATGTCTGGGGTAAAACAATCTTCAAGTCAACTGACTACTACAAATTCTTCTTCAAGGACCTTCAATCGCACCAAGTTTTTGATTGGATCTGGAAATCCAAATGCACCATGAAACTTAAGGTGTTTGCTTAGCTCCTCTTCCACGATCGACTCAACACGCGTAACAAGCTAAAAAGAAGGCACTACAACATAGGGGATGATCACAACTGCCTACTCTATGATCAGAACGTTGAAGAAACCCTCGAACATATGGTCTTCACCTGTGTTTTTAGCAAAGGTTGCTGGGAGAAACTTGACATGAGATGGGTCCCCTTCACTAATAGGCTGCAAGCTATTCAAGGCCAAAGGAACAGCCATCCGACACCTTTATTCATGGAGAAATTCACTGTCGCTGCTTGGAGTATCTGGAAGGAGAGGAATAATCATCATTTCAGAGCCATACGACCCTCCTTCCAATCTTGGCTTGATAGATTCAAAAGAGACTTTAGACTCCTGCAACATAGGGTTAAAGAGGCGCATAAGCCTCTAGTGCTTGATTTTGTAACCTCTCTTTAATCTTAAGACACCTCACTAGTCTTCTTCCCCATCTGCCACAAAGTGGCCGAGCTTCACCCCATGTAAATATCCATATGTACAGTGCCCTACATTTTGTTTAATGCATTAATACAGTAGGAGACTTTCCTACTGTCCACGGTCAATAAAAATGCTACTATCATTTTCCAGACTTGTGCTTTAAAGTAGCACCATGATCTTCATAATAGAGAGTCTCTTGTTTTTTAACTTCCATATACTAGTCGGAATTTTCATTATAGAACTTGGCTTGTATATTCCAACGACGGGCTTCCTCAAATGCCCTAGGTCTTCATGAGCAAGCAAGTTGATGCACACCCACTAGTTTTCTTTTTGAGCTTTAATACACATATAGCTCTAATGCATCTGTTACATGGCAATCCCGACTCACTCACATTGATATCGATTGATGGACATATCCATAGTCCATTGATTTGCCTAGTTGATGTGAGACTTTCTCCCACCTTTTGTCTATCACCACCTTCTATTCCACCCATAGTGCTATGTCCATGGCTCATGCTCATGTATTGCGTGAAAGTTGAAAAGGTTTGAGAATACTAAAGTATGAAACAATTGCTTGGCTAAAACCGGGGTTGTGCATGATTTAAATACTTTGTGTGGCGAAGATGGAGCATAGCCAGACCATATGATTTTGTAGGGATAACTTTCTTTGGCCATGTTATTTTGAAGAGACATGATTGCTTTATTAGTATGCTTGAAGTATTATCGTCCTAATGTCAAATGGTAGACTATTGCTTTGAATCACTCGTGTCTTAATATTCATGCCATGATTAGATTACATGATCAAGGTTATGCTAGGTAGCATTCCACATAAAAAACTATATTTTTTATCATTTACCTATTCGAGGACGAGCAGGAATTAAGCTTGGGGATGCTAATATGTCTTTGTCGTATCTATAATTTTTGATTGTTCAATGCCAATATTCTACAACTTTCATATACTTTTGGCAACTTTTTATACTATTTTTTGGGACTAACATATTGATCCACTGCCCAGTGCCAGTTCCTGTTTGTTGCATGTTTTTTGTTTCGCAGAATATCCATATCAACGGAGTCCAAACGGAATAAAAACGGACGGAGATTTTTTTGGAATATATGTGAATTTTGGGAAGCGAAACTAACACGAGACGATGCCCGAGTGGGCCTAGAGGGTGGGGGCGCGCCCCCTGCCCAGGGCGCGCCCTGGGCCCTCGAGGCCACACCGTAAGGCGGTTGATGCCCTTCTGTCGCTGCAAGAAAACAAATATCCGGATAAAAATTGTGTCAAAAAATCAGCCCAATCGGAGTTACGGATCTCCGGGAATTTAAGAAACGGTGGAAGGCCAGAATCTGAGAACGCAGAAACAGAGAGAGACAGAGAGACAGATCCAATCTTGGAGGGGCTCTCGCCCCTCCGTTGTCATGGAGGCCATGGACCAAAGGGGAAACCCTTATCCCACCTAGGGACAAGGTCAAGGAAGAAGGAGAAGGAGGGGGGCTCTCTCCCCCTCGCCTCTCGTGGCACCGGAGTGCCACCGGGGCCATCATCGTGTGACGGCGATCTACACCAACACCTCCGTCATCTTCACCAACATCTCCATTACCTTTCCCCATCTATCTACAGCGGTCCACTCTCCCACAACCCGGTGTACCCTCTACTTGAACATGGTGCGTTATGCTTCATATTATTATCCAATTATGTGTTGCCATCCTATGATGTCTGAGTAGATTATCGTTGTCCTATCGGTGATTGGTGAATTTCTATGATTGATTTAAATTGCTTGTGGTTATGTTGCCGTCCTTTGGTGCCCATCATATGAGCGCACGCGTGGATCACACCATAGGGTTAATTGTATGTTGATAGGACTACATATTGGGGGGCAAGAGTGACAGAAACTTCAACCTAGCGTAGAAATTGATGCATACGGGATTGAAGGCGGACCAATATATCTTAATGCTATGGTTGGGTTTTACCTTAATGAACGTTAGTAGTTCCGGATGCTTGCTAATAGTTCCAATCGTAAGTGCATAGAATTCCAAGTAAGGGATGACATGCTAGCAGTGGCCTCTCCCACATAAAACTTGCTATCGATCTAGTAACGTAGTCAATTGCTTAGGGGCAATTTCGCAACTCCTACCACCACTTTTCCACACTCGCTATCACTAAGTTTATTGCTTCTTTATCTTAACAGCCCCTAGTTTAAATCTGCGTGCTCTTTATATTCTTGCAAACCTATCCCACAAAAACCACAAAGTACTTCTACTTTCATACTTGTTCTAGGTAAAGTAAACATCAAGCGTGCGTAGAGTTGTATCGGTAGTCGATAGAACTTGAGGGAATATTTGTTCTGCCTTTAGCTCCTCATTGGGTTCGACACTCTTACTTATCGAAAGAGGCTACAACTGACCCCCTACACTTGTGGGTTATGAAGACCTTTTTCTGGCGTCGTTGTCGGGGAGCAATAGCATGGGGTGAATATTCTCGTGTGTGCTTGTTTGCTTTATAACTAAGTAGATTTTATTTGTCGTTCTAAGTTGTTCTCTATCTTCAGTTATGGATATGGAACACGAAATACCAAAAAACTTAGGTGTACTTGCTACTCATGGAGATGGGGAACCTCCTAAAACCCTCGATGCCAATTATGTGAAAGATATTATGTACTACTTTGATAATCCTGAGAAAGCCCCATTCAACTATGTAATGGGAGTAACGTTGGATCAACGTGAATACTTTAGGGATTATCGCTTGACACAAAAAGGGAAACTGTTATGGGATCAAATTCATTTATTGCATTGGTATGCTCGGCAACTATGCTTGAGATATGATTATACTTGTTGCTCTAGGATGTAGGCTCCACACCTTCCCTTTTCATGCAAATTTAATGATAATGAAACCTTAGCTTCTTATGCTAATGGTATATATGATTATTATGATGTGGAACAAATAGAAGAATTCGGCTTTTAAGGGTGCTTATGAAATTGAATCTCTGTTTAAAAAGAATGATGCTTTTGATGATCATGTTTCTAGGCCTGAAAATCTTGCTATATTGAAATATTGCTATTTGAATTATGAATATAACTCCAATATTGATGCGTTTATTGAGAAGGTCTCCACTGTCCAAGAAGAGACTAATATTTTGCAGGAGTCTCTGGAAGAAGAAATTAATGATATTGTGAGCTCATTGGATGAAAAAGATGAGGAGGAGAGCGAAGAACAAAAGGAGGAAGAGCGGATTGATCACCCGTGCCCACCTTCTAATGAGAGTAACTCTTTATCCCATACATTGTTTAATTTTCCTTCGTGCTTACCGAAGGATGAATGCTATGATGATTGTTATGATACCGTTGATTCTTCTGAAATATCCCTTTTTGATGATGCTTGCTATGTTTGTGGCCAAGATGTGTAATGCCCCGGATGTAACACTTTCCCTATATGGCAATATATAAACTTTGGCCTCATCATTTCGTTTCCGGGCTCTTCTTTCTTTTCGGGTTTCTCGTTTTGTCGTGTGCGTGTGTGCATTTCATCCATGTCATGTTGTCATGTGCATTGCATTGCATTTGTGTTGTCACTTGCATCCGATACCACTCGTCTCTTCCCGTTGTCCGTTTCGAGTTTCGACGCTCTCACACGTGCCCGTGGCATCCCCGAGTACTTCTTTCGTGTTTGGGCATGTAACGTTTCCGGAATGGCGTGAGACTTGTCGTGCGATGTTGTTTTGGTACGTGTAGGCCGCCTGTCAAGTTTTGTCGCGTTTGGAGTTCGTTTGGTACTCCAACGGTTAACCTAGTGGGCTAAAAGAACCTCTTCTTTGAGGCCCAAGACCCCCTCCACAATAGCCCACCAACCCAGCACAACTCTTCCCATCATCGTCGAATTGTGATCGCGTGGCCGAAAACCGCTCCCCATTTGGAGTCTCCTAGCTCCTTGTGCCTATAAAAACGTCCCCCTTGCCATTTTCGTCCAAAACCCTAGCCTCCTCCTAGCTCCAGCCCCGCCTCGGAATCCGCACAGGGCGGACGTGTCCGACCCGGGCCGGACAGATTTTCCTCCGCCGCCACTACCACCGCGCGGGCCCGCCGGGCCCGAGGCCGGCCCCCGCGGCCCGCATCGCCTCCGCCCGCCGCGTGTTCCCTCCGCCGCCGTCCTCCTCAGCTCCGGCGGTTCGCCGCCGTCGCGAGGCACCGCCGCCGCGCCGCCACCCGCTGGCGGCCAGAGAGCTCGCCAGCTGCCGCCGCCCTTCAAGCCCGCTCCGCCGCCGCCCCGGCTACAGGTCGCCGCCGCCGCCTCCTCAACACCTTGCCGCCGGGTGCCCTCGCCGGCCTCCTCCAGCACCCCCGCTGGCCGGAGTTGCCGCGGCCGCCGGCCTCCACCGGACCAGCTCGCCGTGCCCGATATCAAAGCCGATCCCGATCCCGATCCAGCGTCGGTTGCGGGTTCGAACCCTAACGGGCCCGCGACCCGGTACCCGCAACCCGCGCGCCCGATCCACTGCTCCGACCCGCGCCCGCGTTGACCGATCCGCTGGGTCAACCCGGCCCGCGAGGTGATCCCCTGTTTTTTTTGCTAAGTCTTCTGTTATTTTGTTGTCTGATGCATTCTTCTGATGGCAATAACTTTTAGTGTGCTAGTCCGATTTGTGCATATGATATGTCAAAATGACCGTGGTGAAGTGCTCTATGTTTTGTTCCATTGTGTCTTGCTTGTTTGAGTCCATCTAGATGTCTTAAACTTCATGACAAGAGTGCTACATGATATAAACTGCTGCTACTAGTTATTTTCATGCCATGTTTGAGATGTGATAAATTGGTGCATGTTTATCCAAATGAAGCAGATGATATGTCCAAATGTTCATCATGAGATGCTCTACATGTTGGTTGCTATAGCATGCATGTTAGAGTTCATATTGCCATGTTTATCTCTGTTGCAAAAGTGCATGTGGTTGTTATGTTTTGTAACTTGTTACGAGATGCCTAGTTGAGGAGCTCATTGCTATTGATGTGTTTGTCCCCATGTGGCATGCTCATATGTTTTAGATTCTACATCATGTGTTCTTTGCTGTGGTGCAAACCATTTGCCATGTTATGCTTTAAGATGACTTAAACATGCTCGCAAACATGCCATGATAATGTTACTGTTTTAACACTTCGTGAAATTTCACTAAGCCTGGAATCTGTAATATCCTGATGTTATGTTTGCTTACTGTTCCAGGAAAATCCATGTTAGTTTTGGGGTGGCCATTGATCATTCCTTGTTGTATATGTTGTTGCCTATCCATCCATGCCCTCACATGCTCTTTTGGATTTATGTAGCATATTTAATTCTTGCTCCCAAGTTGCTATAAAATATTGCTGTCAGGATTTTAGTGTCATGATCAAAATGTTGTAGCTTGTTGCTATTGATCCATGCCTCCTATGGAGATGCTCCAATGGAGTTGTTTGTTGTAGGATATTTCTACTTCATGTCCATGCTTCTTGTCACCATGTTTGAGTGCTGTAGAGTATATATATCTTACTTCCAAGTTGCTATGTGGCTGTTAATTTTAGCTTTACATTGTTTCTTGTTTCGGGTGTATCTTTTAGCCCGTTGCTCCGTTTTGAGCGTGCCATACATGAAACTTGTGTGGTTTTGCATGTAGATTCATAATATCATCTTGTTAACATGTTTGGAGTATGTTTGCTTGATGTTTGGGTGCATCTTGCACCGTTGCCATGCTTATCTTGTTTTGATCATATCTTCTAGACCGTAGCTCCGTTTTAAACAAACTTTATATGAAACTTGACTAGAATTTCGTGTAGATCATATTGGTGCATGTTAACTTGCTGTTTAAAAACTATAACTTAATGTTTGTTCAGATCTGGACTAATTTCAAACTATGCATATGAGGACTTACCGGATTTGTCTTAAGTAGTTTTCGGCCTCTTTTAAACCTGTTGTTTCTTGTGTTGTTTCCCTGTGCTTCCTACCTTGCCATGTTTTGCATCCTAAGTAGACTTGTCTTGCATCCTACTTGGTTGAGCATATTGTCATGTTTCTTGTGCTGTTTCTCTGTGCTTCCTATGTTGTCGTGTAATGCATCCTAAGTGCATCTACAGTGCATCCTAAGTGCATCATGCATGCATCTTGTAGTTTGTGCATTGCACCTTGTTTGATTTCGTGCCTCGTGTGTTCTTGTGTTGAGTACAGCCGGAAGCCGAGACCGAGTACGAGAACGAGGTTACTACCGAGGTTGAGAACGAGGAGCCGTCTTACGATCCCATCGACGACTCGACAGGCAAGATGACCTGACCCATATATCATTACTATGTTTGCCTATTGCTAGAAGTCTCGCTCTTTAGCTTATTGCCTTGATGCCCATGTTTGTTTGTCAGCCTCCTATTGTAACCATGCATCTGTCTAACCACCCAACCTAAGCAAACCTTTGATTGGCTACGTAGGCTTCGCTCAACCCCTCTTATAGCATTGCTAGTTGCAGGAGAAGATTTGAAGATTCTTGCTTCATGTTGAAGCTTGTTGGGATATCACACTATATAATCTATTAAATGAAATCATCTATATATTGGTAATGGGTGGAAGGCTAAGACTCTTGCTTGGTGATTTGTTCCACTCATGCCGCCCTAGGAACCGTATAAAATGGTGTTATGTTCCTTGATTTTGCGTTCCTCACACGGTTGGGGTTATGGGACCCCCTCGATAAACCGCTTAGCGTTAAGTCTTTTCCAGCGAGGCCCAACATTGGTACTCCTTTCGACTAACAACTAAAAACTTATCGAGGGAGTAATTAACCCGAGGATTAATTAATCAACCCCCCTGGGCCAGTGCTCAATTTGAGTGTTGGTCCAAACTAGAGTCGTGTGCGGTACCCCCCTTGGCAACTTGGGTTTTGGTCACTGTACGCTGTGCTCATCTGGTCGTGGCCTGAGACTAGATATGCGCGGCTACTGTCAGGGTGTCGGCACGCCGGGAGGTTTTGCTGGATTAGTCTTACCTTAGTCGGAGTATGTTGAGCACGGGATTCCGAGAATACTCGGGCCTTCCCACCTTGGAGTTGCGACTCCGCGGATCGTGGGCTTGTAACGGGCCAAGTTGGAACACCCCTGCAGGGTTTTGAACTTTCGAAAGCCGTGCCCGCGGTTATGTGGCAGATGGGAATTTGTTAATATCCGGTTGTAGAAAACTTGTCACCATGTTCAGAACACACTACCAGCGTGAGTAACCGTGACGGTCATTTTCTGAAAGGGGTTCGGGAAGTGAACACGGTGGGGTTATGTTTGACGTGCTTAGTTAGGATCACTTCATGATCATTTTATCGCTCGTGGCACTTCTCTTCTCACTCTTAATACGTAAGCTAGTGCTAGTGCAGCTGCAACCTTTTATTCTTTCTTCAGCCTTGTTCCACACCCAAGGCTTAGATAGTTTTGATACCCGGGAACGGGATTGCTGAGTCCTCCGTGGCTCACAGATTCTACACCACACTAGATGCAGGTACCATGGTGAGCTACTCAGGTGACGGGACAGAGCTATACTGGGAGTACATGAGGAACGTAGTCGTTACTATGTGCACTATCCCGATGATCAGTAGTGGTTTCTACTAGGGGCGATCCGAACCTGTGGTTTTATGTATTTGGTATCTTTCATTTGGATCTTCACCCGTAGTCGGGTTGTGATGTTATTTGGATGATGTTTGGCTAAGTAATGAATTGTGTGACGTGGCGAGTGTAAGCCAACTATCTCCTTTTCTTTTCATCCCTATTTTTACATGAGATGTGCAAAGATACCGAACTTGAGATCATTCCAGAATGGGCTTATACCTTTAAGTCGTGCCTCGACACGTAGGAGGTATAGTCCCATCCTGGGCATTACAAGATGCCAATATGAATTATGCCTATGGAGATGAACTTTCTATAGTTCCTTATGTTAAACATGAGATAGTTGCTATTACACCCACACATGATAGTCCTATTATCTTTTTGAAATCTCCAAACTACACTATATCGGAGAAGTTTGCACTTATTAAGGATTATATTGATGGGTTGCCTTTTTCCGTTACACATGATGATTTTGATGAATATAATATGCATGTGCTTGCTGCTCCTACTTGCAATTATTATGAGAGAGGAACTAGATCTCCGCCTCTCTATGTTTCCAACATGATAAAATTGCAAGAAACTGCTTATACTATGCATTGGCCTTTAATTGATGTGCATGAATTATTCTTGTATGACATGCCTATGCATAGGAGGAGAGTTAGACTTCGTTGTTTCATGACACATATCACTTTGTGCTCACTACTAAATGTCAAATCATTGCTAATTAAAATTGGCTTTGATATACCATGGGATCCGGGTGGATCCATTACTTGAGCACTATTTGCCTAGCTTAATGGCTTTAAAGAAAGCGCTGCCAGGGAGACAACCCGGAAGTTTTAGAGAGGCATTTTTTCTGTTGTGTGCTTCTATAAAGTTTAAAAACAAAAAAAATAAAGAGGGGAACCTAAAACTTTTTCAAAAAGAAAAGTGAAAGTAAGAAGGACGAGCACCGTTGAAATGGGGGAGCTCCTTGAACTTTGTTCATGCCCATGGAAACTTTGAAAATCTTGAATTACAGAAACTTTTCATGAAAAATAATTATCCCCTTGTACAATTATGTAAGTGCATCTAGTGCCACCCCTAGTTGGTTTTTGAGTATTAACGACAAACCCGGTTGAGGGACTAATGTGTTTGTGAGAATTGCAGGATAACACAGGTAGTAGTCCCTCATTGATTTGGTTTACCTACCGGAGATGACCCCTGAACATGTATGAAGACATTGACGACGATGGTGGTATATGAAGATATTCATATTGAAGACTATGACGAGAGAAGACATTGAGTGAAGACTATGGAGCGCGAAGACTTAGACATTTCGTTGTTTCCTTTTCTTCTTTGTTGAGTCATAGGAACCACCGTACTGCTAAGTGGGGTCCAAGTGAACAAAGTCAGAGTGACTGAAGTGATGCTCAACCAAATCCAATGTCTTCGAGCGAAGACAATGAGAGCAAACCTTATCTAGAGCTGGATGAGTCACCTTTACTTGTAGCCCAAGTAAAGTTGTCGCGTGTGTTTGAAATTTGACCGTTGGAACACGTGTCAGTTCCTTAGTGACCTAGGGTCACTTCGGACAAATTAGGTCGGGTTACCTAGTGACTATAAATAGCCCACCCCCTACACCATAAATTGGTGGCTGCTCAGAGTTATTACACGGCTTTTGTCGATTGAGAGCAACCCACCTCCGAAGCATTTGAGAGAGAGATCCTTGCGAGGACAAAGCCCAAACACCCAGAGCCAAAGAATGTTAGTCATCACTGAAGTCTTTCTGTCTGTGTGACCTGAAGACTTGTTACACTTGAGGACTATGTTTCCTCCAGCCGGTTAGGCGTCGCGTTCTGAGCATCCAAGAGTCATTGTGGATCGCCGGTGAACGAAGTCTGTGAAGGTTTGGAAGTCTACCTTGAAGACTTACCAGAGTGATTGGGCAAGGACTAGGTGTCCTTAGCTCAAGGGGAATAAGTTGAAGACGCGTTCTTCAGAGTTAAATCTCAGCCTCCCTAACCAGACGTACAGTTGTCACAACAACTAGAACTGGTCTAACAAATCACTGTCTTCCCAAGCTACTGTTTCTATCCCTTCATTCTCTTTACTTACTGTCTGTCTTTGTGAAGTCATTGCCTGCTTGCCTTATCTGTTTGACTTCACTGTGTGACTACTTGATCTCACTTGCTTCATATAATCTTCCATCCTGATCCATACTGCCTAGCGCTATTAGTCTTCGTGCTTTCACTTCATTGAATACTTGACTATGGCTTGTCTAGTGTAGTCTACCTTCCGCTGCATATAAATAGGATTGGTTCTATCGTTTGTCTTCGAAACTTCCATGTTTTGAAGACTTTCATAAAAATTGCCTATTCACCCCCCTCTAGTCTATATACATCTCTTTCAAATTCCTTTGTTTTATAAAATAATGTGCCAAGGGTTGTCTTTAGGATGTTTACAATGCTTGTTGGTTTGTGCGGTGCAGGATAAAAACTTTGGCTGTAGTGCGGGATTTTTCGTTTTTTGCTGGAATGTCAAATGGTTCTGAAACTTTTTGCACTGTCTTTTTGATTTTTCCTAATTTTGGCAGAATTTTTAAAGTATCAGAAGTATGGTGAATGTTCAGATTATTACAGACTGTTTTGTTTTAGACAGATTCAGTTTTTGATGCATAGTTTGCTTGTTTTGATGAAACTATCAATTTCTATCAGTGGATTAAGCCATGGAAAAGTTATCTTACAGTAGCTACAATGCGAAAACAAAATATGAATTGGTTTCAATAGTACTTAGAGTAGTGATTTGCTTTATTATACTAACAGATCTTACCGAGTTTTCTGTTGAAGTTTTGTGTGGATGAAGTGTTCAAAGATCGAGGAGGTCTCGATGTGAGGAGAAGAAGCAGAGGCAAGAGCTCAAGCTTGGGTATGCCCAAGGCACCCCAAGTAAATATTCAAGGAGACTCAAGCGTCTAATCTTGGGGATGCCCTGGAAGGCATCCCCTCTTTCTTCAACAAGTATGGGTATGTTTTCGGATTCGTTTCATTCATGTGATATGTGCAACTCTTGGAGCGTCGTGTGCTTTCTATTTTTCCTTCTAATAAATGCACCATGCTGGTATGAGATATTCCTTGGTTGATTTATAGAATGCTCTCTACACTTCACTTATATCTTTTGAGTATGGCTTTATAGAATACTTCATGTGCTTCACTTATATCTTTTGAAGTTTGGATTGCATGTTTCGCTTCACATAGAAAACCACCATTTGTAGAATGCTTATTTGCTTCACTTATAATTGTTAGAGCGTGGGCATAACTTTTTTAGAAAGAATTAGAACTCTCTAGCTTCACTTATATCTTTTTAGAGAGTTGATAGGAATTGGTCGTTCACATGGTTAGTCATAACATCCTACATAAACTTTTAGATCGCTCAATATGATATGTTTGATTCCTTGCAATAATGTTGCGATATAAAAATGGTAATATTAGAGTCATGCTAGTAGGTAGTTGTGGATTGTAGAAATACTTGTGTTGAGGTTTGTGATTCCCGTAGCATGCACGTATGGTGAACCGTTATGTGACGAAGTTGGAGCATGATTTATTTATTGAGTGTCATCCTTTGTGTGGAGGTCGGGGGCGCGCGATGGTTAACTCCTACCAACCTCCGCCCTAGGAGCATGCGTGTAGTACTTGGTTTCGATGGCTAATAAATTTTTGCAATAAGTATGTGAGTTCTTTATGACTAATGTTGAGTCCATGGATTATACGCACTCTCACCCTTCCACCATTGCTAGCCTCTCTTGTACCGCGCAACTTTCGCTGGTACCATACACCCACCATATACATTCCTCAAAACAGCCACCATACCTACCTATTATGGCATTTCCATAGCCATTCCGAGATATATTGCCATGTAACTCCACCGTTCCGTTTATTATGACATGCACCATCATTGTCATATTGCCTTGCATGATCGTAAGATAGCTAGCATGATATTTCCATGGCTAGTTTTATTTATGTCATTGCTACGCTAGATCATTGCACATCCCGGTACACCGCCGGAGGCATTCACATAGAGACATATTTTGTTCTAGCTTCGAGTTGTAATCTTTGATTTGTAAGTAAATAAAAGTGTGATGATCTTTATTATTAGAGCATTGTCCCATGTGAGGAAAGGCCAAATAAAAAAAGATGGCCTAAAAAATAGAGAGGGGCTAAAAAAAAGAGAAAGCCCCTCCGGCGTATCTATAATTTTTGATTGTTCCATGCCAATATTCTACAACTTTAATATACTTTTGGCAACTTTTTATACTATTTTTTGGGACTAACATATTGATCCAGTGCCCAGTGCCACTTCCTGTTTGTTCAATGTTTTTTGTTTCGCAGAATATCCATATCAAACGGATTCCAAACAGAATAAAAACGGAGAAATATTTTTTTGGAATATATGTGAATTTTGGGAAGCGAAACTAACACGCCCCCCAGCCCAGGGCGCGCCCTGGGCCCTCGAGGGCATACCGTAAGGCAGTTTATGCCCTTCTTTCACCGCAAGAAAGCTAATATCTGGATAAAAATCGTGTCAAAAATCAGCCTAATCGGAGTTACGGATCTCCGGGAATTTAAGAAACGGTGGAAGGTCAGAATCTGAGAACGAAGAAACAGAGAGAGACAGAGAGACAGATCCAATCTCGGAGGGGCTCTCGCCCCTCCGCCACCATGGAGGCCTTGGACCATAGGGGACACCCTTCTCCCAGCTAGGGATAAGGTCAAGGAAGAAGTAGAAGGAGGGGGGCTCTCTCCACCTCACTTCCGGTGGCACTGGAGTGCCACCGGGGCCATCATCATGTGACGGCGATCTACACCAACACCTCCGTCATCTTCACCAACATCTCCATCACCTTCCCCCATCTATCTACAGTGGTCCACTCTCCCGCAACCCGTTGTACCCTCTACTTGAACATGGTGCTTTAAGCTTCATATTATTATCCAATGATGTGTTGCCATCCTATGATGTCTGAGTAGATTATCGTTGTCCTATCGGTAATTGGTGAATTGCTATGATTGATTTAAATTGCTTGTGGTTATGTTGCTTTCCTTTGGTGCCCATCATATGAGTGCGCGCATGGATCACACCATATGGTTAGTTGTATGTTGATAGGACTACGTATTGGAGGGCAAGAGTGACAGAAACTTCAACCTAGCGTAGAAATTGATGCATACGAGATTGAAGGGGGACCAATATATCTTAATGCTATGGTTGGGTTTTACATTAATGAACGTTAGTAGTTGAGGATGCTTGCTAATAGTTCCAATCATAAGTGCATAGAATTCCAAGTAAGGGATGACATGCTAGTAGTGGCCTCTCCCACATAAAACTTGCTATCGATCTAGTAACGTAGTCAATTGCTTAGGGGCAATTTCGCAACTCCTACCACCACTTTTCCACACTCTCTATCAGTAAGTTTATTGCTTCTTTATCTTAACAACCCCTAGTTTATATTTGCGTGCTCTTTATATTCTTGCAAACCCATCCCACAAAAACCACAAAGTACTTCTAGTTTCATACTTGTTCTAGGTAAAGTCAGCGTCAAGCGTGCATAGAGTTGTATCGGTGGTCGATAGAACTTGAGGGAATATTTGTTCTGCCTTTAGCTCCTCGTTGGGTTTGACACTCTTACTTATCGAAAGAGGCTTCATCTGATCCCCTACACTTGTGGGTTATCATGCCTTCATAAAACTGGTTACATAGCTCGTAGATGTCATGTTTGATTATATGCCAGCATGTCTTGAGAAAAACCCCACTGAGACCATCTGGGCTGGGTGGACGATCGCCTCGCATTTCCTTGATCATAGCATCGATCTCTTCAGTGGTGAATGGAACTATGAGGGATTCAAGGGCAGGGGTAGGTTTATTGAGTGTAGGCAAGTCAAATTTCTTCTCTGCCGGTGGAGCAGTACCAAGTCTTTCTTTGTATGCATGAAACATCAACGATTCTTTGCCATTGTGTTCTTCCACACATGTACCACCGAGGGCTAGTAGTGATGGCACATTGTTTCTCCGGAATCTTTCTGTGGATAGAGCTTGGAAAAGTTTAGAGTTTTCGTCACCGAACTTGACCCACCTGATGGTGCACCTTTTTTCCATTACCGACGTTGGTAATCAAGAAGATAGAGTAGATGCTTCTTAATGATTTTTCAGAAGTTTACTTCAGGCAAGGTAAGGGTCCTTTTATCCTAAATATCATCCAATTATGTGAGTGTTTTGTTTGAGTTATCAATGGCGATGGAGAGCTTGGAGATGTTCTTACTCCAAATCTTAAGCTCATGTCTCAAATGCTTGAATCTACCTGCTCATTATCACCACCAATCTCCATGTGTGAAGTTAGTTGTGTTTGAATCTCTGGATAGTGGGAGGAAGTTTTTGCCATGTGCAGAGAAGTTTAGATCCACTTTACTTGTTACAAATCATTTGTTAGATGTGATTCAGACACTCTCACTGTGCTATGTTATGTTGAATGTGATGAAGACAGTGTCACAATTTCTACCTAGTATCTAAAAATGTTGCCATCTCATGAGCGATGCCATTAGAAAATTATTTGCCACAGGCTTCAGTAGTTTGTGTAGCCAACTTTGCTCCACACATCCAAGCAGCCAAGCAATAAAATACTAAAACTTTATGGCACAAAGGAACTGGGCATCAGAGCAACTAGGTGCTCCGGAGTATTCTTCCCTAAATTTTTCCTCTAGTATTAGCTCGGCAGTGCAGGGCGTCGGTGCCAAATGTAGCAATAGTTGTCTTTACACCGGTTTTGGCTTACATAGTGAACTGCCTTAGTGTTATTAGTTCTATGTTACTAAATTTGTGCATACACACACCTGTTTGTATCAATTTGATGTCATCCAAACACTGTCGCTATGCTGTTGCAGTTATATTTAGCTTCCTCGTAAAATGTTTGACTTGTTATTTATAGTACATGACTAAGAACTTGTAGGGTGTTGCAATTAATTGTAGCTTGTGATGTTTCTGAATTTGGTTGGTTTCTCAGTAGCAATTAATTCATTTGCACATTGATCTTTTTGAGAAGATATGTCACAATTAATGGGTTTCTTCAGTTTTTCAAAATATGTATGTGGTGATTTTCTATCTTCCTAGAAACCATTTTTCCTACAATTGTCACAGATTTAGTTTTACATATTATAGGATGAATGGAAGTGTTCCTACGTGGAGTGAGTTGATCAAGAGTGGCCACGGTCTTTGAAGATGTGCCTAGCAAATCTCTGGAGCATGTATGAGGAAGAGAATAGAGATATGATGTTGGGGAAAACGACACCTATGGGATCCCGGGGATCGCTACTACAGTTGGCGGGGTAACCCTACAAGTTCGGGCCGCAATGAGCAGGCCTAGATGATCAACGCGTGGGAATTTTTACCCAGGTTCGGGCTGCAATGTGATGCGTTAAACCCTAGTCCTGCTTGTATGTGTATATTTGGTGTTCTTGAGCTCTCGAACTGGCTACTATGCGTGCCTTTCCAAAAAGTCTGAATCCCATCTCAGTATGCCTCGGGCCTCCTTTTATAGGACAAAGGGGTTGCCACAACGACACACGGGAGGTGGAAAGATACTACAGTGTACAAGGTTATCTCCTGACATCATTGGACAAACAGATTTAATGTGTCGCCTATGTGTCCTCTAGCTTTATCGGGGACGGCAAGGATGCTTGTCCCACCCGTTGCCGCCTCACCTCGCTCCAACACATGTCCAGGCTGACAAGGCATGCAGCGCCATGTTGGCTGCTGGCTGAAGTGATGGCAGGGTCTTCACAAAGATCTGCATGGTACCACGCAGGTGCTTAGCTAGCTGGCTTGGAGGTTGCATCTCTCCACGTAGGCACTTGTCCAATTGGCGAGTTGGTCGTCGCGTAGGACTGGCCGCGGGGCAGCGTAACCTTGGCAGGTGCAGGCCTGGCGTTGGCCCCGCAGACACCCCCGGCAAGGGGTCTGGCCGGGGTCCTGTGGCTGTCCCCGGCAAGGATCTTGTCAGGGGTCTTTGGTCATCCCTGGCAAGGCTCTTGTCGGCGGTCTTCATCTTCTGCCCGCTTGTCTAGGTCTGTAGGCCCTTGGTCCCACAAAGATCCGCATGCCACTGCGTAGGTGCCCCTGAATCTTGGTCTTGACGTTGTCAATGGTGTCAGAGCTCTCAGACCCAATGGTGGTGACCTTGCTGGTGTTGGGAAAGTTGCACCGGCAAGGCTCTTGCCGGGGCCACGTAGGCCACCCAGGCAAGGGCGTTGTCGGGGGAGGAGTCCATCTCACTCCTCTGTTCTTCATTCTTTTGGCTTGAGTATTGCCTTGGCAGTATCGTGTTTATCCTTCTTCTGCTCCGCCAAGCGTGGCCGTGGGCGTGGCTACAACTGCCCATGCACAAGTAAAGGGGTGCAAAAGGACCCCTACTTTTGTACACCGACTGGAGCCCCCGAGCGTGGGCCACACATAAGCGTGGAGCATTGTCGAGCCAGGCCCAGAACGGTGCGCGGGCACGCGTGGCTGGGGTTTAACCGCAGTGATTCCTTCGCCCGTTGCGCTTCCACACGACTTGCATTGGGACGTGACATGGGGGTTGTGCGTGGAGCAGTTGCAGCGTGCTTGCGTCACGTCGCGGTGAATAGTAAAGAGGCGGCCCGTGCCTTCCCCATAAAAGAGGATACCGCAGGGGCGCTGCTCATTTACCCTCTGCGTCTTTTCCAATCTCGGAACCGTCGTTCCCCTCTTCGCGCCTTCATTTCCCTTGATCCCCTGCCATTTTTCAGCCTTCATGGCGCCCAAGATAGGCAATGGCAAGGGGACGGCGAAGGACGCCGGGGGAAGGAGTCTCTAGAGAGCGCATTGGTCGATGCGCTCACCCTCATGGACAGGTTCAGGTGCCTCTGGGGGAGGGAGCGATGGGGCATCCCGCCACGTGCATCGCTCCTGCCTCCTGCTTCGGCAAGGGCGGCCCAAATCGGTATCCTTTCTTTGTCGATTATTTCTCCTGTGGGCTCTGACCCCCTTTCTCGGATTTCTTCAGTGATGTCATGTACACCTATGACTTCCGCCTTCTGGACCTCACGCTGCATGCCATGGCGTGCATGCCCTACTTTGCCCATATCTGTGAGGGCTTTGCCGGAGTGCTCCCCAACACGGCACTCTTCTGCCACTACTTTGCTCCTTGCATCCAGCCGGGGGGCGCCATCTCAGGCTGCATTGGTTGGATTCCAAGGCAGCAGACCAAAGGCACGTACCCAGAGGGCGCCACGAAGGAGAGGTGGGAGGATTGGCGAAGCCGGTGGTGCTAGATCAAGGCGACGGATCTGCCGGAGTTCTTGCGTGTCCGTTTGAAGCCGCCGGTCTGTAGCAAGGATTGGAGCGGTCTTGACGCCAACGACCAGAAGCTCACGATCGCCACCACCAGGATCCATCACCTTGCCGCAACCAGTCTCACCCTTGAAATGATTGGGGCCAATTTTATCCACCGCCGGATTACCCCACTACTCAACAAGGGGAGGCTGGTCTGGGATTTCAAGAACGCAGTCGACATCATGAGGCTCCGCCCTGGCTTAAACCACAACTTGACGGTGTTGCAGCATGCCCATCTTTGCCAGAGGCTATTCCAGCTCAAGGTCGACAAGGTCTGCAGGGTCGAGAGGACCGGCAAGGCCGAGAAGGCTGGCAAGGCTGAGAAGGCCAGCAAGGCCGCCGGAGCTGTCAAGCCTGACAACATGTTCGGGTTGCCAGTGGGGGTGGTCCCGCTGAGCACCAACTCTCTCGAGAGCGCCATCATTGACATGATGCCGGTCTTCGACATGCATGGCCTTGATTCTACCTGGGTCGAACCAAAGGCGGAGCTGGTGCAAGCTTTCTTTGAGAACATGTCGGAGAAATACGTTCGCGACGAGCCGCAGCTTCTCCGCGACAGCACCGAGGAGGAGCTTGCTTACATTGCCGCTAGGGCGGAGGAGGCAGCTCTCGCCAAGGAGGTTGGCAGCTTCTGCACCTTGGAGGATGAGGACGATGCGGCCACGGAGGAGAAAGAGTTCGTTGAGTCGACGGGGTCCGCCAGGGAGGCCAACAGTGCTAGTGTTGGGCGCCCTCTATTAAAGAGGTGATTGAGGAGTCGGCCGAGGAGGAGACTGATGTGAATGACTCCCCAGCCCAAGGGAAGAAACACATCTTGCGGCAGGCGGGCTCCGGCGAGCCAGTCCGGCCCGGCAAGACCATGATATGGCAGCAGGCCCAGGTGTCATCCGTACGCCAGACGAGGGCTGCGGCAGCGAAGAAAGTCGCGGTCGCCGCCTCTTCCTCGTCCAGGCATCTCAGGACACCATCCCCCTCTCCTCCGCTTGTCGACGCTGCCCTGGAGGCTGATTTCGATCTCGAAGAGGAAGAGGAGGCCAGAAGAGGAGGAGGAGGACGAGTAACCATTTTGTCCTCCAGCATCTCTTAATCCTCTACCCGCACTGTCCTTCCATGACTTAATTTAATTTTTGCAGCGACATGGAGAAGCTGGCCCAGAGGGCGGTGAAGAGGGCCAAAACCTCAATGGGCGACAAGTCCCCGGTGAGCGCTCCGCGCACGCCAGTGTTGGTAGTGATCAGCCCGGAGAATAGCCCTTAGCGCAGCCCCCACCCCAGCCCCAAGCGTGAGTCCATTCTTCACTCCCCACTGGCGGGCATTGGGTCGTTTTACCTCGGTGTTGACCTTGTCGGGCTTGCAGGAACAGAGAAGCAATTGGAGGAGGCGCTGAGGGCCGCCCGGTACACACCGTCCCCGGCAACTACACCATCGAGAGGGGCGTCGCCGGCAAGGCATCCACCATCGAGCCCATGTGCATGGAGGAAGAGAGGGCAAGCACGGGGCGCTGGTGGTTCTGCCCCGGCGACGGATGTTGGTAGGGAGGGAACCACTTCTCCTCGGCCCGGCACGGGTAATTCGATTGCTCCCCATACCCCGCCATGGGATGTTCTTCCTTTTCTTTGTTCTGGACTTTTGCTCTAGGCCTCGCCTCATCTTCCTTTTTGGTTTACAGGCTGTCCCATGGCGGAACAAGTGGACGTCGATGCCATGATCGAGGAGGTCGCCAAGGATGCTGAAGCCGAGGCCTCCGAGATCACGGCCGGGGAGGCCGCTGCATCCGCCACCGAGGAGGCCATGAAGGGGCATGCCGAGGAGACCTTCGAGGTGCTTGCCGGGGAGGCCGGCAAGGCTGCTGCCGAGGAGGCCGCCAAGGGGCCTGCCGGGGAGGAGGTGGCCAACGACCAGCCCTCCTCCTCCGCAGCTCCCGCCCTGGGCAAATATTTGAAGGTGGGCGGCGATCTGTTCGTCCTCCTCCCAGGGACGGTAAGCTCCAGCCATGGGGGAGATCTGTGACGACAAGGTCCTTGCCACCACTAGGCTTCAGGTTGTTGAAGAACCGAGCGCCAGTGGTGGTGGTTCTCAAGAGGAGCAGCTCCTTCGGGCCATGAGGGCCAATTTTCAAAAACTTCAAGCGCTCTACCGTGCACGCCAGGACAAGGCGAACTCCAGGATGGAGGCCATGGACAAAGCGGAAGCGAATTTTGAGGATCACGTCGCTCAGATGCAAGTCTGGCTCAACGAGGCTCGGGATGAACTGAGCGCTCTCCAGGACCAGCTAGACCAGCAAAAGCGAGAGCTCGCCCTGCAGCTGGCTGACGTCGAGAAGGCCCGGGAGCTGGCGAAGGAGCAGGCCACCAAGGATGAGGCTGCTTAGACGCAACAGAAGGCTCTTCCGGACACCCAAGAGTAGGACCTCGAGGGTCGTGAATGGGCACTTGCCGCCGCGCTGCACGACAAGGACGAGGAGATCGAGAAGCTTGTTGCGCAATGGACTCATGCGCTGGAGCAGAAGCACAAACATGCTCTTGACGCTCTGGCCCTGGCCCTGGCCGACAAGGTGGAGGAGCTGGAGCGGGAGCAGGAGGGCCTGAAGGAGGAGATTTTGAAGCTGGCGGAGGAGAGGAACACGAGAAATCGCACACTGGCGGATTTGCAAGTCACTGTCTCCAACAAGACCAAACTACTCTCCGATGCCAATGTCTGCATCAACGATCTAAAGCTGAAGTTGGATGCCTCGGAAGAGACGCTCTCGGAGGTCAAGGCCCGTGAGTAGACCCTGACCAAGGCCCTTAAGAGTGAGAAGAAGGTGCGGCAGGATGACGCCACCGCCCACAATGGCTATGTGGGCAGGGTATAGCTCTGGACCGACGGCCTTGTCGACATCGCGAAGAGGCTCAGTAGGCAGCTATCCATCATGGGTATGACGGACTTCAAGTACTCACAGGAGGCGAGCGTGACCCCTAGCGCCAGGCCGACCTTGTTCTTCTGGCGCGTCCTTGAGGCCATGGAGCAGCTCCACTCCAACCGAGCAACTTATCTGGCCAAAGAGGCTCAAAAGCTCTGTCGGGGCGCCCTGACCAAGGTGCTCACCAAGGTGGCCTTCTGGAACCCTCACGTCAACTTCTCCAACGCACTTGAGAGCTTGCCGGAGGATGCGGACCTCACAGCACTCGAGGAGCATATCGAGCCCATCATGAACTGCATCGACAGAGTCAAGAGGGTGGAAGGCCAGCGTCGGGACTAGCCACCCTGCTTCTTATTGCCGCTGTGAATTCATGCCCAAGATAAATTTATCTTAAGTTAGAATCGCGGCAACCGCTGGTGTAACATAACTTCGCATTATTTTGAAACAGTGCATGTTATCTTCCTGTTTGATCTTTCTTTGTATGTACGCACCCTACGCTTAGTTAGATAGGCTTGTCGGCACGTAAACCCGTGCCGTGGCGCTTTGAGGACGGATCCTTAGCAGCCTGCTGGGGGCGCTTGCTGCCGGACAACCCAGCTTGCCGTTCTCGGCACAACCGCTCGAACTGTTGAGCGGACTCAAAACAGAACAAGGTCGTTGCTAGTAGCATAAAGGCTCCTTTGCGTGCAGGTTCTCCATACAAGGATCGGGATCTTTCGAGGAAATTAACCCTATACAAAGGAAATTGCTCAAATTTTGCGTGACTTAGCTTTTTGTCGCCATGTAGATGGTGGTTGCGGCTGCACACAACACCGCCCGCCTAGCCAACGGCACGCAAACGATGGGGATGATGCTGACCTCCCCCGTCGCCTTCTTCTTTGCGTTCATCGCAATGGAGGAGGTGGCGCGTTCATTCCTAGACCAGATTGTCACAACCTAGCGCCCCCTACCTGGCGCGCCAAAGATGTCGGGGAAAACGACACCTATGGGATCCCGGGGATACCAACTATGGTTGGCGGGGCGTAGAGTTGTGCAAAGAGTGGGTTTAGACGATCAACACGCAGGAATTTTTACCCAGTTTCGGGCCACAATGTGATGCGTAAAATCCTAGTCCTCCTTGTCTGTGTATATTTGTGTTCTTGAGGTCTCTAACTGGCTATGCGTGCCTATCCAAAAAGTCTGAATCCCCTCTCAGTATGCCTCGGGCCTCCTTTTATAGGACAAAGGGGTTGCCACAACAACACACAGGAGGTGGAAAGTAACTACAGTGTACAATGTTATCTCTTGACATCATTGGACAAACACATTTAATGCACCGCCTATGTGTCCTTTAACTTTATCAGGGACGGCAAGGAAGCTTGTCCCGCCCGTTGTCGCCTCACCTCACTCCGACACAGGTCCAGGCTGACGAGGCATGCAGCGCCACGTTGGCTGCTGGCTTTTGTGGTGGGAGGGTCTTCACGAAGATCTGCATGCCACCAAACATGTGCTTAGCTAGCTGACTTGGAGGCTGCATGTCGCCATGTAGGCACTTGTCCAATTGGTGAGTTGGTCGTCGCGTAGGAGTGGCCGCGGGGCAAAGAAACCTTGGCGGGCATGGGCTTTGCTGTGGCCCCATAGACGCCCCCGGCAAGGGGTCTTGACGGGGTCCTCTGACTGTCCCCGGCAAGGATCTTTCTGGGGGTATTTGGTCATACGCGGCAAGTCTCTTGCCGGGGGTCTTCGTCTTCTGGCCCCTTGTCTAGGTCTGCAGGCCCTTGGTCCCACAAAGATCTACATGCAACTGCCTAGGCGCCCCTGAATCTTGGTCTTGACATTGTCGATGGTGTCAGAGCTCTCAGACCCAAGGGTGGTGACCTTACTGGTGTTGGGCAAGTTGCCCCGGGAAGGCTCTTGCCGGGGCCACGTAGGCCGGCCCAGCAAGGGTGTTGCCGGGGGAGAAGTCCACCTCGCCCCTCTGTTCTTCATGCTTCTGGCTTGAGTGTTTCCTTGGAAGTCTCATGTTTATCCTTCTTCTACTCCGACAAGCGTGGCCGTGGGCGTGGCTACAACTGCCCGTGCACAAGTAAAGGGGTGCAGAAGGACCCCTACTTTTGTACACCGACATACGATTAGAGAAAGTGTTGTCAACACTGAAGAACATTTCAAGATGCGGAAAAAAGAGAGGAAGATGGAGAATGATCTTAGATTTTTTTTAAATTAGACTTTGCTAAGATTGTCTTGGCGAAGGAGGCGGCATTTTCCCAGTTGTTCAGTGCAAAACAGGTTCTTACTAAACTGAAAGCAGAGGTGGAGAAGACGAACCTGGCTGATCATGCATCAGTCGATTAGGGAAATGAATATATTGTTCTAATATTGTGCTTATGAAGGTGAACTAGCTATATGTTATATTGTGTTGTTGTCATGTAGCTATAGTACTATGATATTAAAATGTATTTATGTGCCTGATATGAAACTGGCAAACAACTGTTCGATATGAAATGTGATTTTGTGTAATACTGGAATTATTAATTGTAAACTAATAAACCTGCTAAATGGGTCTTGGAACTTTCCAAATGGTTCTAGCATTAAAAATGTGTGTGATGGATAGCCCAATGCCATATAGTTTTATTCATCAAACCGTGTGTGATATAGTTGAATAAAGCAGACAGTTAACGGAGGCAGAGCGTGTGTGATCATTACACCTATCACACACGAGGCTATACATAAAACTATGTGGGATATACATATGAACGAAAACGTTTGTCTAGGATTCACTGTGTGGGATGTGCATATGAAAAGAAACGTTTGTCTAGAATTCACACGGTGGGATGTGTAGACGAACGAAAGCGTTTGTCTGGGATTCACTATGCGGGATATACATACGGAAGGAAACATTTCTCTAGGACTCACTATGTGGGATGTACTTATGAACGGAAATGGTTAGGCCTGTATGATTGTATGTGATGGCTAGCCCGATGACACAGAGCTCATTTTGCCCATCGTGAGTGACCGGAGGGTCTATCCTCGACGGTTTCTAGGTCGTGTGGGAAGCACCCGTGATGTCCCACAAGTATAGGGGATCAATCGTAGTCCTTTCGATAAGTAAGAGTGTTGAACCCAACAAGGGGCAGAAGGAAATGACAAGCGGTTTTCAGCAAGGTAATGTTTGCAAGCAGTGAACATGTCGGTAACAGGTAGTTTGATAGCAAGATAATTTTGTAATGAGCAAGTAATGGTAACGGTAAATAAAATGCAGCTTGGTAGCACAATCCTTTTGTGGCAAAGGACGGGCCAAAACGATCTCTTATAATAAGCTAAGCGTTCTTGAGGGTACACGGGAATTTCATCTAGTCAGTTTCATCATGTTGGTTTGATTTGCATTCGCTACTTTGATAATTTGATATGTGGGTGCACCGGTGATTGGATGGTTTTCTTACTTGAAAAAACCTCCCACTTATGATTAACCCCCTCGCAAGCATCCGCAACTACGAGAAAAGTATTAAGATAAAATCTAACCATGACATTAAACATATGGATCCAAATCAGTCCCTTATGAAGTAGCGCATAAACTAGGGTTTAAGCTTCTGTCACTCTAGCAACCCATCATCTAATAACTACTCCACAATGCATTCCCTTAGGCCCAAAGATGGTGAAGTGCCATGTAGTCGATGTTCACATGACACCACTAAGGGAGTCACAACATACATATCATCAAATATCGAACACATATCAAATTCACATGATTACTTGCAACATGACTTATCCCATGACCTCTAGAACAAAAGTAAGTACTCACAAATGATATTAATGCTCAAGATCGTAGGGGTATTAAATAGCATAATGGATATGAACATATAATCTTCCACCAAATAAACCATATAGTAATCAACTACAAGATGTAATCAACACTACTGGTCACCCACATGTACCAATCTGAGGTTCCGGTACAAAGATTGAACACAAGTGATGAACTAGGGTTTTAGAGGAGATGGTGTTGTTGAAGATGTTGGTGAAGATTGGCCTCCAAAAGATGAGAGAGTTGCTGGTGATGACGATGCCTTTGATTTCCCCCTCTAGGAGGGAAGTTCCCCCGGCGGAATCGCTCCACCGGAGGGCAAAAGTACTCCTGCCCAAAGTTCCACCTCGAGACGGTGGCGCTCCATCCAGAAAGTCCTCTCCTTATTTTTTCTAGGTCAAAACATCTTATATACTAGAAGATGGGCAACAAAGGTGGGCCGAGCTGGCCACAGCCTTGGGGCCCTGTCACGCCCTGGTGTCTTGTGGTTTGATACATCTCCGTCGTATCTACTTTTCCTAACGATTTCTTCTTGTTTTGAACTATAATTTGCATGATTTGAATGAAACTAACCCGGACTGACGTTGTTTTCAGCAGAACTACCATGGTGTTGTTTTTGTGCAGAAATAAAAGTTCTCGGAATTGAACGAAACTTTTTGAAGAATTATTTCAGAATAAAAGAAAAATACTGGAGCCAAGAACCACCGAAGGGTGGCCCTGGGTGAGCACAACCCACCAGGGCGCCCACCTTCTAGGTGCACCCAGGTGGGTTGTGCCCACCTGGTGGCCCCATAGACCCTGAGTCCAACTCCATAAATATCGATATTTCCAGAAAAATGGGTGAGGAAGAATTATCTCGTTTTGCGATATAGAGCCGCTGCCACCTCCTATTCTTCATCGAGAGCCCAGATCTGGAGTCCGTTTGGGGCTCCAGGGATGGGAATCTCCGGTCTTCATCATCACGAACCCTCCTCCATCGCCAATTTCATGATGCTCTCCATCGGGAGTGAGTAATTCCTTCGTAGGCTCGCTGGTCGGTGAGGAGCTGGATGAGATTCATCATGTAATCGAGTAAGGTTTGTTAGGGCTTGATCCCTAGTATCCATTATGTTTGGAGATTGATGTTGTTATGACTTTGCCATGCTTAATGCTTGACACTTTGGGCCCGAGTGCCATGAATTCAGATCTTAACCATTTATGTTTACACCATTATATCTATGTTCAGGAGCCGATCTTGCAAGTCATATTCACCTACTATGTGTTATGATCCATAAACCCCGGAGTGACAGTATTTGGGATACTTTCCGGTGATGACCTTAGTTTGAGGAGTTCATGTATTCACTATGTGTTAATGCTTTGTTCTAGTACTCTATTAAAAGGAGGCCTTAATATCCCTTAGTTTCCTTGTGGATCCCGTTGCCACGGGAGGGTAGGACAAAAGATGTCAGACAAGTTCTTTCACGTATGACTATTTACAGAAAACATGCCTACATTATATTTATGATCTGGCTAGTTTTGTATCGCCCTAGGTTATGACTGTTACATGATGAATATCATCCAACAAATTGCCGATCCAATGCCTACGAATTTCCTACATATTGATCTTGCTAAGTTACTACTTTTGTTGTTATTGTTAAAACTTTTACAAAATTGTTCCTATCACTGTTACCGTTACTATTGCTGTTACCACTACTATCAAAACTATCATATTATTGTGCTACTAGACACTTTGTTGAAGATAATTAATCTCCAGGTGTGGCTGAATTGACAACTTAGTTGCTAATACTTGCAAATATTCTTTGGCTCCCCTTGTGCCAAATCTATAAATTTGGGTAGAATACTCTACCCTCGAAAACTGTTGCGACCCCCTATACTTGTGGGTTATCAAGACCTTTTTCTGGTGCTGTTGCCGAGGAGCATAGCTATATTTGTTGAGTTACTTGGGATTATTATGTATTTTTCATTATGAGGAATCTGAAGGACGAAAGAACTAAGATCTTTCCCTCAACAACAAGGGGAGGTAAGGAATTGCCATCTAGCTCTGCACTCGATTCTTCTTCAGTTATAAGTAAGCTTGCAACACCATAATCTGCTCTTAATCCTGATATGTCGCAAGTTATCGATGATGCTACTTCTGCTATGAATGATGTTATAGATGATGCTTATGATGATGCTAGTACCTTGCTTGATAAAACTGTGCCATTAGGTGAACTACTTAATGAACAACTTGCTAGAGCTAAAGATATTGAGAATGATGAAACTATTGAAACTGATGAAGTACTTGAAACTAGAAATCTTGAAATACGTATTAGATCTAGCCATCCTAGATATGAATTGCCAAAAGTACCAGAAGGTTATGTTATGGATGAGAAGACAACTATAGACTTTCTTACTTGCAATGATAGAGATAATCTTAAGAAATTATTATGCAAACTAAATGAAAAATCTTTGAATACTAGAATCAAATGTGATCCTAAGTTTGCTACTTCACCTATATGTGTTACTGATAAGGATTATGAGTTCTCTGTTGGCCTAGAGTTAATTACTTTGGTAGAATCTAGTCCTTTCCATGGCTATGAAACTGAAACCGTAGTGGCTCATCTTACTAAGCTAAATGACATATCCACCCTATTTGCTCATGATGAGAAAACTCACATTTATTGTATCCTCAAATTGTTTCCGTTTTCATTAACAGGTGATGCTAAGGCTTGGTACAATACTCTTACTCATCGTTGTGTGCATAGTTGATAAGTCCATTTTGCATCATGCTTATAAGTTGATATTTATTGCTTTATGGCCTGTTCATACATGTTTTGTCACAATACTTATGCATTTTCCCTCTTATTTTGCAAGGTTTACATGAAGAAGGGGGAATGCCGGCAGCTGGAATTCTGGGCTGGAAAAGGAGCAAACTCTCGATACATATTCTACACAATTCCAAAAGCCCCGAAACTCCACAGAACATTTTTTCGGAAAATATAAAAAATATTTGGCGGAAGAAATCCATGAGAGGGGCCACTGGCTGGCCTCGAGGGTGGGGGGCGCGCCCCCCTTCTTAGGGGGTGCCCCCTGCCTCGAGGGCCAGCCGGTGGGCCCCAGGTGCCCATCTTCTCCTATATGAAGCGTTTTGACCAGGAAAAAATCAAGAGGAGGCTTTCGGGATCAGACACCGCCATCTCGAGGCGGAACCGAGGCGGAAACCAATATAGGGCTCCGGCAGAGCTGTTCTGCCGGGGATACTTCCCTCCGGAAGGGGGAAATCATCACCGCTGTCATCACCAACAACTCTCCCATCTTTGGGAGAGCTATCTTCATCAACATCTTCACCAGCACCATCTCCTCTCAAATCCTAGTTCATCTCTTGTATCCAATCTTTGTATCCAAACCTCAGATTGGTACATGTAGGTTGCTAGTAGTGTTGATTACTCCTTGTAGTTGATGCTAGTTGGTTTATTTGGTGGAAGATCATATGTTCGGATCCATTATGCATATTAATACCCCTTTGATCATGAACAATATTATGTCTTGTGAGTAGTTTCTTTTGTTCCTGAGGACATGGGAGAAGTCTTGCTATCAGTAGTCATGTGAATTTGGTCTTCGTTCGATATTTTGATGAGATTTATGTTGTCTTTCCTCTAGTGGTGTCATGTGAACGTTAACTACATGACACTTCACCATTATTTGGGCCTAGAGGAAGGCATTGGGAAGTAATAAGTAGATGATGGGTTGCTAGAGTGACAGAAGCTTAAACCCTAGTTTATGCATTGCTTCGTAAGGGGCTGATTTGGATCCATATGATTTAGGCTATGGTTAGGTTTACCTTAATACTTCTTTTGTAGTTGCAGATTCTTGCATTTGAGGTTAATCATAAGTGGGAGGCTTGTCCAAGTAAGGGCAGCACCCAAGCACCGGGCCACCCACATACCAAATTATCAAAGTACCGAATGCGAATCAGACAATCGTGATGAAAACTAGCTTGACGATAATTCCCATATGTCCTCGGGAGCGCTTTACCTAGCATTAGAGTTTGTCCAGGCCTGTCCTTTGCTACAAAACGGATTGGGCCACCTTGCTGCACTTATTTACTTTTACTATTTGTCACTTGCTACCAATTATCTTATCACAAAACTATATGTTACCTATAATTTCAGTGCTTGCAGAAAATACCTTACTGAAAACTACCTATCATTTCCTTCTACTCCTCGTTGAGTTTAACGCTCTTACTTATCGAAAGGACTATGATAGATCCCCTACACTTGTGGGTCATCAAGACTCTTTTCTGGTGTCGTTGTCGGGGAATGAAGCGCCTTTGGTAAGGAAAAATTTATATAGTGTGCTGAAATTTATTGTCACTTGTTACTATGGCTCAAAATCCTTTGAGGTGCTTGTTTGGGGTATCTTCACCCCGAGCAGAAGAGTTTCTCCTCAACCTACTGCACCTAATGAAAATGTTTGCTTCGAGATTCCTTCGGGTATGATAGAGAAACTGCTTGAAAATCCTTATACAGGAGATGGAACACTTCACACCGATTTACACCTAATCTATGTGGATGAAGTTTGTGGATTGTTTAAGCTTGCAGGTATGCCCGAGGATGTTATCAATCAGAAGGTCTTACCTTTATCTTTGAAGGGAGATGCATTGACATGGTTTAGGCTATGCGATGATATGGAATCTTGGAACTATAATCGTCTGAAGTTGGAATTTCATCAGAAGTTCTACCCTATGCACCAGGTTCATCGTGATCGTAATTATATTTATAATTTCTGGCTTCGCAAAGGAGAAAGCATCGCTCAAGCTTGGGGGAGGCTTAAGTCAATGTTATATTCATGCCCCAATCATGAGCTCTCAAGAGAAATGATCATTCAAAATTTTTATGCTCGGCTTTCTCATGATAATCACTCCATGCTCGATACTTCTTGTTATGGCTCTTATATGATGAAGACTATTGACTTCAAATGGGATTTATTGGAAAGAATTAAACGCAACTCCGAAGATTGGGACCTCGATGAAGGTAAGGAGTCAGGTATGACCCCCATGTTTGATTGTGTTAAAGCTTTTATGGATACCGATGTTTTCCGTGAGTTTAGCACTAAATATGGACTTGACCCTGAGATAGTAGCTTCTTTCTGTGAATCTTTTGCTACTCATGTTGATCTCCCCAAGGAGAAGTGGTTTAAATACCACCCCCTGTTGAAGTTAAAGTAGTTGCACCTTTTAAAGTTGAAGAAAAGACAATCACTTATAATGTTGATCCTGTCATTCCTACAACTTATATTGAGAAACCACCTTTCCCTGTTAGGATAAAGGATCATGCTCAAGCTTCAACTGTAGTTCGTAAGAGTAGTACTAGAACACCTACACCCTCTGAGCAAATTAAAGTTGAACCTAGTGTTGCTATGGTTAAAGATCTCTTGGTAGAAGATTTAGATGGACATGTTATTTATCTCTAAGAAGAGTTTGCTAGGATAGCCAAACCCAATGCTAGGAATAAACATAAACCTGTCGTAGGCTTGCCAGTTATCTCTGTCAAGATAGGAGATCATTGCTATCATGGTTTATGTGGCATAGGTGCTAGTGCGAGCATTATCCCTTTTGATCTATATAACGAAATTATGCATGATATTGCACCTGTTGAGTTAGAAGGGATTGATGTTACTATTAAGCTTGCTAATAGAGATACTATTTCACTAGTTGGGATCGTTAGAGATATTGAAGTCTTGTGTGGGAAGGTTAAATACCCTGCTGATTTTCTTGTTCTTAGTTCCCCACAAGATGCTTTCTGTCCCATTATATTTGGTAGACCCTTCTTGAATACTATTAATGCCAAGATAGACTGTGTGAAGGACATTGTTACTGTCGGATTAGGGGATATGTCTCATGATTTTAACTTTGCTAAATTCCGTAGACAACCCCTTGAAAAGGCATCACCCAGTAAGGATGAACTTATTGGTCTTTCTTCTATTGCCGTGCCACCTAATGATCCTTTAGAACAATACTTGCTAGACCATGAAAATGATATGCATATGAATGAGAGAAGGGAGATAGATGAAATATTCCTTACACAGGGACCTATATTGAAAAACAACTTGCCTGTTGAAATCTTAGGGGATCCTCCTCCACCCAAGGGTGATCTCGTGTTTGAACTTAAACATTTACCTGATAATCTTAAGTATGTTTATCTTGATGAAAAGAAGATATATCATGTTATTATTAGTGCTAACCTTTCAGAGCATGAAGACGAAAGATTATTGAAAACTCTGAAGAAGCACCGAGCTGCTATTGGATATACTCTGGATGATCTTAAGGGCATTAGTCCCACTATATGTCAACACAAGATAAAATTGGAAGAAAATGCTAAACCAGTTATTGATCATCAACGACGGTTAAATCCTAAGATGAAAGAAGTGGTAAGGAAGGAAATTCTAAAGCTTCTAGAGGCAGGTATTATCTATCCCATTGTTGATAGCCAGTGGGTAAGTCCTATCCATTGCATTCCTAAGAAAGGAGTTATGACTGTAGTCCCCAATGATAAAGATGAATTGATCCCGAAAAGAATAGTTACAGGTTATAGGATGGTAATTGATTTTCGTAAGTTAAATAAAGCTACTAAGAAAGATCATTACCCCTTGCCATTTATTGATCAAATGCTAGAAAGATTATCCAAACATACTCATTTCTACTTTCTAGATGGTTATTTTGGTTTCTCTCAAATACCTGTGTCAAAAGGGGATCAAGAAAAGACTACCTTCACTTGTCCTTTCGGTACTTTTGCTTATAGACTTATGCCTTTTGGTTTATGTAATGTACCTGCTACCTTTCAAAGATGCATGATGGCTATATTCTCTGATTTTTGTGAAAAGATTGTTGAAGTGTTCATGGATGATTTCTCTGTTTACGGAACTTCTTTTGATGATTGCTTAAGCAACCTTGATCGAGTTTTGCAGAGATGCGAAGACACTAACCTTGTCTTGAATTGGGAGAAGTGCCACTTTATGGTTAATGAAGGCATTGTCTTGGGACATAAAATTTCTGAAAGAGGTATTGAAGTTGACAAAGCTAAGGTTGATGCTATTGAAAGGATGCCATGCCCTAAGGATATCAAAGGTATACGAAGTTTCCTTGGTCATGCCGGGTTTCATAGGAGGTTCATGAAGGACTTCTCCAAAATCTCCAGGCCTCTGAGTAATCTTTTACAAAAAGATATTCCTTTTGTCTTTGATGATGATTGTCTAGAAGCATTTGAAATACTTAAGAAAGCATTGATCTCTGTACCTATTGTCCAGCCTCCTGACTGGAATTTACCCTTTGAGATTATGTGCGATGCTAGTGATTATGCTGTAGGAGCTGTTCTAGGGCAAAGAGTTGATAAGAAATTGAATGTTATCCAGTATGCTAGTAAAACCCTAGATAGTGCCCAAAGAAATTATGCTACCACTGAGAAAGAATTTTTAGCAGTTGTGTTTGCTTGTGATAAGTTTAGACCCTATATCTTTGATTCTAAAGTAACTATTCACATTGATCATCCTGCTATCAAATACCTTATGGAAAAGAAAGATGCTAAACCTAGACTCATTAGATGGGTTCTCTTGCTGCAAGAATTTGACTTGCATATTATTGATAGAAAGGGGGCTGAGAACCCCGTAGCAGATAACTTGTCTAGGTTAGAGAATATACTTGATGACCCACAACCTATTGATGATAGCTTTCCTGATGAACAACTAGCTGTCATAAGTACTTCTCGTACTGCTCCATGGTATGCTGATTATGCTAATTATATTGTTGCTAAGTTTATACCTCCTAGCTTCACATATCAGCAAAAGAAAAAGTTCTTCTATGATTTAAGACATTACTTTCGGGATGACTCACATCTTTATAAAGAAGTAGATGGTATTATTAGACGTTGTGTACCTGAGCATGAACAGGAATAGATCTTACGCAAGTGCCACTCCGAAGCTTATGGAGGACACCATGCGGGAGATAGAACTGCACACAAGGTATTGCAATCCGGTTTTTATTGGCCTACTCTCTTCAAGGATGCCCGTAAGTTTGTCTTATCTTGTGATGAATGTCAAAGAATCGGTAATATTAGTAGACGACAAGAAATGCCCATGAATTATTCACTTGTTATTGAACCATTTGATGTTTGGGGCTTTGATTATATGAGACCTTTTCCTTCCTCTAATGGGTACACACATATCCTAGTTGCTGTTGATTACGTTACTAAGTGAGTAGAAGCTATTCCAACTAGTAGTGCTGATCATAACACCTCTATTAAGATGCTTAAAGAAGTTATATTTCCGAGGTTTGGAGTCCCTAGATATCTAATGACAGATGGTGGTTCACACTTTATTCATGGTGCTTTCCGTAAGATGCTTGCTAAGTATGATGTCAACCATTGAATTGCATCACCTTATCATCCACAGACTAGTGGTCAAGTAGAACTAAGTAATAGGGAGTTGAAATTAATCTTGCCAAAGACAGTTAATAGGTCTAGAAAGAATTGGTCCAAGAAACTAGATGATGCATTATGGGCCTATAGAACTGGATACAAAAATCCTATTTGTATGTCTCCATATAAGATGGTATATGGAAAAGCTTGTCACTTACCTCTTGAGCTAGAACATAAGGCATATTGGGCTATCAAAGAGCTCAATTATGATTTCACACTTGCCGGTGAAAAGAGGCTATTTGATATTAGCTGTCTTGATGAATGGAGAACCCAGGTCTACGAGAATGCCAAGTTATTTAAAGAAAAAGTTAAAAGATGGCATGACAAAAGGATACAAAAGCGTGAGTTTAACGTAGGTGATTATGTTTTGCTATTCAACTCTCGCTTAAGATTTTTTGCAGGAAAACTTCTCTCCAAGTGGGAAGGACCTTACGTTATCCAGGAGGTCTATCGTTCCGGTGCCATAAAGATCAACAACTTCGAGGGCACAAATCCGAAGGTGGCGAATGGTCAAAGGATCAAACATTATATCTCAGGTAATCCTATAAATGTTGAAACTAATATTATTGAAACCATAACCCCGGAGGAATACATAAGGGACACTTTCCAGAACGATTCAGCCTCCGAAAAGGAAGAGGTACGTGATACGGTAAGTAAACCGACTCCATAACAGTTCTAAAGGCAATTTTTCTCCGTTTTGGAATATTTAGAAAAATAGAAAAATATACCGCAGTCCGGAGGAGACACGGGGCCTCCTCGAGGGTAGGGGGCGCGCCACCCTTCCCAGGGCGCGCCCCCTGGCTCGAGGGCACCCCATGTGTCCCCTCGACTCTATTTTCTTGTGGGTTACTCCTTTTGTTCGGGAAAAATTCATTATATATACTCCCGAAGGTTTTGACCTCTGTATCACGCAGAATTCCTCTGTTTTCGTTTCGAGCTGTTGTTTTTGACAGATCCAGATTATCATGGCGTCCTCCAACACCCCCAAGGACCAGTTCTTCGAGAAATGTCATCAATCCCTAACTTGCGGGGGTGCTGCATCACCCCCATGGAGTTGCATGAGGGGGTGCTGCAAATCCGTGATGTTGAAGGGCCGAGGAGGACCGGAAGCGTGGAGACAAGACTCGAAGCAATGGAGCAACAAGTTTTCAAGTGCCAAGGTATGGTGGAACAAGGTCTCAACGCCAACCACATGATGATCTCGGAGCTTGCCAACAACCTCAAGATGGACTCAAGGATCTTCGGAGAAGCCATCTCCAATCTTCAAGAGAAGATCGATCACCTCGAAGCCCAAATCTATGACCTGCAAAACCAAAACTGTGAATATGAATATAGACTCAAGAACATGAGTTTGGCTGCAGATTTGAGTATCCCGAAGACTCGATCATCCTTCTATGATGGTGAGCCCATGCCTTGGAAGAACAACATGCCTACATCAGCAACAACTCCATCATCACCAACCCCGAAGAAGGAGACATAATCATATGGGTATGGTCATTCCCCTTGGAAACTTCCAAGCTTGGGGGAGTGACCCGGTATCGTATCAACATCACTCCTATATTTACCGTTTTACTTAGTTTGATCCTTTTGGTAGTATCTTGATCAATTAGAATAAAGTTAGCATGATCCAGTTGTTAGCTTTTGTTTTGTGAGCTTTATTCTTTGTAATCGAGTCCGAGAGCTATATAATAAAGATTAGTGTTGAGTCAAGGGCTTGATTTCCTCACTTGGGTCATGATAAAAAGAAAGAAAACAAAAAGAGTATCAAAGAGATCATATCGATCTTATGGGAAGTAATGACTTCACATACAAGAGTATGATAAATAAAAGTTGTTGGGAGGTGACAAACATACTTTTGGTCATCGCTGCAATTAATAGGAAGTAATAAAATAAGAGAGGCTTCACATACAAATATACTATCTTGGACATCTTTTATGATTGGGAGCACTCATTAAAGTATGACATGCTAAAGAGTTGATGTTGGACAAGGAAGACAACATAATATGTTATGTCTTCTTATATCCGAAATAAAGTATATTGTCATGGATCTTCCAACATGTTGAGCCTGCCATTCTCCCTCTTGCTAGCCAAACTTCCTTGCACTAAGTAGAGATACTACTTGTGCTTCCATATATCCTTAAACCCAGTTTTGCCATGAGAGTCCACCATAACTACCTATGAATTGAGAAAGATCCTTCCAAGTAAGTTGTCATGTTGCAAACCCTCTAAAATATGTATGATTTATTAGTGTGGGAGAAACTAGCTTTATACGAGCTTGTGATATGGAAGTAATAAAAGCGACGGACTGCATAATAAAGGTCCTTATCACAAGTGGCAATATAAAGCCAAGTTCCTCTATGCTAAGACTTTGTGCATCCAACCATAAAAACACATGACAACCTCTACTTCCCTTTGCGACGGGCCTATCTTTTATTCTTGTCTTACAAGTGTCAAGGTGAAATCCACCTTTCCTTTTTACATTTTATCCTTTGGTAAGCACATTGTGTTGGAAAGATCCTGATATATATACCCACTTGGATGTAAGTTTTCATGATCTATTACTGTTGACATTACCCTTGAGGTAAAAGGTTGGGAGGCAACACCGTAAGCCCCTATCTTTCTCTGTGTCTGTCGGTGTACTAAGGTAGGGGTACCTCAGTACCCCAACTTGTGCACGGGCAGTTGCAGCTTCCCGCGGCAGGGTTTACCGCGTGCTCGCCGGAGACCTTCCTGCTCCCTATCAAACCATTCAAAAGCAAAGTATACAAGAAAGAAGACCGAGACCCCGGCAAGAGGAGCTTGCCGGGAAGGCCGTGCCAGGCTCAAGATTACATCGTTCACGCAAGGCCCTGGCAAGAGGAGCTTGCCAGGAAGACTAGAAGATTATGTCATAGAAGATACGCCCCGGCGAGGGCCCGGGGAGCGGCAAGCTCCCGGGTCCGGCAAGACCAAGACCCCGGCAAGGTGCTTGCCGGGAGAGTTGCGCTGTGTGCCCGCGCTCCAGCTCATCGGCCCACGCGTCGCCCTGGGGCCTGTCCAGGGACGCGTGGTGGATGGCTGTGCAGCCTGGTGGACACGGTGGCACTCCACGGTGGTGGATCCATCGCCGTGGCAGACGGAGACGCAATGGCGGGAGCTTTTGGGGTCGACGGCGACGGGCATTAAATGCCCTTGTCCCCCACTGTCAAGTTAGGTGAAGATCACTGTTCACGCACTGTAGCTCCACTGTTCCCGCATTGTTACAACTACCACCTCTTTTACGTTTTTACCCCTTTCTCCTATGTTGACACCTGTCGGTGACCCCTTGCACTATAAAAGGAGGCCCATGCACAACGTGGAGGGGGTTCGGAACCTAGATCACTCATACACTCGGTGTAGCTGCTTCTTCAAGCTCCCGAGCTCTCCAACTTAATACACAACCAAGCAGGAGTAGGGTTTTACGCGTCTACCGCGGCCTGAACCTGGGTAAAACTGCCCGCGTGCTCGCTACGATCTGCTCTTCGTGCTCCCTCCGCCCTCTTACCGCACAGACAAGGGGCTCCGGTCCCATAGGTGTTCGTGGCGGACAGTTTCCCCCGACATCTTTGGCGCGCCAGGTAGGGGGCGTCGAGGTTGTGCGAACCTGATCCGGCGTTCGCGCGGGCGCATTCTACATCAACCTATCCAGTTCCATCAGCAACTTCATCAACAACAGCTCCATGGCCCCGAAGAAGAAGGCTTCGGAGGTCGGAGGCCCGTCTGCGTCTCATCCGCCGCCACCAGAGCCAATGGTGGGCGGGGGAGACGCCGTCGGAAGGGTGGTCGCCGGCGAGGACACTCACGGCGCCACCAGGTCCAAGAACAGGACGGACGACCGAACCTCGGTCTCCGTGGACGCGCCGCGTCCATCTCAGCACACGACAACCCAGCAGCGCCATACCACAGGAGGTGGTATCCGCTTGCTGGGGCAAGGCCAAACCGGAGGCTCGCGGGACGCCCCAGACCCCCGTCCGGGCACAAGCAAAGCGAAGGCGCCGGCGCGGGACCCCGCTCCTTCTAACGTCGTTAGAAGTCCGAGCGTATCCCGCTCCTCGCACCGCTCGCCTGCGTTCCCCTCCACTCCAGCAGAAGCGCTCGCAAGGGCGCAACTGCTCCTCGATTTCCCTCCAGCGGCAGACAAGGCCGAGGACTGGAGGGCCACCATCCAGAGCCTGATCGCCTTCGCCAACAACGATTCTCCACAGCAGCCGTCGGCCTCGCGGCCGCGGCAAGCTGAGAAGACGAAGGCCGACGGCGACAAGACCGCCGGGGGTGCGACAAGCGTGCACTCCCCGCCGCAAAAGCAGAAGACGCCGCCCCGACGGAACAACGCTGACGATGGCTCCACAGCCTCGTCGGATCCGCGGGCCCGTCGGGACCAGCGCCAGGTCCTCGACGACCGGCAACAAGAAGACGCTCGAACAAGAATCGAGCGCCGCCGAGAAGCTCGGCGACAATCAGACCGAAGAGCTGGGAACGCTGTCGACGCGCACGCGCCCGGTGAACCTGGCGACTTGCCGTACGCGGCAGGCTGCCCTGCGTTCACCCGCGAGCTGCGGCGCGTACAGTGACCCAGCATGAAGAATTTCAAGCACGACGTACTGGAGAAGTATGACGGCAAGACGCACCCCTCGGAATTCCTCAGCGTCTACACCATCGCAGTGCAAGCTGCCGGGGGGCGCGACGAGAAGATCTTGGCGAACTACTTCCCGCTCGTGCTTAAGCCGAACGTCCGTTCGTGGCTTATGCACTTGCCGGAAGGTTCCATCTCTTCTTGGGCCGACCTTTGCCACCAGTTTGTTGGCGCCTTCACCGGCGGCCACAAACCCCACGGCCAGGAGAGCGATCTCCACATTCTGGCCCAGAAGGAAGGAGAAACCCTGCGCAAATACATCCAACGCTTCAGCCGTGTGCAGCACAACATCCCTGATGTCCACCCTGCCGCGGTTATCAGCGCGTTCCACCAGAACGTGCGTAACCGCCGCATGCGTGAAGAAATGGCGATGACCAAGATTCGGGGTGTCAGCGAGCTCTATGCTCTGGCTGACAAGTGCGCACGCGCAGAAGAGGGGAGGAGACTCCCCGGGGAGGATGCTGGCGCAGGAGGAAGCGACAGCGACGACACCGCCCCGGCAAAGAAGAGCCGGCGGCGGAACAACAGAAGGAAGGGCAAGAAAGAGGTGCTTGCCGTCGAGAAGTCCGGCAAGGAGGCTCCCGCCAAGCAAACACAGGCTGGCGGCTCCGGCAAGGAGCCTGCCCCTGTAGCGGCAGCTGACAAGCAGGACGGCTCCGACAAGCAAAACTGTAAGATCCACCGCACCAAGGGTCACGATCTTTCCAACTGCAAGCGCGTTGAGTATCTCGTCGAGCAGCAGAAGGCTGAGTACGAGAGGCGCGACAAGGAGAAGGCCCAAGGTGGCGGCGAAGAGCCAAGCAAGAAGCGGCCGTTCAACGGCCGGGGAGGACGCCGCGGCAAGGCCAAGCAGCGGCAAGGAGATCGACCTCCCCGGGGCCGCGACAAGGACGAAGATGACGACGAAGACATGGAGGACGAGGATAACAGCGAGCAGGAGTTCCAGAAGGCTACGGAGGTCCTGTGCGTCGACGGTGGCGCCTCTCTGCACACCTCCCACCGCCAGCTCAAGCAGTGGGTGCGTGAGGTGAATGCAGCAGAGCCGCCCGTGGAGTCGCGCAGGCTCCTCAAATGGTCCAGCACGCCCATCATTTTTGATCTTGAGGATCACCCTGACCGCACCACTGCGGTCGGGTGCTTGCCGATGCTGGTCTCACCCACCATCCGCAACCTCAAGGTCACCAAAGTGTTGGTTGACGGCGGGGCCGGGCTGAACTTGATCTCCTCTGCTGTGATCAAGAAACTCCAGATTCCAGATGGCGAGCTCGAAGAGACCGGTTCTTTCCAAGGAATCAACCCGGGAAGGAGCAAGCCCAAGGGAAAGATCACTCTGCCGGTGACCTTTGGCGGGGAGCTCAACTTCAGAACTGAGCGCATCACTTTTGACGTTGCCGATATTCCATTGCCCTACAATGGAATACTCGGCCGTCCTGCCCTCGCCAAGTTCATGGCAGCTTCCCATTATGCTTACAACGTACTCAAGATGCCGGGGCCGATAAGCGTCATCACTGTCCACGGCGACAAGAAGGATGCGCTTGTCTGCGCCGACAAGATCTACCGGGATGCGGCAGCTGCGGCCGAGAAGGATACTCTTGCCGCTGAAGCTCCCGGGGGGAAGAAGACGAAGACCAAGTCCGACAAGTGCTCTGGGGCCCACTCCGGCAACCGCACCTCTTCGGAGTGCTGCGCTGCCGTCGAGGACGTTCCATCGAGCTCCACCGGCAAGAGTAAGAAAGGAATGGCCGCTCCTCCGGCAACCAAGAAAGTGTCCGCCAAGGAGGACGGCACTGGTGGTACCTTCACCATCAGTGCCACGCTTGACAGCAAATAGGAAAGCGCGCTCGTTGCCTTCCTGCGGGCGAATGTCGATGTGTTTGCCTGGCAGCCATCTGACATCCCCGGTGTTCCCAGGAAGGTAATTGAGCACAAGCTTGCTGTCTGTCCTCATGCGCGGCCCATCAAGCAGAAAGTGAAGAAGCAAGCCGTGGAGCGCGAAGAATTCATGAACGAAGAGATCAAGAAGTTAGAAGCAGCAGGCCTGGTTAGAGGTGTGATCCATCCGACGTGGTTGGCAAATCCGGTCGTCGTGCGCAAGGCCAATGGGAAGTGGAGACTGTGTATAGACTTCACCGATGTGAATAAAGCATGTCCCAAGGATCCATTCCCTTTGCCGCGCATTGACCAGATCGTTGACTCCACTGCCGGATGTGAGCTACTCTGTTTTCTTGATGCATACTCAGGCTATCATCAGATCTTTATGGCCAAAGAGGATGAAGAGAAGACTGCATTTATCACTCCATGTGGCACTTATTGCTTCATACGCATGCCATTTGGACTGAAGAATGCAGGCTCAACCTTTGCAAGGGTAGTATATACTGCTTTCGAGCCACAGATCCACAGAAATGTAGAGGCTTACATGGATGACATCGTGGTGAAGAGCAAGAGCAAGGATACCCTGATCCAAGATTTAGAAGAGACATTTCAGAACCTGCGCAGGATACAGCTCAAGTTGAACCCCGAGAAGTGCGTCTTCGGAGTCCCCTCCGGCAAGCTTCTCGGGTTCTTTGTGTCACAGAGGGGGATTGAAGCCAACCCCGACAAGATTAAAGCCATTGAGCAGATAGAGGCCCCAAAGCGCGTCAAGGATGTCAGGAGGCTTGCAGGATGTGTGGCTGCCCTCAGTAGGTTCATTTCAAAGTCTGCAGAACGCGCCCTACCTTTCTTCAAAATCTTGAAGAAGGCAGGTCCCATGAAGTGGACTCCGGAAGCGGAGGCGGCGCTGCAGGATTTAAAATGGTACCTGTCCTCCACTCCAATACTTGTCGCACCTAGACCACAGGAAAAGTTGTTGCTATACCTAGCGGCAACCAACCAAGTGGTTAGTGCTGCGTTAGTAGCGGAGAGGGAGTCCGACGAGGAATCAGCACCACCGGCAAGCGAATCCAGCGACAAACAGGGGGCTGCTCCGGCAAGCTCTGGCCCCGACAAGGACAACTCTGCGCAGGAACAGGATGAGGTGCGGAAGAAGATGGTGCAGCGCCCAGTGTATTTTGTGAGTTCCCTTCTCCAGGGGGCTAGGTCAAGGTACTCTGGTTTGCAAAAGTTGCTTTTCGGCCTCCTCATGGCCTCGAGAAAGCTGCGCCATTACTTCCAAGCCCATGAGATAACAGTAGTCACTCGCTTTCCGCTGAAGAGGATATTGCACAACCCAGAAGCAACAGGCAGGATCGTTGAGTGGGCACTGGAGCTGTCGAGCTTTGGGCTCAAATTTGAAAGTACTTCAACCATACAGAGCCGAGCTTTGGCAGAATTCATAGCTGAGTGGACCCCAACGCCCGACGAAGAAGTCCAAGAAACAAGTGCACCCGTACAAGAAGCGACAAGTGAATGGGTAATGTATTTTGATGGTGCCTTCTCGCTGCAAGGCGCCGGTGCTGGCGTTGTACTCATCGCGCCCACCGGAGAGCACCTCAAATATGTTATCCAGATGCACTTTCCCAGGGAGCAAGCGACAAACAACACTGCCGAATATGAAGGCTTGCTTGCCGGCCTCAGGATTGCGGCCGAACTTGGGATCAGGAAGCTGATTGTGCGGGGAGATTCTCAGTTGGTGGTCCGGCAAGTCAACAAGAGTTATCAGAGCCCTTTGATGGAAGCTTATGTAGATGAAGTGAGGAAGCTTGAGGAGCACTTTGAAGGTCTGCAAATGGAGCACGTCCCGAGAGCTCAAAACGAAATAGCAGATGGCCTTTCAAAGTGTGCGTCGATGAAGTTACCTGTGGAACCAGGGACCTTCTTGCACAAGCTGACTCAACCATCCGTTACACCATCAATTGGGCAGCCCAAGAAGAGAAAATTGGTCTCCGACGACTACTTGCCGGCGGATCTTCCAGAAACCGCCGCCAAGGTCCCCAAGATCAACAACCAGAACGCTGAGGAACAGTTTGCTCCTGCAGGTCCTCGGGCTTGTACAGTTGAAGCAAGTGTTCCCGACAAGCCTCGCCCCGGCGAGCTTGCCGGGGGACCATCAGCTCCGGCAGAGCCAGAGGTTCTTGCCGTAGAAGCTGAGGTCCCCGCAGCGGCCCTCGAGCCTTTAGTCCTTGCCGTTGAGCCGCGGGCTCCGGCATGGGCACAGCAGATAGTCCGTTTCCTGCAAACTGGGGAACTTCCCGACGACCCTCAAGAGATAGAGAAGATAACCAGGCAGTCAAGTATGTACCAGTTCGTGGATAACGAGCTGTACAGAAGAAGACTCAATGGTGTCAGGTTGAAGTGCATCTCCAGGGAAGATGGACAGAAGCTGTTGGCAGAAATACACGGAGGCATATGCGGCCACCATATTGGCGCAAGGGCGCTTGCCGGGAAAGCTTTCCGGCAAGGGTTCTTTTGGCAAGAAGCCCTCCAAGATGCAACTGCACTAGTAACCAAGTGTGAAGCGTGCCAGTTCCATGCAAAGCAGATTCATCAGCCAGCTCAAGCTCTCCAAACAATCCCTTTGTCCTGGCCCTTCTCGGTCTGGGGGCTCGATATCCTCGGCCCCTTCCCCCGAGCCGTCGGGGGCTTTGAGTACTTGTACGTTGCAATCGACAAGTTCACAAAGTGGCCAGAAGTGGAGCCAGTGAGAAAGGTGACAGCACAGTCAGCGGTCAGGTTCTTCAGGTCAATTGTTTGCCGTTTCGGAATCCCCAACAGGATCATCACCGACAACGGTACACAATTTACTAGTCGCACCTTCATGCAGTACGTCCAAGACCTTGGTGCCAAGGTCTGTTTCGCTTCTGTTGCTCACCCGAGGAGCAACGGTCAAGCGGAGAGGGCCAATGCTGAAGTGCTGCGCGGACTCAAGACAAGGACCTTTGACAGGCTGCGCAAGTGCGGAAGAAATTGGATAGAGGAGCTACCGGCGGCTCTTTGGTCAATCAGAACGACACCAAGTCGAGCCACCGGACAGACACCCTTTGCTCTAGTCTATGGAGCAGAGGCAGTTCTCCCCACGGAACTCGTATACGGATCTCCTCGAGTGCTCGCTTATGATGAGCTCGAGCAAGAGCAACTGCGGCAAGATGATGCATTGCTCCTCGAGGAGGGACGTCTCCAGGCTGCTGTACGAGCTGCTCGATACCAGCAAGCCTTGCGTCGCTACCATAGCCGCAAGGTCAAGGCCAGGAGTCTCGAGGAAGGCGACCTTGTTCTTCGGCGTGTTCAGTCCGCCAAGAATTCCAACAAGTTGACGCCGAAGTGGGAAGGCCCTTATCGGGTGAGGCAAGTCACGAGGCCCGGCGCTGTCCGCCTCGAGACCGAAGAAGGCTTACCGGTGAGCAACTCCTGGAACATAGAGCATCTTCGCAAGTTTCACCCATAAGGCGCGGTTGCCGTGATCCGCTCCGGCAACCACCTTTTGTACAAGCTTTGCCGCTGTTGCATGTAACCCTTTGTACAAAGCCGGGCGCAGACCCCGTGCATCAGTAAAGATTTCGTGTTTTGCGCTATTTGCCATTTGCATGCTTTTCTCTGTTATTTGCATGTGTTATTTGGCATCTTGTGCAACATACACATCCGGTAAGCGTTACAACGCCGAAAGGCAATATATTTGTTTCCCTCTTCTTTTTCCTTGCCTTTTAAGCAGAAGGAACGTTCCTCGCGCACAAGTTTGCCGGGGGGGGGGGGGGGGGGGGGGGGGGGGGGGG
>LR738715.1:490811700-490834631 GCA_902687465.1 Secale cereale | reverse complement strand
GAAGATGCTCTATGTTCCAGGAGTTGCTCACCGGTAAGCCTTCTTCGGTCTCGAGGCGGACAGCGCCGGGCCTCGTGACTTGTCTCACCCGATAAGGGCCTTCCCACTTCGGCGTCAACTTGTTGGAGTTCTTGGCGGACTGAACACGCCGAAGAACAAGGTCACCTTCCTCGAGACTCCTGGCCTTGACCTTGCGGCTATGATAGCGGCGCAAGGCTTGCTGGTATCGAGCAGCTCGCACAGCAGCCTGGAGACGTCCCTCCTCAAGGAGCAATGCATCATCTTGTCGCAGTTGCTCTTGCTCGAGCTCATCATAAGCGAGCACTCGAGGAGATCCGTATACGAGTTCCGTGGGGAGAACTGCCTCTGCTCCATATACTAGAGCAAAGGGTGTCTGTCCGGTGGCTCGACTTGGTGTCGTTCTGATTGACCAAAGAGCCGCCGGTAGCTCCTCTATCCAATTTCTTCCGCACTTGCGCAGCCTGTCAAAGGTCCTCGTCTTGAGTCCGCGCAGCACTTCAGCATTGGCCCTCTCCGCTTGACCGTTGCTCCTCGGGTGAGCAACAGAAGCGAAACAGACCTTGGCGCCAATGTCTTGGACGTATTGCATGAAGGTGCGACTAGTGAATTGTGTACCGTTGTCGGTGATGATCCTGTTAGGGATCCCGAAACGGCAAACAATCGACCTGAAGAACCTGACCGCTGACTGTGCTGTCACCTTTCTCACCGGCTCCACTTCTGGCCACTTTGTGAACTTGCCGATTGCAACGTACAAGTACTCAAAGCCCCCGACGGCTCGGGGGAAGGGGCCGAGGATATCGAGCCCCCAGACCGAGAAGGGCCAGGACAAAGGGATTGTTTGGAGAGCTTGAGCTGGCTGATGAATCTGCTTTGCATGGAACTGGCACGCTTCACACTTGGTTACTAGTGCAGTTGCATCTTGGAGGGCTTCTTGCCAAAAGAACCCTTGCCGGAAAGCTTTCCCGGCAAGCGCCCTTGCGCCAATATGGTGGCCGCATATGCCTCCGTGTATTTCTGCCAACAGCTTCTGTCCATCTTCCCTGGAGATGCACTTCAACCTGACACCATTGAGTCTTCTTCTGTACAGCTCGTTATCCACGAACTGGTACATACTTGACTGCCTGGTTATCTTCTCTATCTCTTGAGGGTCGTCGGGAAGTTCCCTAGTTTGCAGGAAACGGACTATCTGCTGTGCCCATGCCGGAGCCCGCGGCTCAACGGCAAGGACTAAAGGCTCGAGGGCCGCTGCGGGGACCTCAGCTTCTACGGCAAGAACCTCTGGCTCTGCCGGAGCTGATGGTCCCCCGGCAAGCTCGCCGGGGCGAGGCTTGTCGGGAACACTTGCTTCAACTGTACAAGCCCGAGGACTTGCAGGAGCAAACTGTTCCTCAGCGTTCTGGTTGTTGATCTTGGGGACCTTGGCGGCGGTTTCTGGAAGATCCGCCGGCAAGTAGTCGTCGGAGACCAATTTTCTCTTCTTGGGCTGCCCAATTGATGGTGTAACGGATGGTTGAGTCAGCTTGAGCAAGAAGGTCCCTGGTTCCACAGGTAACTTCATCGACGCACACTTTGAAAGGCCATCTGCTATTTCGTTTTGAGCTCTCGGGACGTGCTCCATTTGCAGACCTTCAAAGTGCTCCTCAAGCTTCCTCACTTCATCTACATAAGCTTCCATCAAAGGGCTCTGATAACTCTTGTTGACTTGCCGGACCACCAACTGAGAATCTCCCCGCACAATCAGCTTCCTGATCCCAAGTTCGGCCGCAATCCTGAGGCCGGCAAGCAAGCCTTCATATTCGGCAGTGTTGTTTGTCGCTTGCTCCCTGGGAAAGTGCATCTGGATAACATATTTGAGGTGCTCTCCGGTGGGCGCGATGAGTACTACGCCAGCACCGGCGCCTTGCAGCGAGAAGGCACCATCAAAATACATTACCCATTCACTTGTCGCTTCTTGTACGGGTGCACTTGTTTCTTGGACTTCTTCGTCGGGCGTTGGGGTCCACTCAGCTATGAATTCTGCCAAAGCTCGGCTCTGTATGGTTGAAGTACTTTCAAATTTGAGCCCAAAGCTCGACAGCTCCAGTGCCCACTCAACGATCCTGCCTGTTGCTTCTGGGTTGTGCAATATCCTCTTCAGCGGAAAGCGAGTGACTACTGTTATCTCATGGGCTTGGAAGTAATGGCGCAGCTTTCTCGAGGCCATGAGGAGGCCGAAAAGCAACTTTTGCACACCAGAGTACCTTGACCTAGCCCCCTGGAGAAGGGAACTCACAAAATACACTGGGCGCTGCACCATCTTCTTCCGCACCTCATCCTGTTCCTGCGCAGAGTTGTTCTTGTCGGGGCCAGAGCTTGCCGGAGCAGCCCCCTGTTTGTCGCTGGATTCGCTTGCCGGTGGTGCTGATTCCTCGTCGGACTCCCTCTCCGCTACTAACGCAGCACTAACCACTTGGTTGGTTGCCGCTAGGTATAGCAACAACTTTTCCTGTGGTCTAGGTGCGACAAGTATTGGAGTGGAGGACAGGTACCGTTTCAAATCCTGCAGCGCCGCCTCCGCTTCCGGAGTCCACTTCATGGGACCTGCCTTCTTCAAGATTTTGAAGAAAGGTAGGGCGCGTTCTGCAGACTTTGAAATGAACCTACTGAGGGCAGCCACACATCCTGCAAGCCTCCTGACATCCTTGACGCGCTTTGGGGCCTCTATCTGCTCAATGGCTTTAATCTTGTCGGGGTTGGCTTCAATCCCCCTCTGTGACACAAAGAACCCGAGAAGCTTGCCGGAGGGGACTCCGAAGACGCACTTCTCGGGGTTCAACTTGAGCTGTATCCTACGCAGGTTCTGAAATGTCTCTTCTAAATCTTGGAGCAGGGTATCCTTGCTCTTGCTCTTCACCACGATGTCATCCATGTAAGCCTCTACATTTCTGTGGATCTGTGGCTCGAAAGCAGTATATACTACCCTTGCAAAGGTTGAGCCTGCATTCTTCAGTCCAAATGGCATGCGTATGAAGCAATAAGTGCCACATGGAGTGATAAATGCAGTCTTCTCTTCATCCTCTTTGGCCATAAAGATCTGATGATAGCCTGAGTATGCATCAAGAAAACAGAGTAGCTCACATCCGGCAGTGGAGTCAACGATCTGGTCAATGCGCGGCAAAGGGAATGGATCCTTGGGACATGCTTTATTCACATCGGTGAAGTCTATACACAGTCTCCACTTCCCATTGGCCTTGCGCACGACGACCCGATTTGCCAACCACGTCGGATGGATCACACCTCTAACCAGGCCTGCTGCTTCTAACTTCTTGATCTCTTCGTTCATGAATTCTTGGCGCTCCACGGCTTGCTTCTTCACTTTCTGCTTGATGGGCCGCGCATGAGGACAGACAACAAGCTTGTGCTCAATTACCTTCCTGGGAACACCGGGGATGTCAGATGGCTGCCAGGCAAACACATCGACATTCGCCTGCAGGAAGGCAACGAGCGCGCTTTCCTATTTGCTGTCAAGCGTGGCACTGATGGTGAAGGTACCACCAGTGCCGTCCTCCTTGGCGGACACTTTCTTGGTTGCCGGAGGAGCGGCCATTCCTTTCTTACTCTTGCCGGTGGAGCTCGATGGAACGTCCTCGACGGCAGCGCAGCACTCCGAAGAGGTGCGGTTGCCGGAGTGGGCCCCAGAGCACTTGCCGGACTTGGTCTTCGTCTTCTTCCCCCCGGGAGCTTCAGCGGCAAGAGTATCCTTCTCGGCCGCAGCTGCCGCATCCCGGTAGATCTTGTCGGCGCAGACAAGCGCATCCTTCTTGTCGCCGTGGACAGTGATGACGCTTATCGGCCCCGGCATCTTGAGTACGTTGTAAGCATAATGGGAAGCTGCCATGAACTTGGCGAGGGCAGGACGGCCGAGTATTCCATTGTAGGGCAATGGAATATCGGCAACGTCAAAAGTGATGCGCTCAGTTCTGAAGTTGAGCTCCCCGCCAAAGGTCACCGGCAGAGTGATCTTTCCCTTGGGCTTGCTCCTTCCCGGGTTGATTCCTTGGAAAGAACCGGTCTCTTCGAGCTCGCCATCTGGAATCTGGAGTTTCTTGATCACAGCAGAGGAGATCAAGTTCAGCCCGGCCCCGCCGTCAACCAACACTTTGGTGACCTTGAGGTTGCGGATGGTGGGTGAGACCAGCATCGGCAAGCACCCGACCGCAGTGGTGCGGTCAGGGTGATCCTCAAGATCTAAAATGATGGGCGTGCTGGACCATTTGAGGAGCCTGCGCGACTCCACGGGCGGCTCTGCTGCATTCACCTCACGCACCCACTGCTTGAGCTGGCGGTGGGAGGTGTGCAGAGAGGCGCCACCGTCGACGCACAGGACCTCCGTGGCCTTCTGGAACTCCTGCTCGCTGTTATCCTCGTCCTCCATGTCTTCGTCGTCATCTTCGTCCTTGTCGCGGCCCCGGGGAGGTCGATCTCCTTGCCGCTGCTTGGCCTTGCCGCGGCGTCCTCCCCGCCGTTGAACGGCCGCTTCTTGCTTGGCTCTTCGCCGCCACCTTGGGCCTTCTCCTTGTCGCGCCTCTCGTACTCAGCCTTCTGCTGCTCGACGAGATACTCAACGCGCTTGCAGTTGGAAAGATCGTGACCCTTGGTGCGGTGGATCTTACAGTATTGCTTGTCGGAGCCGTCCTGCTTGTCAGCTGCCGCTACAGGGGCAGGCTCCTTGCCGGAGCCGCCAGCCTGTGTTTGCTTGGCGGGAGCCTCCTTGCCGGACTTCTCGACGGCAAGCACCTCTTTCTTGCCCTTCCTTCTGTTGTTCCGCCGCCGGCTCTTCTTTGCCGGGGCGGTGTCGTCGCTGTCGCTTCCTCCTGCGCCAGCATCCTCCCCGGGGAGTCTCCTCCCCTCTTCTGCGCGTGCGCACTTGTCAGCCAGAGCATAGAGCTCGCTGACACCCCGAATCTTGGTCATCGCCATTTCTTCACGCATGCGGCGGTTACGCACGTTCTGGTGGAACGCGCTGATAACCGCGGCAGGGTGGACATCAGGGATGTTGTGCTGCACACGGCTGAAGCGTTGGATGTATTTGCGCAGGGTTTCTCCTTCCTTCTGGGCCAGAATGTGGAGATCGCTCTCCTGGCCGTGGGGTTTGTGGCCGCCGGTGAAGGCGCCAACAAACTGGTGGCAAAGGTCGGCCCAAGAAGAGATGGAACCTTCCGGCAAGTGCATAAGCCACGAACGGACGTTCGGCTTAAGCACGAGCGGGAAGTAGTTCGCCAAGATCTTCTCGTCGCGCCCCCCGGCAGCTTGCACTGCGATGGTGTAGACGCTGAGGAATTCCGAGGGGTGCGTCTTGCCGTCGTACTTCTCCGGTACGTCGGGCTTGAAATTCTTCATGCTGGGCCACTGGACGCGCCGCAGCTCGCGGGTGAACGCAGGGCAGCCTGCCGCGTACGGCAAGTCGCCAGGTTCACCGGGCGCGTGCGCGTCGACAGCGTTCCCAGCTCTTCGGTCTGATTGTCGCCGAGCTTCTCGGCGGCGCTCGATTCTTGTCCGAGCGTCTTCTTGTTGCCGGTCGTCGAGGACCTGGCGCTGGTCCCGACGGGCCCGCGGATCCGACGAGGCTGTGGAGCCATCGTCAGCGTTGTTCCGTCGGGGCGGCGTCTTCTGCTTTTGCGGCGGGGAGTGCACGCTTGTCGCACCCCCGGCGGTCTTGTCGCCGTCGGCCTTCGTCTTCTCAGCTTGCCGTGGCCGCGAGGCCGACGGCTGCTGTGGAGAATCGTTGTTGGCGAAGGCGATCAGGCTCTGGATGGTGGCCCTCCAGTCCTCGGCCTTGTCTGCCGCTGGAGGGAAATCGAGGAGCAGTTGCGCCCTTGCGAGCGCTTCTGCTGGAGTGGAGGGGAACGCGGGCGAGCGGTGCGAGGAGCGGGATACGCTCGGACTTCTAACGACGTTAGAAGGAGCGGGGTCCCGCGCCGGCGCCTTCGCTTTGCTTGTGCCCGGACGGGGGTCCGGGGCGTCCCGCGAGCCTCCGGTTTGGCCTTGCCCCAGCAAGCGGATACCACCTCCTGTGGTATGGCGCTGCTGGGTTGTCGTGTGCTGAGATGGACGCGGCGCGTCCACGGAGACCGAGGTTCGGTCGTCCGTCCTGTTCTTGGACCTGGTGGCGCCGTGAGTGTCCTCGCCGGCGACCACCCTTCCGACGGCGTCTCCCCCGCCCACCATTGGCTCTGGTGGCGGCGGATGAGACGCAGACGGGCCTCCGACCTCCGAAGCCTTCTTCTTCGGGGCCATGGAGCTGTTGTTGATGAAGTTGCTGATGGAACTGGATAGGTTGATGTAGAATGCGCCCGCGCGAACGCCGGATCAGGTTCGCACAACCTCGACGCCCCCTACCTGGCGCGCCAAAGATGTCGGGGGAAACTGTCCGCCACGAACACCTATGGGACCGGAGCCCCTTGTCTGTGCGGTACGAGGGCGGAGGGAGCACGAAGAGCAGATCGTAGCGAGCACGCGGGCAGTTTTACCCAGGTTCGGGCCGCGGTAGACGCGTAAAACCCTACTCCTGCTTGGTTGTGTATTAAGTTGGAGAGCTCGGGAGCTTGAAGAAGCAGCTACACCGAGTGTATGAGTGATCTAGGTTCCGAACCCCCTCCACGTTGTGCATGGGCCTCCTTTTATAGTGCAAGGGGTCACCGACAGGTGTCAACATAGGAGAAAGGGGTAAAAACGTAAAAGAGGTAGTAGTTGTAACAGTACGGGAACAGTGGAGATACAGTGCGTGAACAGTGATCTTCACCTAACTTGACAGTGGGGGACAAGGGCATTTAATGCTCGTCGCCGTCGACCCCAAAAGCTCCCGCCATTGCGTCTCCGTCTGCCACGGCGATGGATCCACCACCGTGGAGTGCCACCGTGTCCACCAGGCTGCACAGCCATCCACCACGCGTCCCTGGACAGGCCCCAGGGCGACGCGTGGGCCGATGAGCTGGAGCGCGGGCACACAGCGCAACTCTCCCGGCAAGCACCTTGCCGGGGTCTTGGTCTTGCCGGACCCGGGAGCTTGCCGCTCCCCGGGCCCTCGCCGGGGCGTATCTTCTATGACATAATCTTCTAGTCTTCCTGGCAAGCTCCTCTTGCCAGGGCCTTGCGTGAACGATGTAATCTTGAGCCTGGCACGGCCTTCCCGGCAAGCTCCTCTTGCCGGGGTCTCGGTCTTCTTTCTTGTATACTTTGCTTTTGAATGGTTTGATAGGGAGCAGGAAGGTCTCCGGCGAGCACGCGGTAAACCCTGCCGCGGGAAGCTGCAACTGCCCGTGCACAAGTTGGGGTACTGAGGTACCCCTACCTTAGTACACCGACAGGAACACCTATGGGACCGGAGCCCCTTGTCTGTGCGGTACGAGGGCGGAGGGAGCACGAAGAGCAGATCGTAGCGAGCACGCGGGCAGTTTTACCCAGGTTCGGGCCGCGGTAGACGCGTAAAACCCTACTCCTGCTTGGTTGTGTATTAAGTTGGAGAGCTCGGGAGCTTGAAGAAGCAGCTACACCGAGTGTATGAGTGATCTAGGTTCCGAACCCCCTCCACGTTGTGCATGGGCCTCCTTTTATAGTGCAAGGGGTCACCGACAGTGTCCGATTAAAACTCCATAAACATAAGTATTGTGTGAGTGTGAGCAATTATGAAAGACTATATGATAGTTGAGTATGTAGGCTTGCTGAAAGCTATTAACTTACTCTTTCCGATGTTACGATAAATTGCAATTGCTTCAATGACCGAGACCAAATTTTGTTAGTTTCCAATGAGGTTTATGATGCATACTTGATATTGTGGATGAATTGTTACTTTAGCATAATGATCATATGAACATTTTCATATAAGTTGCTGTTATGAGAATGACCATGATGCCCTCATGTCCGTATTCTGTTTTTATCGACACCTCTATCTCTAAACACGTGGACATATTTTTCGATATCAGCTTTCGCTTGAGGACAAGCGAGGTCTAAGCTTGGGGGAGTTGATACGTCCATTTTGCATCATGCTTATAAGTTGATATTTATTGCTTTATGGGCTGTTCATACATGTTTTGTCACAATACTTATGCCTTTTCCCTCTTATTTTGCAAGGTTTACATGAAGAAGGGGGAATGCCGGCAGCTGGAATTCTGGGCTAGAAAAGGAGCAAACTCTGGATACCTATTCTGCACAACTCCAAAAGCCCCGAAACTCCACAGAACATTTTTTCGGAAAATATAAAAAATATCTGGCGGAAGAAATCCACGAGAGGGGCCACTGGCTGGCCTCGAGGGTGGGGGGCGCGCCCCCCTTCCCAGGGCGCGCCCCCCTGCCTCGAGGGCCAGTCGGTGGGCCCTAGGTGCCCATCTTCTCCTATATGAAGCATTTTGACCTGGAAAAAATCAAGAGGAGGCTTTCGGTACTAGACGCCGCCGTCTCATGGCAGAACCGAGGCGGAAACCAATCTAGGGCTCCGGCAGAGCTATTCTGCCGGGGATACTTCCCTCCGGGAGGGGGAAATCATCACCGCTGTCATCACCAACAACTCTCCCATCTTGGGGAGAGCTATCTTCATCAACATCTTCACCAGCACCATCTCCTCTCAAACCCTAGTTCATCTCTTGTATCCAATCTTTTTATCCAAACCTCAGATTGGTACCTGTGGGTTGCTAGTAGTGTTGATTACTCCTTGTAGTTGATGCTAGTTGGTTTATTTGGTGGAAGACCATATGTTCAGATCCATTATGCATATTAATACCCCCTCTGATCATGAACAATATTATGTCTTGTGAGTAGTTGCTTTTGTTCCTGAGGACATGGGAGAAGTCTTGCTATTAGTAGTCATGTGAATTTGGTCTTCGTTCGATATTTTGATGAGATGTATGTTGTCTTTCCTCTAGTTGTGTCATGTGAACGTCGACTACATGAAACTTCACCATTATTTGGGCCTATAGGAAGGCATTGGGAAGTAATAAGTAGATGATGGGTTGCTAGGGTGACAGAAGCTTAAACCCTAGTTTATGCGTTGCTTCGTAAGGGGCTGATTTGGATCCATATGTTTCAGGCTATGGTTAGGTTTACCTTAATACTTCTTTTGTAGTTGCGGATGCTTGCATTAGAGGTTAATCATAAGTGGGAGGCTTGTCAAAGTAAGGGCAGCACCCAAGCACGGGTCCACCCACATACCAAATTATCAAAGTACCGAACGCGAATCAGACAATCGTGATGAAAACTAGCTTGACGATAATTCCCATATGTCCTTGGGAGCAATTTACCTTGCGTAAGAGTTTGTCCAGGCCTGTCCTTTGCTACAAAAAGGATTGGGCCACCTTGCTGCACCTATTTACTTTTACCGTTTGTCACTTGCTACCAATTATCTTATCACAAAACTATCTGTTACCTATAATTTCAGTGCTTGCAGAAAATACCTTACTGAAAACTGCCTATCATTTCCTTCTGCTCCTCGTTGGATTCGACACTCTTACTTATCGAAAGGACTATGATAGATGCCCTACAGTTGTGGGTCATCAATAGTCCCCAGGATATGATTTATTACTTCTCTGGAAAATATTTCCCTGCTCATAAGAAACAAGCTGCTTTGCAGGAAAAAATTTACTTTGTGCAAATTGAAGAAGAGTGTCTCCCACAAGCTTGGGGAGGCTAGCTTCTCCAATATCTTAATACTTTGCCTGATCATCCACTTAAGAAAAATTAAATGCTTGATATCTTCTATAATGGACTAACCGATGCTTCTAGGGATTTCTTAGATAGTTGTGCTAGTTGTGTTTTCAGGGAAATAACTATCAAACAAGCTGAGGAATTATTGAAGAATTTATTGAAGAATTATGATGATTGGACACTTCCTGAACCACCGCCTAAATCCACTCCGAAGAAGAGGGGTATCTTATATCTTAGTCCCGAAGATATGCAAGAGGCAAAGAAAAGTATTAAGGAAAAGGGTATTAAGGCAGAGGATGTCAAGAATTTACCACCTATTAAAGAGATACATGGACTTGACATACCACCATCAAAGGTGGTAGAGGTAATTTTGTTAATGAAATTTGATGGAAGTAATATCCCCTACAATAAACATCCTAGTCAATGCCTTTATTAATTTGATAATTATATTAGAAAACAAGATCACTTCAATGCGAATGTCATGAAACAATTGAAATGCAACTCTGATATGATTGCTCGCTTCACTGACTTGTTATTTAGAATCGCTAATGATGTTAGGGGTGTGGGAAAACATGCCTCTATGGTTCAAACTCTATTAGAACAAGTTACTAAATCTCAGAAATAAGTGCTAAATGAAATGAATAAAAGTATAAATGATTTTGCTGTTAGAGTAGAAACTAGAGGAGGTAAAATGACTTAGGAACCACTTTACCCTAGGGGGTACCCTAAGAGAATTGAACAAGATTCACTAAGACTTACCACTAGTTCACCTAGTCCCTCTAGAAAGAAAAAGAAAAAAAATGATATGACTTTACACACCTCTAGTAAACCTGAAAAACCTCCTGAAAACAGCAATGATGTCTCTATATCTGATGCTGAAACTCAATGTGGTGATGAACATTCATCTAGTGATAATGAAAAAGATAATGATGATGTTCATAAAGACACTCAACCTGCCAATGATAAACAACCACATAATGATGTTGAGATAGAGCCTGTTGTTGATCTTGATACCGACAACCCAAAAATAAAAGATATGATAAAATAGACTTTGTTCCTAGAAAACAGGGAAAGGAAACAAAACCATGGGTACAAAAGCCCATGCCCTTTCCACCTAAATCAACTAAGAAAAAAGATGATGAAGAATTTGAACGCTTTGCTGAAATGCTTAGGCCGGTCTTTTTGCGAACCTGCTTGGCTGATATTTTAAAGATGAACCCTTATGCAAAATACATGAAAGACATCATCACTAATAAAAGAAAAATACCGGAAGGTGAAATCTCCACCATGCTTTCTAATTATTCTTTTAAGGATGGAGTTCCCAAAAAACTTGGAGATCCTGGAATACCAACTATACCTTGCTCCATCAAAAGAAACTATGTCAAAAGTACTTTGTGTTATTTAGGAGCTGGTGTTAGTGTCATGTCTTTCTATTTATATAAAAGACTTGATTTGAACAAGCTCACACCTACTGAAATATCTTTGAAAATGGCCGATAAATCAACTACTATACATATTGGTATTTGTGAGGATGTGCCCGTTGTTGTTGCCAATGTTACTATTTTAACTGACTTTGTTATACTTGAAATGTCACATGACAACAACATGAATATTATTCTTGGTAGACCCTTTTTGAATACTGCAGCGGCTATTATTGACTGCAATAAAAGCAAGGTCACTTTTCATATCAATGGTAATGAGCACGCGGTGCACTTCCCAAAGAAACAATTCCTAGTGAACGGTATTAATGTTATTGAAAATTCTCCAACACTTGTTATTGGGAGTTTTCAGATCCCTCTACCAGTTGCCAAAAAGAAATATGAAATACTTATTACTGGGGATGTGCATATCCCTGTTGATGTAACTTAGTGTTTTACGAAAATTCTTCGATCTCATGCTAATTGGAACTGGTTGTTAATAAGACCTGATCAACCTTATCAATCAATCATTTTTAAGAGGTATGAAGTCGAGGAATCTAGTGAGCACAACTCTCTGTCCCTACCTTTTATTCTCTGTTTTGCTTGGTTTAATAAAATAAAATGACATGTTTGTCCTGTTTTCTGTTCCTTTTGTGCAATAAAAAATGGCCCAAAAATAAAAGTGCTCAGAATGCCCTAAAAATTTAACACGATTTTTTTTGAATATTTTTGATTTTTTAGGACAAATAACATTAGAGGGGGGTGCACTAGGTGGGCACAACACACCTAAGTGCGCTAGCAGCCCCAAGCGCGCCCTGATGGGTCATGGTCCCCATGTGAGCCCCCTGACTTATCTCTTTAGCCCACTTCGTCCCCTACCTCCAGAAAAAAAAATCACCATTGCTCTCTCCCTAGTGTTCTTCCTCTCAAACCCGCGGATTTTGATCTCTTTGTTCGAAGCTCCATTTTTGAAACTGTTTTGGGGGATTGGTAGTTGGTATGTGACTCCCCCATTGCTCAAATTAGTTTTGGCTTTAGTAGTTTATATTTTGAATAATTAGCTACTCTTGGTGCTACTGTAGACGAGCTTGCATGTTGAATTCTTAGAGTTCTAAGTAGTTTGAATGCTCAAAATGGCCTCTAGTCATGCTTATGAGTAGTTGATACCAATCTTGTGAAGTTTCGTTGACAAAATTTTTGTGGACCAATTTTTTTAAGAAATTGTACACAAATAAAATGTACTTATTTGGAAGGATTTCTTCGAGGAGGAGTTCCTCAGAAGCATCTTCTAGTAGTGGCTAGCTACGATGGTCTTATGTTGAACCAAGTGCAAGCTCAATTTGAGAGGCTGCTATTAAATCTTGCTTATGGTCGTGCAATGAGTTCATGGTGAATACATGTATTAAAGAAGAATTTTAGCAATATATTCACAGCACCGAGCTCGGTCCCTACATCAAACATAAGTGCAATCAGCATCTCAGCCTCACAGAAACATTTACTAAAGAATTTAAATTTCATCCTCGTGAGTCTAGAGTTTTGTTTAAACTATATGATAGCCCTTTTACCCTGCCTATAGAGACATTTTCTAATATCTGCAAGATTCCATGTTGGGGCTTGCTAGATGAACCACTAAGGTCGGAGTATGAGATATTCCCGACTAGTCTTTGCTATGTAAAGGATAGAGGAGTGACACAAGGTAGAATAAAAAGCATTCACTTCCCATCAATTAAATACTTTGCATTGTTTAATGGCAAATGTATCGTAAGCAAACATGACTCTAGCACACTGTGTGCTCGTGACTTGAGCCTCATACACATTGCCCTCACCGGTATCCAATGTTATAACCTTGGAGCATTTGTTGCACACAGATTGCAGCACAACGCTGGTAGCGTTTATTTTTATGCTGGGATTTATGCCTCACGTTTAGCAAGGGAGTTGTGTGTTTCACTTTGGCCTAAAGATCATATTTTACCCACTCAGTACTTAGACTATGAGGCCATGAAGCACCATAAGTTCCTTAAGGGCAAAATTAATAATTATACTTATAACTTGAGGTTAAATAAAGAACACATTGTGCATACCTTTTTACATGCGCCTACTCTCTTTGATTTTCACAGCAAAGGAAGATATTATGTTTCTGAGAGCGAGGCTCGTGCACACAACATGGAGGTTGTGGCTTCTCAGCGGGCTGAGGTGGTTGCACCAAGAGCCTTCGTGAGCTTCCACACTGACTACTATGCAGGCCGTTGAGGAGGATTGCTAAGCTAGGCCAAAATCCTAAGCTTGGGGGAGTACGTGTTTCCACCGACATTATATTCATGTTCACACATTTAATTCCAGTTGTCGGTGTTCATACTTTTTCATTGTATTATCCATGGTAGATTTCCTTCTTCTTGTGTGTTTGACAAACCTTGAGAAAATCCAAAAATATTTCATGTTTATTTTTGATTTATCCTTTTAGCTTAGCTAGTTGTGGTACTCAAAATAAAAACCAAAAAGATTTCTCTATTCTTATTTTGTTTGTTGGGAGCTCTCCCGTGTAAATAGGTTTTCTCATTTTTCTTTCTTTATTGAATTTGCCTTTTTCAAGAAAAAATAAAAACACCAATAATATTTCAGTGTGTTTCTCTGAATTTTTTTCCTTTTTTTGGTTTTTGAGTCGTACCAAAGGAGGAGACCACGACGAAAATGTTGAGTGGCTCTCATATGCATTATCACTTATCTAATAAGAAGCCTAATTTGCCTTGTCGTTTCCTTTTTGAATAAAATGTTTGCAAATTCCAGCTTAGTCCACGACACTCTTGCACTATTAGTATTCTTATATCATTCGGTCATGCAAGTGAAAGGCAATAATGATGATATTCGATGAAATGGTTGTGGCAGGGAGAAACAAGTATGAACTCAACTTGTTCTATTTTTGTAAATATGTTTAACCTAGTATCCATGATTCAGCCTATTATGATCAAACATGTTTGCAATGACAATTGGAGATTATAGTTTCTCATGCCATACTTAAGTAGCTAGGAGTGGATAATGATTTATCTTGGAGGTCAACATTGCGTTAAATTGATTGTGATGTAGTATGATGATATGATATCCTCCTCTGAATGCTTCAAGTGGCTTGACTTGGCACATGTTCACGCATGCACTTGAATCAAAATCAACAAAGCCTCTACGATATTTAAGTTCATGGTGCTCATATCCTACTCATGTTAGTATTCAATGTTTATTATGCTTAATGCACGTTCATGACCGTTTTCGCTCTCTAGATGGCCGCTTCTGAACCTATTTGCTAGCCTTCGCATGTACTAAGCGGAAATACTGCTTGTGCATCCAAATCCTGAAACCCAAGTTATTCCAGATGAGTCCACCATACCTATGTATATGCGGTATTACCCTGCCGTCCAAAGTAAATATGCATGTGCGACCTCTAAGAATTTCAAATAAACATTTTTTTTGTGCGCCTGGATTATTCATAGAGTAATAGGAGGTAGTCGGTATCTTCCATGATAAGCGGGTTATTCTCATGAAGAATGTTTATTCACTAGTCCTTGCACGAGAGGGGCGGTAATAGGGATTCCCTGTCCCGATTTCAAAAAGAAAAAGACTTACAAATAATCAAACAAAAACTCCTACAGAGTAAAACCTTTACTTTACCGCTTGGGCATCGCCACCAATGTGTTTGGCATGGAAGATATTTATAACTAATGGTCGTGATGTAAACAGGAAGGGTCCATTTCCCAAAATTACATTTATGACTCTTTTAAAATTATGAGCTCTGGCACCTCCGCAAATCACTGCTTCTCTCTACGACTAGACTATCTATTTACTTTTATGTTGAGTCATCACCTTCTCAAATAAGCGCCAGATCTGAGAGGACTATTGTCATCCCCGTGCATTGTGTATAGTTAATGTTGGGTGTTAGCATGACTGGATCTTGTCTACCATTACAATGTTTAGTCGCTGCTTGAACTTCAGAGGTAATCTGCATTTATGTTTTGCAGTCTCAGAAAGGGATAGCGAGATACCACTATTGTCATATTATATCATGGTTGTTTTGATAAAGTGTTGACATTTGAGATATCTTATTATTGCTCTCTAGTTGCTTACGATATTGATATGCGTTAATATAATTTCTAAGAGTTATTGTTCACATGGTTAGTCATGATCTTAACCGAAAACCTTGGTGCTACTTAATCTTATTTATGTAAACAAGAGGAAAAGAGTTTGTAAAAGTTTTTCTTTTTCACTTTCAGTTTGTCAACTGAATTGCTTGAGGACAAGCAAAGGTTTAAGCTTGGGGGAGTTGATACCTCTCCCTCGTATCTACTTTCCCTAACGCTTTTCCTCTTGTTTTGGACTCTAATTGGCATGATTTCAATGAAACTAACCCGGACTGATGCTGTTTTAAGCAGAACTACCATGGTGTTAGTTTTGTGCAGAAATAAAAGTTCTTGCAATGGAATGAAACTTTTTGGAGAATTATTTCAGAATAAAAGAAAAATACTGGAGCCAGGAACTACGGGAGGGCCCCCCCTGGGTGAGCGCAACCCACCAGGGTGCGCTGATATGTCTCCAACGTATCTACTTTTCCTCACCCTCTTCCTCTTGTTTTGGACTCTAATTTGCATGATTTGAATGAAACCCCGTACTGACACTATTTTCAGCAGAACTACCATGGTGTTGTTTTTGTGCAGAAATCAAAGTTCTCGGAATGAAACGAAACTTTGCGAGGATTTTTATTGAATAAAAGAGAATTACTGGAGCCAAGACCCACCAGAGAGGGGCCCCTGGGTGGGCACAACCCGCCAGGGTGCGCCCCCTCTCCTGGCGCGCCCAAGTGGGTTGTACCCACCTGGTGGTCCTGAAGACGACAACCCTGACCCTATAAATTCCTATTTTTGGAGAAAAATCAGGGAGAAAGAATCATCCCGATCCACGAGATGGAGCCGCCGTCACCTACTGTTCTTCCTCGGGGGGCATATCTGGAGTCCATTTGGGGCTCCGGAGAGGGGGGTCTGCGTTCTTCGTCATCACCAACACTTCTCCATTGCAAATTCGATGATTCCCCCCACCAGGAGTGAGTAATTCCTTCATAGGCTCGCTGGTCGATGAGGAGTTTGAATGAGATTCATCATGTAATCGAGTTAGTTTTGTTAGTGCCCGATCCCTAGTATCCACTATGTTCTTAGATTGATGTAGCTATGACTTTGCTATGCTTAATGCTTGCCACTTTGGGCCCTGGTTCCATGAACTTAGATCTGAACCGTTTATGAATTCATCATTATATCCATGTTTTAGACCCGATCTTGCAGGTTATAGTCACCTACTATGTGTTATGATCTGGCAACCCCGGAGTGACAATAACCGGAACCACTCCCGGTGATGACCGCAGTTTGAGGAGTTCATGTATTCACTATGTGTTAATGCTTTGTTCCAGTTCTCTATTAAAATGAGGCCTTAATATACCTTACTTTCCAAAATGGACCCCACTGCCATGGGTGGGTAGGACAAATGATGTCATGCAAGTTCTTTTAATAAAGCATGTATGACTATTTACGGAATAAATGCCTACATTATATCGATGAACTGGAGCTAGTGTCGTATCGCCCTAGGTTATAACTGTCACATGATGAATATCATCCAACAAATAACTGATCCAATGCCTACAATTCTTTACATATTGATCTTGCTGCATTACTATTTCTATCATCACTGTTACAGTTGCTACAAAACTACTGCTATCACTGTTACCGTTACTATTGCTGCTGTCACTACTATCAAAACTATCAAACTACTTTTCTACTAATCACTTTGTTGCAGATAATGAATCTCTAGGTGTGGTTGAATTGACAACTCAGCTGCTAATACCTTCAAGTATTCTTTGGCTCCTGCTACTTCTCGAGCTTGCGTTGTATTCCCTCAAAGAGGAAAGGGTGATGGAGCACAGTAGCGTAAGTATTTTCCTCAGTTTTGAGAACCAAGGTATCAATCAAGTAGGAGACCACGCGTGAGTCCCTCGCACCTACACAAACAAATAAGAACTTCGCAGCCAACGCGATAAGGGGTTGTCAATACCTTTACGGTCACTTACAAAAGTGAGATCTGATAGAGATGATAGTTTGATATTTTTGGTATTTTTAGATATAAGAACAGAAAGTAAAAGCGGAAAAATAAAGTAGATTGTAGATTGATATGTTGAGAATAGACCCGGGGGCCATAGTTTAGTCTAGTGGCTTCTCTCATGATATCGATATTCTACGGTGGGTAAACAAATTACTGTCGAGCAATTGATAGAAAAGGGAATAATTATGAGACTATCTAGGCATGATCAATATATATAGGCATCACGTCCGAAACAAGTAGACCGAAACGATTCTGGATCTACTACTATTACTCCACACATCGACCGCTATCCAGCATGCATCTAGAGTATTAAGTTCATAAGAACAGAGTAACGGTTTAAGCAAGATGACATGATGTAGAGGGATAAACTCAAACATAGTGATATAAACCCCATCTTTTTATCCTCGATGGCAACAATACAATATGTGCCTTGCTGCCTCTACTGTCACTGGGAAAGGACACCGCAAGATTGAACCCAAAGCCAAGCACTTCTCCCATTGCAAGAACTATAGATCTAGTAGGCCAAATCAAACCAATAATTCGAAGAGACTTGCAAGGATATTATAATCATACATAAAGAGTTCAGAAAAGAACCAAATATTTCTCATAGATAATCTTGATCATAAACCCACAATTCACCGAATCTCGACAAACACTCCGCAAAAAGAGATTACATCGAATAGATCTCCTCGAAGACCGAGGAGAACTTGGTATTGAGATCCAAAGAGAGAGAAGAATCCATCTAGATACTAGCTATGGACCCGAAGGTCTGTGGTAAACAACTCACAACTCATGGTGAGGCGATGATGATGATGTAGAAGCACTTCGTGGAACATCCCCCCTCAGGCGGAGCTCCGGAACATGCCCCAAGATGGGATCTCACAGGAACAGAAGGTTGCGGCGCTGGAACTAGGGTTTTCTCTGTTGTTCTGATGGTTTCGGGGTACTTAGATATATAGATATATATATATATATATATATATATATATATATATATATATATATATATATATATATATATATATATATAGGAAGAAGGAGGGCACCGGGGGCCAGATGTGGGGCCCATGATGCAGGGGGCGTGCCCTATAGGGGGGCACGCCCCCCACCCTCGTGGACGCCACCTCAGCCCTATTCCGTGGTTCTCAAGTCTCTCGTGTGTATTTTGCTCCAAAAATATCTCTCCCGAAGTTTCATTCCGTTTGGACTCCGTTTGATATTCCTTTTCTGTAAAACCCTGAAATAGGCAAAAAAAAACAGCAATCTGGACTGGGCCTTTGGGTCAATAGGTTAGTCCCAAAAATAATATAAAAGTGTATATCAAAGCCCATTAAACATCCAAAACATCATAAATAATAGCATGGAACAATAAAAAATTATAGATACGTTGGAGACGTATCAGCTCCCCTTGTGTCAAATCAATAAAGTTGGGTTAACTACTCTACCCTCAAAAACTGTTGCGGTCCCCTATACTTGTGGGTTTTCAAGACCTTTTTCTGGCGTCGTTGCCGGGGGCATAGCTATATTTGTTGAGTCACTTGGGATTATTATCATATTATCACTATGAAGAATCGGAAGAATCCAAAGACTATGATATTTCCCTCTAAGACGAGGGGGGGCAAGGAACTACCATCTAGTTCTGCTTTAGATTCACCTTCTGTTATGAATAAACATGCAACACCACCACATGCTACCAATTCTAATATGTCGCAAGTTATTGATGATGCTACTTCTACTATGAATGATGCTTATGATGATGCTAATACCTTGCTTGATAATGATGATGTGCCACGTGGTGCATTTCTTGATGAACAAATTGCTAGAGTGATACAACATGATGTTGTTGAATCTGATGATGAGCTTGAAACTGAAAATCCTATAATACCTGCTAGAACTAGCCTTCCTAGATATGAATTTTTTAGTGTACTGGAAGGTTATGTTACGAGTGAAGAAGCAACTAGAAGTATTCTTGCTTGTAATGATAGAGATGATCTAGAGAAATTACTACACAAGTATAAAGAAAAATCTCTGAATGCTAGAATGAAAAGTGATCATAAGTTTGCTAGTTCACCTATCACATTGGTTGAATCCGATCCTTTCCATGGTTATGAAACTGAAACTGTAGTGGCACATCTTACTAAGTTAAATGACATACCCACCCTTTTTACTCATGATGAGAGAACTCGCTACTACTTTATTCTCAAATTATTTCCGTTCTCATTAAAGGGTGATGCTAAAGCTTGGTACCATACTCCTACTCCTGGTTGTGTGCGTAGTCCCCAGGATATGATTTATTACTTCTCTGAAAATGTTTGCCCGCTCATATGAAACAAGCTGCCTTATAGGAAATATTTAACTTTGTGCAAACTAAAGAAGAGAGTCTCCCACAAGCTTGGGGGAGGCTTTGCCAGTTACTCAATGCTTTGCCTAATCATCCTCTTAAGAAAAATGAAATACTTGATATCGCCTATAATGGACTAACCGATGCTTCTAGGGACTTCCTAGATAGTTGTGCTGGTTGTGTTTTCAAGGAACGAACTATTGCTCAAGCTGAAGAATTATTGAATAACACATTGAAAAATTATGATGATTGGACTATTCCTGAACCACTGGCAAAACCCACTCCGAAGAAGAGGGGTATATTATATCTAAGCCCTGAAGATAGGCAAGAGGCAAAGAAATCTATGATGGAAAAAGGTATTAAAGTCGAGGATGTTAAAATTTTACCTCCTATTGAGGAAATACATGGGCTTAATGCACCACCACTGCCTGAGGTGGTAGAGGTAAATTCTCTTATGAAGTTCAATGACAGTGATAATCCTCACAATATGCATCCTAGTCAATGCCTTTATGAGTTTGAAAACTATATTACTAAACAAGATCACTTCAATGCAAATGTTATGAAACAATTGAAACATAATTCTGATATGATTGCTAGCTCGAGTGACTTAGTATTTAGAATTTCAAATGATGTTAGAGTTGTTGGAAAACATGCTTCTATGGTTCAAACCCAGTTAGAACAAGTTGCTAAATCTCAAAGAGAATTACTTGATGAAATGAATCGTAATATGCATGACTTTGCTATTAGAGTTGCAACTAGAGGACGTAAAATGACACAGGAACCACTTTATCTTGAGGGATACCCAAAAGGAATTGAACATGATTCACAAAGAAATAACACTACTGCACCTAGTCCTAAAAAGAAAAAGAAAAAGAAAAATGATAGAATTGTGCATGCCACTAGTGAACCTGAAGTAGAAAAACCTCCTGACAATGATAATCATATTTCTATCTCTGATGCTGAAACTCAATCTGGTAATGAGCACTCACCTAGTGATAATGAAAAATATAATGCTGATGTTCATGAAGATGCTCAACCAAATGAATACGAACCAAATAATGATGTTGAGATAGAACCACCTGTTGATCTTGGTAACCCACAACCTAAAAATAAAAGATATGATAAAAGAGACTTCATTGCTAGAAAACACGGTAAAGAAAGAGAACCGTGGGTTCAAAAACCTATGCCTTTTCCACCCAAGTCAACTAAAAAGAATGATGATGAAGAATTTGAACACTTTGCAGAAATGTTGAGGCCAGTCTTTTTGCGTACTCGCTGGACCGACATCTTAAAAATGCCTCCTTATGCAAAGTATATGAAAGACATCATCACTAATAAGGGAAAAATACCGGAAGCTGAAATCTCCACTATGCTTGCTAATTATACTTTCAAAGATGGAGTACCTAAAAAACTTGGAGACCCGGGTATACCAACTATACCTTGCTCTATAAAAAATAATTATGTGAAAACTGCTTTGTGTGATTTAGGAGCTGATGTTAGTGTTATGCCTTTCCCTTTATATAAAAGACTTGACTTGAATAAACTCACACCTACTGAAATATCTTTGCAAATGGCTGACAAGTCAACTGCCATACCTATGGGTATTTGTGAGGATGTCCCCATTGTTGTTGCTAATGTTAGTATCTTGACTGACTTCGTTATACTTGAGACGCCCGAGGACAACAATATGTCTATTATTCTTGGTAGACCCTTCTTGAATACTGCAGGGGATGTTATTGATTGTAATAAAAGCAAGATCACTTTTCATATTAGTGGTAATGAGCATACGATGCACTTTCCGATGAAACAATTCCAAGTGAATGGTATTAATGTTATTCAAAAATCTCCGACAATCACTATTGGATGTTTTCAAATACCACTACCTACTGTCAAAAAGAAATATGAAATGCTTATTGTTGGGGACATCCATATCCCCATTGAGGTAACTTAGTGATTTATGAAAGTTCTTCGGTTTCATGCTAATTGAAAGTGGTTGTTAATAAGACCTGATCAACCTTATTAATGAATCATTTTTGAGCGGTATGAAATTGATGAATTTAGTAAGCACTACCTTCTGTCCCTACATTTTATTTTCTGTTTTTACTAGTTAAATAAAATAAAATGCCATGTTTAGTCTGTTTTCTGAATTTCCCGTGCAATAAAAAATGACCCAAAAATAAAAGTTCTCGAAATGCCCTGAAAATTTTATATGATTTTTTCTAAATATTTCTGAATTTCTGGTGCAAATAATACAAAAGGGAGGTGCACCATGTAGGCACAACCCACCTGGGCGCGCCAGGACCCCCAAGCGCGCCCTGGTGGGTTGTGGTCCCCACGTGGGCTCTGTCACTTACCTCTTTAGCCCACATCATCACTTATCTTCATAAAAAAATCTCCATTGCCATCTCTCCTGTATTCTTGAGCTCAAACCCGCAGATTTCAATGTCTTTGCTCGATGCTCCGTTTCTGAAACTATTTTGGGGGATTGTTGCTTGGTATGTGACTCCACCATTTGTCCAATTAGTTTTTGTTTTAGTTGTTTATACTTTGAATAATTAGCTACTCTTGGTACTGCTATAGATGTGCTTCCATGTTGAATTCTTAGTGTTAAGTAGTTTGAATGCTTGCTATGGCTTCTATGTATCCCTATGAGTAGTTGCTATCAATTTTGTGAAGTTTTGTTGAGAAAATTTTGTGAACTAAAAATTCAGATTTTTGTTCATAGGAAAAATTGTACGCGAACATGAATATCTTTAGGAAGTTCAGCTCAAAGAAGAAATCCAAGGGGGTTACTAGGGAATCTTCTGACAATGATGTCCACCCTCGGAGGTTGACGGAAATACGACCGTGCGAATGGACGCACATCCTGTTCCTGCAAGAGGCTGGAATTCTTGAGGAGTTCATGCAATATATTTCTAGTGCCGGCCTCAATGACTTCATCGCAGATGAGTGTGACTAACACCAAATCCTCACAAACGTCTTTGTTCAAAGTTTTACTTTCCCGCCTAGAAATAATCCTCCTGAAGTGAGCTTTGATTTATATGCTGAAAATCATCAGATACCACTTACTGAGTTTTTCAACATATGCATGATCCTGTTTGATGGGAGCTTGGCTGAGCCTAGGCTGGCCGAGTTTGAGGCCTATTGTCTCACTTTAACAGTGGGTGATGAGAGAGGAGGGTCAGGCATCACTGCCGCTGGCTTACACTTTCCTACTGTTAGTTATTTTGCCTTTTTTTATTACCAAACGCTTGCTTGCTAGTGAGAATGTGGGTGCACTTAGTTCACCAGACCTTATTGTTTTGTGTCATGCACTGGAGGGCGGTAACAAACATAGCTTGGGAGCTATT
>LR738715.1:490780884-490805307 GCA_902687465.1 Secale cereale | reverse complement strand
GGGGGGGTAAAACCTCATTTTACATTCTGGACAGCAATTTTCACCTTTCTCTCTCAGCCCTCTCTTCTTCTAGAAGCTCTCCCTCACATCCAATGCCCCTCTCGCATTATTTACTTACCCCCTAGAGCCAATGGACATGGTGGCCGCGTCAGAGCGCGTGGGACACGGCCATGCTGGCCATATGGGTGCTCTGGAGCACGCTACAGTGCGCTCCCGCACAGTAGCCGCGACTTGCCTGAGGCACCCGACCACCTAGGGCGTCAGGATGGTGTCTCCCGAGGCCACCTCGACGTCCACGACACGGCAGCCGGTCGGCCCCCTCCTCCTTCTCCCTCCTCTCGCCCCAGTTCGCACACGCGACGGCCACCCGAGAGCTCCAATGAGCTTCCTCACACACGCGATGCCCTGCCTTCCACCTGCTCTCTCTCTTCTCTTCCCCGGATCTGGACCACATCTAGGAACAACCAAGACACGGCGCCAACCCCTCCCGAGCCCTGTGGCAGCGAGCAGAAGCTCGTCGGCGCACGGGTCCACGGCACCCCGTCGTTTTCCTATGAAAGGACACCCCCGCGCCCTCCTCTCCTCACCACTCGCCCTCTCACACACCCAATCCTCCCCCTACACCACCCACTCCTCTCCAGACGGGCCCGAGCTCGAGATCAAGCTCGATCTCGGCCGCCTCGGGTCGCCGTCGATCCAGAGGTATAAGCCCTCTCCGCCGCTCCTCTCACTCGATCTAGAACCGCAAGACCTCACTGATCATTTCCCCCTTGTTTCCCCTCTCCTTAGCTGCCGGAAACGGTCGGAACCACCACCACTCGAAGCAACTACGCCGTGCCTCCTTGTCGCCGGCGAACCAGGCCACCCCGGCGACCAAATCCACCTCCATCCGAACGGCGGCTCTTCCCTGAGCACGACGGTACCACCCATGCCTCCTCCCGTGCCCTATATCGCCGCCGGCGAGCTCGCCGTCGCCTCTGGACGGAGGTATACGACGACGGCTGTGGGCTCTGTCTGTCAGCCTCACGCCCTCACGGGTGGGACCCCCCCGTCAGGTTTAAAAAAGCACGTGCGCGCGCACCGGTTCGCCGTCAAATCGAAGGTGTACTTCGCCTTTACGCCTTCGACGTGGCAGCCTCGCGCGGGCTGTTTTCCCTCTGGGCCTACTGCACTGTGGCCTTTCTGGACAGTGGCACAGTGCCATTTTTATTTTTCCTTTTCTGTCTGTTTTATAAAAATTCCTCAAGATAAAATATGTATCCAAATGAAATAATTCCAGTTCCTAAAAACTTGTAAAATTCCAACCTATTTAATGATATAACTTTCACACATATTCATGAAACTTTTATGTACTGTTCAAATTTAAATCTAAATTTGAACACTAAAACCTCTGTTCAAAAATCCATGTACCCCATTCTGTCACTCCAAATCCCAAACTAAGATTTTTTGCCATCTTAGTTTCCCCTCTAGTATTTTATAAAAATAAGTTCACATTTTTCTGAGCACTTTGATTTTTCTGTTTTTATTAGTCTTATTTTTCCGTTATTTATTGCGACGATGAGATACCGTGTTTGACGAAGTTGCTGAAGAAGAAGAAGGAGAAGGGCTTGAAGGCTTTGAAGACCAAGCCAACCAAGGCAAGCATCCCTTTGACCATGATACCCCCTTTTGTTCCTCGGTACCCTTTTAAATCCAATTGCATGATGATAAGGAGTGACGGTGGTAAACTTGTTGAGAGCCACCCCATGATGCATAACCCTACTCATGATATTTACCATGTGCATAGATGCAATGACAAAGGATTAGTTGTTGATGCATGATGATCCATATGTACCATGAATCCTTCGTGGTTGCATTCTTTTCGAAAACCCCATCGGGTGCCACTAATGCCCGAGGGTGATATTTAGTTAAGGTCACCACTTGAGGAAGAAGTGGTGTACCAAAGAAAGTTCTCATGTGTGGGTAAAATGATGGATTAGATTTATGTGTGATTACCGTCCCAACCAAACATGTGCAACCACTCTACCCCTTATGGGACGGGGCAGTATTGATTACGTAGGCTGATACTAGCATGGTGCCCACATCACTAGTGACGGGGGAGACTTGAGGTCACTCCCGGGACGGGGTCGTGCTTGGATAGGCGACCATGACTGTTTTAACTGGGCACCGGACACACCGTTGGTCCCTTCATGTATGCGCGACATTGTAAAAAGGGAAAGTCCCATGATCTTTCATTTGTACACGAGGGCCGTGCACCAACGAGTGGACCCTATGTTAGTGTTGTCTAGGGAAAGGTAATGACCGGGTGCTTCCCCCGAGTACTTGAGGTACTGCGGGATCGTGGGTGACACGAAAGCTTCCCGGATCTTGTGGGTAAAGTGTGCAACCTCTGCCGAGTGAAAAACTATTTGAATAGCCGTGTCCACGGTCATGGACAGTTGGGAGGTGCTACTTAAACTATGTCCAGAATTTTACAATCTCGGTAAAAGTGTGTGTGTGTGTGTGTGTTGAGTCAAGGTGGTGACTTGACTCATTGATAATGAATTAAACTCTATTTATGTTGATATCTGTAACCTGCCTTCGAGGTTACCCTATTACATTGATGCATGTTTCACAAATGGTAGAAAATCTTACCTAGCTTGTAGCTAGGTCGCTCATTGTTGTACAACTTGCATTGTTACCTTGAACCAATTCATGGGTTGCTTGCGAGTACATTCAAAGTACTCATTGGCTTGCGACTGGTTATTTAATTGGCCAGGCATGGAGGAGCAAGAATTTGAAGAAGAATTCTTTGGAGACGAACATGCGAACTAGGATGCTTTCCCAGTCAGAATGCATGTAGGGTTAAGGCAGATGACATGGGTTCTACTTATCTATGAAGACTTCTGCTACTCGAGTTCATCTGCTATTCAGCCCATGAGGCTTTATCTATGTAAGACTTGGCCATAATGGTCATAATTTGTGTAAGACGGTATGTACGGATGTAAGACACTTGTTATTCAGCTTCTGTGTGTTCAGTGAGAATTGATCTCTGGATCATTGTACACGTGCATTCGGTGATCTCGACTCTTAAGTCGGGGTCCCCACAGAGCTGGTATCAGAGCCATCCTAACTATAGGAAGCCCTAGTTAGCATGGGCGTTAGTTAGGATGAGACCCTTTTCATAAACCTTCTGAACCTCTCTTCTTTTCTAAACCTTACCAAACCTGAGATATCATCAGCTTATTAACCTCTCCTATTCAAACTTTGTAGCTGTCCGCTGTACCTGAAGAGCACCTGACCACTGGGTTCCCCTTGCTTCTCGAGGATAGCCTCCAGGAGTGCCAGTTCCACCGAGAACCCATCCTCACCTACCATGAGCATTGGGTTAGCGACACTGAGGTGGAGTACCATGTAGAAGTAATCGTGAAGGCAAATGATCCTCCCACAAGTTGGTTCTTCGAGGGACCCCAGATGGCAACACTACCCCTCGCTGTCGAGCCTGCTGCACTTGAGGCACTAACCCGCCTCCGAGAACTTCTTCCGGAGATGGCAGCCAAGATGACAACCCGCTTCTTGCCTTACCGGAAGGAAGGTGAAGATGAAAGCAGCGCGCAAGCCCCTCCACTGAAGGAAGGACTTCCACTTCGATTCCAGACCTACTTCAGCCCATGTGCCGACAGCTTGGCACAATATCTGGCCTTGGAATCGATGAAGCTCCGAGAAGAACTCCACAAGACCAAGGCACTTCTTCGGCGAGCACAAGAGAGGACGGATATGATCAAGAAGGAAGGTGCGCCTCCCGGGCAACCCGCTATCGCATATCGAGGCGGAAGGCCCTCAGGAGATGTATCTTCCAAGGATAAAGAACCACCCTAGTGAAGCCGTATGACGACAAGGGAATATCGCAAGCTTTTCCCTGCACCACCGACGAAACAGCGCCGTATCCAACTCCTCCACTCCCCCACACCCTCAAGTGACAGGGGGGCCCAAACAGATGAAGACAAGGAGGAAGACCCAGAAGACCCAGAATATGCGGCCGAGCATTCCGCCGCTTAGGCATTATTTGCAACTCGAATATGCCAGCTCGTGACCTCTACGGTAGGACAGGTCATGTAACCCCCATGCGAAGTCGATTCCTTCTATGGTTCATATGAAGCTATCTAGTGTTTTCTTTTGTTGTCTTTGATGGACGTCGTATCTTCCCTTCTGGGATGTGTAAACGACTGCATCACCCATTTGGATTTTAATGAATGTGTTTGGCCCTTCTGGCCCTTGCATGAAAATAATTAGTGTCACATCCACCCCCTTACTAGGCACCCATCTTTATTGCTTTCCCTCTTCACTCCAAATCATGAGACCTTTACCGCTCCAACAGGATGCCTGTTGTAACTCATACTAGTACCTCTACCCAGCAGCCCGAAGCCGGAGCATCCGCCCAAGCAGAGGCCGCCCAAGACCAAACCAACGACCAAGCTCCACCACCACCTCCCTCGAACATGGACATGGCTCCGCTTCTCCAAGCCTTCCGAGAGGAACGCCAAACCAACACCGCAGCCCTCCAGATGATTGCTCAGGCTGTCACCAACAACCGCCAGCTGGCGGGGAATGGCAATGGATGTTCCACGTTGGCAGAGTTCAAGAAACATGCACCGACCACCTTCATCGAGACTGTTGAACCCCTGGATGCAGACGACTGGGTGCGCACCATTGAGGACTTGCTGGAACTAGTCGGTTGCACCGAAGACCGTGAGAAGGTGGCTTATGTTGCCCACTGCCTCGGGGGGGCTTCTAGAGCTCGGTGGGATGGATTCAAGGTCATGCATGATGGGCAAGAAATCACTTGGAATAACTTCAAGGCAGAATTCCGCAAGGCCCATATTCCTTCCGGAATCATGGCTATCAAAAAGCGTGAGTTTCGAGCCCTGAAGCAAGGAAGTGGCACTGTCAAGGAGTACATGCAGAAGTTCAGTGTTCTGTCAAGGTATGCCCCTGAAGATGTCAGCACAGATGCTGCGAAAAGGGAGCGCTTCATGGAAGGCCTCAATCAGAACCTACAGTACTCGCTTGTCGTGTGTGACTGCCCAACCTTTCCTGACCTGGTGAACAAAGCACTAATGCTTGAAGACAAGCGGCGTGCTCTGGAAGACACTCGCAAGCGCATGATGATCACCAAGGGAAGTTCCAACAACTAGAAGCCTCGCCCGTGGCAGCCAGCCCCGGTCAAGCCAACCTATCAGCAGCCAAGAGCTCCTACACCTCGCACCAACTATCAGCCTGCGCAGTATGCCAACCCAAGGCCAGCATTCAACCCCAATAATAGTGGTGGCAACAAGATCAATAACCCAAACCAAGTCACTTGCTTTGGATGTGGTCAGTCAGGACACATCTCAAGGGTGTGCCCCAACAAGAAGCCTGATGCCCCGTGCCCCAACGCGCAGAACCCAGGACAAGGCCGCGGGATGCCACCAAGGAACCAAGCTCCTCGCAACCCGCCCAACCATGGGAAGGGGCGCGTGAATCACGTCACTGCTGAAGAAGCTCAGGAAGACCCGGACGTCGTGCTGGGTACGTTCCTTGTCAACTCAGCACCTGCAACTGTCTTGTTTGATTCTGGAGCCACGCATTCATTTGTCACTCAAAGATTTGCATTAAAAAGTGGCATGACCCCTACACCCCTAAACAACCCCATGGTGGTACAAACCCCCGGAGCAGAGATGAGAGCCAAGATAGGCTGTAAGGGAGTCGGTATTATCATTAATGGTGTAGACTTCCTAGCAGACCTTATCATCTTAAGATCGCAAGGCTTGGATGTCATCTTAGGAATGGATTGGCTCAGCAAGCACCAATGCTTATTAGACTGTGCCAATCGGACTGTCACTATGACCATGACCAAGGAGTCGAAGTTAAGTTTGCCTCCAACTCCTCTCCTGCTCAAACCACTCAAGTCAACTGTCTGTCTGAAGTTGGACTGGAGCAAGTACCGGTAGTATGCGAGTACCTCGATGTCTTTCCGGATGAGCTACCGAGAATGCCCCCTGACCGTGACATTGATTTCATCATCGAGATCATGCCCGGGGCAGGGCCCATCTATAAGAAGCCTTATAGAATGGGGATGGAAGAATTAGCCGAGTTGAAGAAGCAACTGGAAGAGCAGTTGAGGAAGGGATTTATCCGCCCAAGTGCCTCCCCTTGGAGATCACCTGTTCTATTTGTGGCAAAAAGGGATGGTACCATCCGCTTATGCATTGACTACCGTTCCCTCAGTGAGGTTACAATCAAGAACAAGTATCCACTTCCCAAGATTGAAGATCTGTTTGATCAACTCAGCGGAGCCAAGGTGTTCTCCAAGATCGACCTCAGATCTGGGTACTACCAGCTGAAGATTAGAACCCAAGATATTCCGAAGATGGCATTTGTAACAAGATATGGCATGTATGAGTGCACGGTCCTGTCCTTTGGATTAACCAATGCCCCAGCTTACTTCATGTATCTCATGAATAAAGTCTTCATGGAATATTTGGCCAAGTTTGTTATTGTCTTCATTGATGACATTCTTGTCTTCTCGAAGACGGAGAAAGAGCACGAGCAACATTTGAGGATGGTCCTAGACAAGCTTCGAAACCACCAACTATACGCCAAATTCAGCAAATGTGAGTTTTGGCTGCATAAAGTTGGGTTCTTAGGTCATGTCTTGACCGAGGAAGGATTGTCAGTTGATCCCGCGAAGATCGAAGCTGTGACCCAATGGCAATCCCCAACGACCGTCAAGGAAGTCAGAAGCTTCCTCGGACTTGTGGGCTATTACCGCAAATTTGTGGAAGGATTCTCTAGCATTGTCCGGACAATGACTCGGCTACTGAAGAAGGACAAGAAGTTTGAATGGACGCCAAAATGCGAAAAAAGCTTCCAAGAGCTCAAGAAGAGATTGACCACCGCCCCAGTTTTGACAACACCTGATATTCACAAAGAGTTCGTGATATATTGTGATGCCTCTCGAACCGGATTGGGGAGCGTTCTGATGCAAGAAGGACGAGTCATAGCCTACCTCTCAAGGCAGCTACGACCTCATGAAGAGAACTACGCTACTCACGATCTTGAGTTAGCAGCAGTAGTTCATGCCTTGAAGACATGGTGTCGGGACCCCGATCCTAAGTCACACCGGTCTAGCATGTAACACACCATATCACTTTGCGGCCTCACGCACGGTATCCCCACGGGTGCCACCTTACCTGGCCCGGGACCGTTTGTGCATTTTGGCTCACGTATATGACAGTGTCGCTAGCATCCATATGACAGAGAACCCGGGCCGACATGACCAGTTATAAACCAAAAGTGGCACTAAATTACAGAGACAGGCATCCATGACCCAGCAACGAACGTGTTGGTCATCAACGTATGAACCCAAGTCGTAGCAAGCTACAAGGACTTAAAGGAACAACGCGTGACATTTCCCCTAAGGGACAGACACAGGAACGAAGAAGGACACATGCCGATCAGCCTAAGTGTTCCGGAGCAGTAGCAAGCTACCAAGGCTCAGTGGAAACACTAGGAGACATTTCCCTATAAGATAGGCTACCAAGGGTAAACAACTAGGTGTCGGATCCCACACATACCAAGCATTTCAATAACATACACGCAATATGCTCAATATGTGCAAATACAACATGGCATCACATCAAGACTCTAATAAACAAAGTATTTATTCATTAGGCTCCGAGGAGCCAAGTATTACAAACATGGGCCTCACGACCCAACATTCAGAGCATACAAGCAACAAGCGGAAGCACTACATGTCTGTGTACAGACATCTACAAATGAAAAAGGCTGAAGAGCCTGACTATCTACAACACTCGTCCAAGATCGTAGATGAGGTATCAAGATACTTGTCGAAGTCCAAGCGGAACTACTAGTGAGACATCAATCCTATCTGCAAAACATAAATTAAGAAAACATGAGTACAAAGGTACTCAACAAGACTTACATCAGATCCTATCATACATGCACTTGTATCAAGATGGCAAAGTGGGGTTTAGTTGCAGCAAGCCAGCTTTGACTCGGTGGCTATCCTATTCTACGATTTCTGGTAACTCTTTTGAGGTGGCACACACGAGTCCACTAAGCACCACACAATACACCACTATGGATTCATCCCCGTCTCCCTACGAGAAGGCCATCCATAGCACTCACACTTGTCTTGAGTATTTTAGAGTATCCACTTCAAGTTGTCTATGTACCACGTAGGCATCCAAGAAGTCCATATCCGCGGACCCGGCTATTCGAAAAGATTATGATAACCCTGCAGGGGTGTACTTCTTCACACACGCTCTCGCCACTTACCGCCAGGTACATCTCGTGTATCTCGGCAACCTTCAAGCGGAAGCCTGGCGAGGGTGTCGGCCACGACCTGACTAACCACACAAGTCTCTCGTCCAGGTTTATCGCCTATTCGGGTTACATCCGCAAGGGAGTCCGGCCGAGGTTTCCATCACGGACCCAAACGATGTGTACAGGGTTCCCGAGCCCACCATCCGGGTGCCACTCGGTACACCGGGCCACGTGTGCCTAGTCTGTCTCAAGCCCACCCTGTCGGGTGCCACCTGGTAGAGAAATAACACTACCTACAAACACCAGAAACTAGTTGCAACTCCTGGACAGAGATCATGTTGATTAATAAGTCGAGAGGGGCACTTAAGCATTCCAATGCGTGGTAGTAGCTGATCATTGGACAACATACACATAACTCAGTTCTTAGGGACGGTTCCAGTGAGACAACCCACCATGTACTCCTACATGGCCTCTCACCACTACCTTTACCAAATCGTGTTCACACACTTAACCCTCAGTATCAGAACATATCATTTCACTCTAATTCATTCCCGATGAATCAGACCTGACACACTCTAAGCAATAGCAAGCAAGGCATGGTAAGATCACATCATGGCTTCAATCAACTCCTACACATGCTAGTGGGTTTCAACTATTTACTGTGGAAGACAGGTCATGCAGAGGAATGTGTTCAACTACCGCAGCATAAAGTAGCAGTTGAAATCGTTGTTTTCCTAATGCAATAACAGGGAGCAGGAGCGAGAGAGGGATTGTATCGGAATGAACAAGGGGGTTTGCTTGCCTGGTAAAACAACGTGCAGAGCACTGCTCCTCTGACAGGTACCCTGGATCGGTCTCCGGAGCTGGACCTATCGAGAAGAACGGTGCCGACAATCAAACACAAGCATATGCAACAATATGATGCATGAATATGGCATGAAGTTATGATGTTGTTTGGGCTAGTGCAGCTAGCATTCAATTTGAAAGAAGTCCATTTGAACTAAGGGTTCAAATGCAATTTTAAGATAAGCATTTTAAATGCCAAATATGTGTTTTCAAATAAACAGTAGGTTTAACTTCATTTGTCATGCATGAAAATGGTACAGATGGATAGATTGAATTTTTCTGATAATTATTCATATATAAATTATTTCATTCTGAGCTACGGTTGAATTTCTGTGATTTTTTGAAGTTTAGGCCAAATTCTGAAATAAATAAATCATTTAAGATTTATTTAAATACCAGAACTGGATTATTGCGTCAGCATGACACAAGCATGACGTCAGCAGGTCAAAGGGCTGGTCCAGAGTCAAACCTGACAGTGGGTCCCACTGGTTAGTGACCCAGTTAAATAACTAAAGTTTAAAACTAATCTAAATAGACAAGGGGCCCACATGTCAGTGTCTAATTAGATTAATGTCAGTAATTAAAACTTAATTAAACCCTAAACTAAAAATTAGTCAAGGCTGGCCCCACATGTCATTGACTCAGGAGAAGTCAAACCCGGTGGGTTTGGGTCAAAACCCACCGGCGGTTAGCCGCCGGCGAGGCCGAATGCGGCGGAGGGCGTCGGAAACTCGCCTCCGTCGACCATTCGAGCGGCGGAGGGCATCTACAGGATGCGCAGACTCTTGCGCATCCAACGCGCTAGGCGGTAGCAGCTGGAGCGACTGGAATCGTCGCCGGCGTCGAGCCCAGCGGCGGCCGGAGTTCGGGCGTCGTCGGTTTAGATGCTGCGGTGCACGAGAAGGCGAGGGAGTGAGTGCGTTGGGTTCCTGGGGGCTTCCTGAGCACGATGACGTGCTCCGTTGTGAGCTCGTGCGGCTTTGGCCACGGCTACACCATGGCCGGCGGCGAGAAGCTCTCGGCCGCGGGAGGAATCGGGGCTAGGGGACAGGCACGAGCACGGGAGAAGGGGGGAAAAGAAGAGGAGCTCACGGCGATCTTGATGGCGTCGTCAGCTAGCTCGGGGACGCGTCGGAGCGGGCGCACGGTCGCCGGTGATCTCCACGGCCGCAGGTTGAAGACGAGGTCGACGACGGCGCTCCAGGGGCTTCTGACGTCGGGCAGCTCAGCGAGGAGAAGGAGAGGAACGGGGCGGAGCTTCTGGGCACTCCGGTGAGGCGAGAGGGGGACGGTGGCCACGGCTACGGCGAGCGGCGGCGGCGGTGGCGTTCGGGCGTTCGCGAGGAAGAGCACCAGGAGGGGGAGGAAGGAACCGAGGGGGAGTGAGAGGGTCCAGGGGGTGCGTGGCGTCGTCCAGAGACGTCCAGGCGCGTCGGCTGCGGCGGAAGCAGGAGGTGGCCGTGGCGCGTGGCCGCGGGCGCCGAGCACACGCTCGTCCTCCTGGCAGGGAGGAAGACGACAGGGAGGGAGCGGGCTGGGCTGGCCAGCTGGGCCGGCCAGGCCGTGCTGTGCTGGGCCAGCACAGGTAAGTCTGCCCTTTTTATTTTTCTTTTCTATTTTCTTCTGACATTTGTTTTGATTTAATTTCTAAATTAAATCATTTGTTTTCCTTCTGACAGTTTATTTTGCAGGGACCTAGGAATTAACCCAAACCCCTAAAAATAAAGAACCAGAATTTTGGACATATATAAAATATATAAAAATTATATATCCAAGCAAATATTTATTGCATTAATTCCAAATGCCCAAAATAAATTCTTATGAGCTCCTAATAATATTGGTTTGATTTTTATCTCTGACCAATATTTTTAGAGGGCCACATGAACATTTTCTTGGACCTTTTTGGAGCAACTTTTATTTGGGTCATTTTCAATAGGGTTTCTAAGGGTTTCACAAGTCCTCATTTCAATTTCATTTGAAATTTAAACATGATGCAAACAACAAGTCTAACCTAGTGCGTACCAGAACTAGGGTTGTGACAACTCGCCTCCACTCGAAAGAATCTCGTCCCGAGATTCAGGAGTAGGCGGAAAGAAGGTGGGGTACTCCAGTCGAAGACGATCTTCTCGCTCCCAAGTAGCTTCTCTCTCGGAATGATGAGACCACTGAACTTTGAGAAACTTGATGTTATGACGTCGAGTGACACGCTCTGCTTGATCCAGAATGCGAACGGGATACTCTCGATATGTGAGGTTATCTTGGAGATCAAGCGTTTCGTGGTCCACTCCGCGGATGGGATCCGAGAAGCAACGCCTGAGTTGAGAGACGTGGAATACATCATGAACTCGAGAAAGATGTGGGGGTAATTCCAATTGGTAGGCAACCTCTCCTTGTTTAGCAAGAATGCGAAAAGGACCAATGTAACGAGGAGCCAACTTGCCCTTGATACCGAAACAATGGGTACCCTTCAAAGGAGTAACCCGAAGATAAGCTTTGTCACCAACCTCGTAAGCCACTTCCTTATGATGACGATCATACTGGCTCTTTTGATGAGAATGGGCTGTTTTCAAATTCTCACGAATGATACAAACTTGCTCTTCTGCTTCATGGATCATATCCGGTCCAAAGAATTGTCTTTCACCGGTTTCTGTCCAGTTCAAAGGTGTTCGACATCTTCGTCCATTGAGTATCTCAAAAGGAGCTTGCTTGAGACTAGATTGATAGCTATTGTTATAAGCAAACTCGGCGAAAGGAAGACATTTCTCCCAATCCATACCGAATGAGATAACGCAAGCTCTAAGCATGTCTTCGAGAATTTGGTTTACCCGTTCCACTTGACCACTTGACTGAGGGTGGAAAGCGGTACTGAAAGAAAGATGGGTGCCCATGGCAGTCTGGAAACTCTCCCAGAAATGAGAAGTGAAAAGACTACCACGGTCTGAATTGATCTCTAGTGGGACACCATGAAGTGACACTATTCGAGAAATATACAAGTCAGCAAGCTGGCTAGCAGTGATACTCTCTCTAACAGGTAGGAAGTGAGCCACTTTGGAGAGACGATCAATGACTACGAAGATAGCATTATTCCCTCTCTTGGTCCTGGGAAAGCCGGTGATGAAGTCCATACCAACTTTATCCCATTTCCACTAAGGAATAGCTAGAGGCTGAAGGGTGCCAGCAGGTCTTTGATGTTCTGCCTTAACGCGACGACAAACGTCACATTTAGCAATGAATTCAACAATTTCTCTCTTCATCCTAGTCCACCAGAACCTCTGACGTAGGTCCTGATACATCTTAGTACTACCGGGATGAATCGTGAGAGGAGATTCATGAGCCTCTTTAAGGATCAATTGTCGCAGATGTTGATTCTTGGGAACCACCAGGCGATTCTCGAAGAAAACAACACCTCGATCATCCATAGAGAAACATCCACCAACTCCCTTTTTAATGTTTCTCTTGATGCGGACAACACCCTTATCAAACTTCTGGTCATAAATGATCTGATCCTCAAGGGTAGGTTTCGCCACCAAGGTAGAAAGGAATCCGCGAGGAGCAATGTGAAGGTTAAGCTTACATAGTTCCTCATGGAGAAGTGGTTGGCCCTGCTGCAACATGAGATTGTTGCAATAGGTCTTACGACTTAGTGCATCAGCCATGACATTTCCCTTGCCTGGGGTGTAGGTAATTCCTAAGTCATAATCTGGGATCAACTCCAACCAACGTCTTTGCCTAAGGTTCAAATCTGGTTGGGTAAAGATATACTTGAGACTCTGGTGATCGGTGTAGATCTCGCAACGATTACCAAGGAGGTAATGCCGCCAGGTCTTAAGTGCATAGACTACAGCTGCAAGCTCTAGATCATGTGTAGGATAATTCTCCTCATGTGGATGCAACTGTCGAGATGCATAGGCAATCACACGACGATCCTGCATAAGAATGCAACCTAGTCCCTGTCGTGAGGCATCACAGTAGATAACAAAGTCCTTAGTGAAATCCGGTGGCACAAGTATGGGAGCAGAGGTCAGGCGTCTTTTCAGTTCCTGAAAACTATGCTCACACTGTGGGGACCACTCAAACTTTTTATCTTTCTTAAGAAGTTCTGTGAGAGGTTTGGCCACTTTCAAGAAGTTTTCAACAAAGCGGCGACAATAGCTGGCTAGACCAAGAAAACTCCTAACTTGTTTAACTGTTTCAGGCGGAGTCCAATCAAGAACAGCCTGAACTCTCTCAGGATTGACAGCAATGCCCTTCCCTGAGATTACGTGGCCGAGATAGGTCACTTCTGGCAACCAATATTCGCACTTGGAGAACTTGGCATAAAGGCGGTGCTCTCTGAGTTTTTCTAGAACAAGTCTAAGATGTTCGGCATGCTCTTCCTCGTTCTTCGAGTAAATAAGAATATCATCGAGGTAAACCACGACGAACTTATCCAAATACTCCATGAAGATCGGGTTCATCAAGCGGGAGAAAGTGGCTGGAGCATTGGTTAGACCGAAAGACATGACGGTGTACTCGTACTGGCCATAACGAGTGACAAAAGCCGTCTTAGGAATGTCTCCGTTTTTAATTTTGATTTGATGGTAGCCTAACCTCAAATCCATTTTGGAGAAGACTGAGGATCCAGCGAGCTGATCATACAGGTCGTTGATCCTGGGGAGCGGATACTTGTTCTTTATCGTGACCAAATTAACGGGACGATAATCTACAACCATCCGTTCCGTGCCATCCTTCTTCTTAACGAAGAGGACGGGACAAGCCCAAGGAGAAGAACTAGGACGAATAAAACCCTTTTGTAAGGACTCATCAAGTTGTTTCTTAAGCTCGGCTAGTTCTAGGGGTGCCATCTTATAAGGTCTCCTAGAAATTGGAACGGTTCCTGGGATAAGATCTATGACAAACTCTACATCCCTGTCAGGTGGAACACCTGGTAGTTCTTCTGGAAAGACATCCGGAAAGTCTCGGACTATCGGGATATCTTCAAGGTCTGGAAGGGGGCTGGCATTAAGAGAATAGAGTTGACGCTTTGCAACTCTAGTGGAGACAGTGACTATCTTCCCAGATGGGTGTGTAAGCTGAACGGACCTGGTGTAACAATCGATCTTGGCATGATGAGCTGTCATCCAGTCCATACCCAAGATGATGTTAATATCTGAAGACTTGAGGGCTATGAGTGAGGCAAGGAATACAAGTCTGTTAACAAGGATTCCATTACCATGGCTTATTCTGGTAGTTTGCCATCTAGACCCCGGGGTTTGGATTTCAAGCGGAGTTGGCATGTCACAAAATGACATGTCGTGCAAACGAGCATAGCCCTCAGAGATGAAGGAGTGAGATGCTCCGGTATCGAACAAAACCGAAGCCGGATGGCAATTGACAAGGAGTGTACCAAGAACAACATTTGGATCATCATGAGCGTCTTTAGCTGAGACGTGATGCACACATCCATGTTTAGTGGGAGCTGGATTTGCAATGATAGTCTTACGTAGTGGCTTACTACGAAGAACGGACTTCTCGGGCTGGGGTGGAGCAAGACTGGCCTGAGAACAGTCACGTGCATAGTGTCCTGGCTTTCCGCATGTAAAGCAAGTCCCTGAGGTAGGTCGTGGACCCGCATTGACAAGCGGTTTGCCAAAAGGCTTGGGTGGAGCATAAGACTGAGCTGGATAAGGTACCACACAAGATGACATCGGAGGATAAGTGGGTGGAAGAACAGAGTTCGGAACCCAAATCCGGCACTTCTGAGAACTAGAACCGGAAGAAGATCCCAAATCAAGGGTGTGCTTACGAGACTCCTCGTAAGTGAGTTGAGCTGTCTCTGCATTGATGGCCTTGTTCACAAGAGCCTGGAACGTGTTGCAATCATGCAAGTGGAGATCACGACGCAATTTGGGGTTGAGACCCTTCCGGAACCTAGCCTGCTTCTTGGCGTCCGTGGACACTTCTTCTGTAGCATAGCGGGCGAGGTTCTCAAACTCTCGACTATAAGCATCAACAACCATCTTAGCCTGTGTAAGACTACAGAACTCTTCTCTCTTACGATCGATAAGGGCTTGAGGGATATGATGCTCACGAAAAGCCTCGGTGAAATCTCTCCAGGTAGGAATCTGGACAGCTGGAATCATGGCCTCATAGTTCTGCCACCAAAGACTAGCAGGACCTTCCAGGTGATAAGTGGCATAGATGACCTTGTCATCTTCAGCTACGTTTGCAGAACACAGCTTGTGAGTGATACTACGGAGCCAGTCATCTGCATCGAGTGGCTCAAAGGGATGATGGAAGGTGGGTGGTTTCAGACGAATGAAGTCATGGATGGTTGCTGATTCCTTGCACTGATGTGCGGTGTTCTCCTCAATACGTGCCAACAAGCGGTTAGACTCATACTTGTTTCTCTCCATCTCTAACATTAACTCCGCCAACGAAGGCTGGTCGGGAGGATCCTCCTCATCCCTACCACCTCCGTGGTTCTGTCTACGAGCAGCTGAGCTTCGCATAACTGAAGACATCCTAAGAAGCGAAACCGAAGACGGAAACATCAACAACTATAGGATGCATAAGGTAGAACAAGAAATTAGTATCTCTCGAACTACTAGGATAATTCCGGCAGCATAACGGCAGTAAAATGCTCAAAATGAGACATCCTGCTAACAAAGGGTAGTTCAACACCTCAACATCATCTCTCAAGGTACTGTGATAGTACTAAAACAACTGCACCGGAAGAACTTGAAAACAGGAGTAGGACTCTGATCAACCAATCCTAAGGGACTACGGAGTAGTAACTCGGGATCCTGATAGACGGAAGAGAAAGCCTAGTTCCTTAACCCCGTAGGAAAAGTAAGATGACTCAGATCAGAAGACATGAGGTATAAGGAGTAAAAAGAGCCTTACGTTCCCTTCCACAATCAATTCCCTTATATAACTAAGTAATTTCTAGACTCAACTTCGACCATTATGGCTTGGTAATCCTACAGGCAGTCAGGCTCTGATACCAACGCTGTCGGGACCCCGATCCTAAGTCACACCGGTCTAGGATGTAACACACCATATCACTTTGCGGCCTCACGCACGGTATCCCCACGGGTGCCACCTTACCTGGCCCGGGACCGTTTGCGCATTTTGGCTCACGTATATGACAGTGTCGCTAGCATCCATATGACAGAGAACCCAGGCCGACATGACCAGTTATAAACCAAAAGTGGCACTAAATTACAGAGACAGGCATCCATGACCCAGCAACGAACGTGTCGGTCATCAACGTATGAACCCAAGTCGTAGCAAGCTACAAGGACTTAAAGGAACAACGCGTGACATTTCCCCTAAGGGACAGACACAGGAACGAAGAAGGACACATGCCGATCAGCCTAAGTGTTCCGGAGCAGTAGCAAGCTACCAAGGCTCAGTGGAAACACTAGGAGACATTTCCCTATAAGATAGGCTACCAAGGGTAAACAACTAGGTGTCGGATCCCACACATACCAAGCATTTCAATAACATACATGCAATATGCTCAATATGTGCAAATACAACATGGCATCACATCAAGACTCTAATAAACAAAGTATTTATTCATTAGGCTCCGAGGAGCCAAGTATTACAAACATGGGCCTCACGACCCAACATTCAGAGCATACAAGCAACAAGCGGAAGCACTACATGTCTGAGTACAGACATCTACAAATGAAAAAGGCTGAAGAGCCTGACTATCTACAACACTCGTCCAAGATCGTAGCTGAGGTATCAAGCTACTTGTCGAAGTCCAAGCGGAACTACTAGTGAGACATCAATCCTATCTGCAAAACATAAATTAAGCAAACATGAGTACAAAGGTACTCAGCAAGACTTACATCAGATCCTATCATACATGCACTTGTATCAAGATGGCAAAGTGGGGTTTAGTTGCAGCAAGCCAGCTTTGACTCGGTGGCTATCCTATTCTACGATTGCTGGTAACTCTTTTGAGGTGGCGCACACGAGTCCACTAAGCACCACACAATACACCACTATGGATTCATCCCCGTCTCCCTACGAGAAGGCCATCCATAGCACTCACACTTGTCTTGAGTATTTTAGAGTATCCACTTCAAGTTGTCTATGTACCACGTAGGCATCCAAGAAGTCCATATCCGCGGACCAGGCTATTTGAATAGATTATGATAACCCTGCAGGGGTGTACTTCTTCACACACGCTCTCGCCACTTACCGCCAGGTACATCTCGTGTATCTCGGCAACCTTCAAGCGGAAGCCTGGCGAGGGTGTCGGCCACGACCTGACTAACCACACAAGTCTCTCGTCCAAGTTTATCGCCTATTCGGGTTACATCCGCAAGGGAGTCCGGCCGAGGTTTCCATCACGGACCCAAACGATGTGTACAGGGTTCCCGAGCCCACCATCCGGGTGCCACTCGGTACACCGGGCCACGTGTGCCTAGTCTGTCCCAAGCCCACCCTGCCGGGTGCCACCTGGTAGAGAAATAACACTACCTACAAACACCAGAAACTAGTTGCAACTCCTGGACAGAGATCATGTTGATTAATAAGTCGAGAGGGGCACTTAAGCATTCCAATGCGTGGTAGTAGCTGATCATTGGACAACATACACATAACTTAGTTCTTAGGGACGGTTCCAGTGAGACAACCCACCATGTACTCCTACATGGCCTCTCACCACTACCTTTACCAAATCGTGTTCACACACTTAACCCTCAGCATCAGAACATATCATTTCACTCTAATTCATTCCCGATGAATCAGACCTGACACACTCTAAGCAATAGCAAGCAAGGCATGGTAAGATCACATCATGGCTTCAATCAACTCCTAAACATGCTAGTGGGTTTCAACTATTTACTGTGGAAGACAGGTCATGCAGAGGAATGGGTTCAACTACCGCAGCATAAAGTAGCAGTTGAAATCGTTGTTGTCCTAATGCAATAACAGGGAGCAGGAGCGAGAGAGGGATTGTATCGGAATGAACAAGGGTGTTTGCTTGCCTGGTAAAACAACGTGCAGAGCACTGCTCCTCTGACAGGTACCCTGGATCGGTCTCCGGAGCTGGACCTATCGAGAAGAACGGTGCCGACAATCAAACACAAGCATATGCAACAATATGATGCATGAATATGGCATGAAGTTATGATCTTGTTTGGGCTAGTGCAGCTAGCATTCAATTTGAAAGAAGTCCATTTGAACCAAGGGTTCAAATGCAATTTTAAGATAAGCATTTTAAATGCCAAATATGTGTTTTCAAATAAACAGTAGGTTTAACTTCATTTGTCATGCATGAAAATGGTACAGATGGATAGATTGAATTTTTCTGATAATTTTTCATATATAAATTATTTCATTCTGAGCTACGGTTGAATTTCTGTGATTTTTTGAAGTTTAGGCCAAATTCTGAAATAAATAAATCATTTAAGATTTATTTAAATACCAGAACTGGATTATTGCGTCAGCATGACACAAGCATGATGTCAGCAGGTCAAAGGGCTGGTCTAGAGTCAAACCTGACAGTGGGTCCCACTGGTCAGTGACTCAGTTAAATAACTAAAGTTTAAAACTAATCTAAATAGACAAGGGGCCCACATGTCAGTGTCTAATTAGATTAATGTCAGTAATTAAAACTTAATTAAACCCTAAACTAAAAATTAGTCAAGGCTGGCCCCACATGTCATTGACTCAGGAGAAGTCAAACCCGGTGGGTTTGGGTCAAAACCCACCGGCGGTTAGCCGCCGGCGAGGCCGAATGCGGCGGAGGGCGTCGGAAACTCGCCTCCGTCGACCATTCGAGCGGCGGAGGGCATCTACAGGATGCGCAGACTCTTGCGCATCCAACGCGCTAGGCGGTAGCAGCTGGAGCGGCCGGAATCGTCGCCGGCGTCGAGCCCAGCAGCGGCCGGAGTTCGGGCGTCATCGGTTTAGATGCTGCGGTGCACGAGAAGGCGAGGGAGTGAGTGCGTTGGGTTCCTGGGGGCTTCCTGAGCACGATGACGTGCTCCGTTGTGAGCTCATGCGGCTGTGGCCACGGCTACACCATGGCCGGCGGCGAGAAGCTCTCGGCCGCGGGAGGAATCGGGGCTAGGGGACATGCGCGAGCATGGGAGAAGGGGGGAAAAGAAGAGGAGCTCACGGCGATCTTGATGGCGTCGTCAGCGAGCTCGGGGACGCGTCGGAGCGGGCGCACGGTCGCCGGCGATCTCCACGGCCGCAGGTTGAAGACGAGGTCGACGACGGCGCTCCAGGGGCTTCTGACGTCGGGCAGCTCAGCGAGGATAAGGAGAGGAACGGGGCGGAGCTTCTGGGCACTCCGGCGAGGCGAGAGGGGGACGGTGGCCACGGCTACGGCGAGCGGCGGCGACGGTGGCGTTCGGGCGTTCGCAAGGAAGAGCACCAGGAGGGGGAGGAAGGAACCGAGGGGGAGTGAGAGGGTCCAGGGGGTACGTGGCGTCGTCCAGAGACGTCCAGGCGCGTCGGCAGCGGCGGAAGCAGGAGGTGGCCGTGGCGCGTGGCCGCGGGCGCCGAGCACACGCTCGTCCTCCTGGCAGGGAGAAAGACGACAGGGAGGGAGCGGGCTGGGCTGGCCAGCTGGGCCGGCCAGGCCGTGCTGTGCTGGGCCAGCACAGGTAAGTCTGCCCTTTTTATTTTTCTTTTCTATTTTCTTCTGACATTTGTTTTGATTTAATTTCTAAATTAAATCATTTGTTTTCCTTCTGACAGTTTATTTTGTAGGGACCTAGGAATTAACCCAAACCCCTAAAAATAAAGAACCAGAATTTTGGACATATATAAAATATATAATAATTATATATCCAAGCAAATATTTATTGCATTAATTCCAAATGCCCAAAATAAATTCTTATGAGCTCCTAATAATATTGGTTTGATTTTTATCTCTGACCAATATTTTTAGAGGGCCACATGAACATTTTCTTGGACCTGTTTGGAGCAACTTTTATTTGGGTCATTTTCAATAGGGTTTCTGAGGGTTTCATAAGTCCTCATTTCAATTTCATTTGAAATTTAAACATGATGCAAACAACAAGGCTAACCTAGTGCATACCAGAACTAGGGTTGTGACACATGGCGACATTACCTCCTAGGGAAACGGTGTGAGATTTACACAGACCACAAAAGTCTGAAGTATATTTTCACCCAGAAGGAATTGAACATGAGGCAACGAAGATGGTTGGAACTAATCAAGGATTATGACCTCAGTGTTCAGTATCACCCCGGGAAGGTTAACGTGGTAGCCGATGCCTTAAGAAGAAAGGCTTGCTCCCTGAATGCCATAATTCAAAGAAGGCAGCTAGCCCTGTTTGAAGAGCTGGAACGATTCAGTTTGGAATTGGTCACCCATGGATTTCTAGACCATCTGGAAGTCAAACCAACCATGATGGATGAAGTCAAGAAAGCACAAGGTGGGCACGCAAGCATTGAAGGCATCAAGAAGAAGATGAAGCTAGGCAAAGCCACAGGATTCTCCGATGACGAGCACAGGATTGCTTGGCACAAAGGCCGCATCTGCGTACCAAACAAGATGGAGCTGAAGAACTTGATCCTGCAAGAAGCCCACAACACTCCATATTCCATCCACCCTGGAGGAACCAATATGTATGAAGACTTGAAGGAAAGATTCTGGTGGCACCGGATGAAAAGAGAGATTGCAACCTATGTTGCAAAATGTGGTGTGTGCCAAAGGGTCAAGGCTGAATATCAGCGACCCACTGGATTGCTCCAACCACTCAAGGTTCCTGAATGGAAGTGGGATAAAGTCGGAATGGACTTCATCACTGGATTACTAAGGTCGAATAAAGGACATGACTCCATCTGGGTCATAATCGACCATGTGACCAAGGTAGCCCATTTCATTCCTGCAAGACTACCTATGATGGCAACCAGCTAGCAACTCTCTACATTGATAGAATTGTAAGCCTTCATGGTGTTCCTAAGGAGATTGTGTCAGATCGAGGAACCCAGTTTACCTCAAGGTTCTGGAAGAAGTTCCAAGAAGCCTTGGGAACCAAGTTATCTTTCAGCACGGCTTTCCACCCGCAGACCGGAGGTCAGACAGAGCGAGTAAATCAAATTCTCGAAGACATGCTCCAAGCCTGTGTCTTGGCATATGGAGCCAAGTGTGAAGATTGCCTCCCTTTTGCCGAGTTCTCCTATAACAACAGTTACCAGTCGAGCCTTCAGATGGAACCATTTGAGGAGTTGTACGGACGCAAGTGTCGCACACCCCTCAACTGGTCAGAGACTGGAGAAGGGCTAGTCTTTGGACCAGATATTCTTTGCGAAGAAGAAGAGCAAGTCCAACTAGTTAGAGAACGTTTGAAGGCCTCCAAATCAAGGCAGACGAGTTATGCTGACACTCGTCGCCGAGATATGAGTTTCCGTGTTGGAGACCATGTGTACCTGCGAGTAACCCCTTTGAAGGGAACCAAGCGTTTCCACGTTAAAGGGAAGCTCGCACCAAGGTTCATTGGTCCCTTTGAGATCGCTGCACGACGAGGAGAAATGGCTTACCAGTTTGAACTGCCATCTGAGCTATCCGATGTGCACAACATATTCCACGTGTCCTAACTCTCGAAGTGTCTCCAAGTTCCGGACAAGCCTGATCTCTACAAGGATGTCGATCACCAAGCCATTGATCTTCAGCCTGATTTGACCTACCGTGAGAGGCCCATTCGCATTCTGGATGAAGCAGAGCGACGGACGCGAAGCCGCACCATCAAGTACTTCAAGGTCCTGTGGAGCAACCACACGGAAGCAGAAGCAACCTGGGAACGTGAAGACTATCTTAGATCTGAGTATCCCGATCTCTTCTAAGGCCTAGTTTAGGAATCTCGGGGACGAGATTCTTGTAAGGGGGTAGGTCTGTCACACCCTGCATTTTCTAACATGTCATTTGCATCAATAAAGCATGAAAATTTGGACCAACAATTTTTTTTGGCATCATTTGGCTTTTATTTGGAATTAAGTTTTCTCTCTATGATTTTCAAGTGCTCTTTAAAGTCAACTACTCCATCTTATATATTTCATCTCCTTACCCCAAACTTCTGCCCAATGATCATACCAAGTGTATACAACAGTATAGTATTTTCTTACAAAAATAATTTGGCCAAAAAGTATTTTAAAAAATTTGTTTTCCAAAACCCCCTAAATTGAGGTTTGCACTGCAAGTGCTTGATTTAGGGTGAGAAAAATATTTCAAAGAGTATATTTGAAACCTAGTAGATATAGGACTCCCATAAACCACAAAAATATAATTTTAAAAGTTATTTTCCTATTTTATTTAAAAGCTTTTTCTTAAGGCCAGAAATGGTCTTTAATAGGGAAAAATATTTAACTATTTAAAAAATATTTGCCAAAATTCAGGGAGACTCTTAGGACATATATTGTCCATATATAAGAGTTTCAACACTTGGTCATGTTCAAAATATTGGACAAATCCCTCAGAAACCCTTTCTGGATATTTCAAGCTTTTGAAATATTTACAAAGGAAATATTCTATAAAAAATCCAGGGAAATTCTATCATGTCATATATGACATATTTGATGATCTTGCCAAGCCCCATGCCTTGGGAAGCAAGAAAACCTCATCAAAACCCTTCAAAATCATTCTGTCCATTTTAGAAGTTTGAGCAACTTTACATTGCCAAACTTGTCCAAATGCTCTCAAACTTGATACACATGCTAGAATGGTCTAATAATGAATCTAGACCAAATGGCACAAGTTTTGGAGAAGGGTAACTTGATCAGAGTACCCCAAAACCATTTCTGTTCAGATTCAAATTTGAACAACTTTACACTACCAACTTTTTACTTGTGACCTCAAACTTTGTGGGCATGATCACAACCCCAAATGATGACACTACACCAAGTGGTGAATCAAGGAGGGATGATTTGCTTAACTTAAACTTGGAAAATCCACTTCTGTTGATTTCTAGGGTTTACCAAAGTTACATAGGCAAGTTTCTTCAAATGAGCCCAAACTTGGTGGAACACCCTATTTCTATATACCATTTGATCCTGTTAAGTCTCATGTCTATTGGAAATCATTTGATTGCCCAAAACAACATCAAACGCCTTCTGGTGATTTTCCAAAACTAACACTTGTACCTCTTTTCTTGTTCTCCTTGAGCTAGGCTTTTTACCACAGTTTCCCCAAGTCCCCTTGCACCTCCAGGAACTCTCCCCTGGCCTCAGCTCAATGATTGAGGGGGGGGGGGGTAAAAACCCCATTTTACATTCTGGGCAGCAATTTTCACCTTTCTCTCTCAGGCCTCTCTTCTTCTAGAAGCTCTCCCTCGCATCCAATGCCCATCCTGCATTATTTACTTACCCCTAGAGCCAATGGACATGGTGGCCGCGTCCAGAGCGCCTGGGACACGGCCATGCCGGCCATATGGGCGCTCTGGAGCGCGCCACAGTGCGCTCCCGCACTGTAGCCGTGACCTGCCCGAGGCGCCCGACCACCTAGGGCGTCGGGATGGGGTCTCCCGAGGCCACCTCAACGTCCACGACACGGTAGCCGGTCGGCCCCCTCCTCCTTCTCCCTCCTCTCGCCCCAGTTCACACGCGTGACGGCCAACCGAGAGCTCCAATAAGCTTCCTCACACGCGTGATGCCCTGGCCTTCCCCTGCTCTCTCTCTTCTCTTCCCCAGATCTGGACCGCATTCAGGAACACCCCAAACACGGCGCCAGCCCCTCCCGAGCCCTGTGGCAACGAGCAAAAGCTCGCCGGCGCACGGGTCCATGGCACCCCGCCGTTCGCCTATAAAAGGAGACCGCCGCTCCCTCCTCTCCTCACCACTCGCCCTCTCACACACCCAATCCTCCCCCTACACCACCCACTCCTCTCCAAACGGGCCCGAGCTCGAGATCGAGCTCGAGCTCTGCCGCCTCGGGTCGCCGTCGATCCGGAGGTATAAGCCCTCTCCGCCGCTCCTCTCACTCGATCTAGAACCGCAAGACCTCTCTGATCAGTTCCCCCTTGTTTCCCCTCTCTTTAGCTGCCAGAAATGGCCGGAACCACCACCACCCGAAGCAACTCCGCCGTGCCTCCTCGTCGCCGGCAAACCAGGCCACCCCGGCGACCAACTCCAGTTCCATCCGAACGGTGGCTTCTCCCTGAGCATGACGGTATCACCCACGCCTCCTCCCGTGCCCTATATCGCCGCTGGCGAGCTCACCGTCGCCTCTGGACGGAGGTAGACAACGACGGCCCTGGGCCCTGTCCGTCAGCCTCACGCCCTGACGGGTGGGACCGCCCC
>LR738715.1:490741098-490775860 GCA_902687465.1 Secale cereale | reverse complement strand
GCCCCCCCCCCCCCCGCTGTAGTTATTTGCTCGAGTATTTTTTATATATTCCAAAATAATTCTTCGTAAATTTTTAGCTTGTTTGGAGTTGTGCAGAATAGGTGTCTTGACATAGCTTTTTCAGGTCCAGAATTCCAGCTGCCGGTATTCTCCCTCTTTATGTAAACCTTGCATATTATGAGAGAAAAGGCACTACAATTAGTCCATAAAGCATTATTATGCATAAAAACATTAAAAATAACAGTAGGAAAACATGATGCAAAATGGACGTATCAACTCCCCCAAGCTTAGACCTCGCTTGTCCTCAAGCGAAAGCCGATATCGAAAATCATCTCCACATGTTTAGAGAGAGTGGTGTCGATAAAAACAACATACGGACATACACTACTGCAGGATGCTGCTAACGCGACACTACGATCAGAGACTCTTTTGACGAAACTGTGTGCAATGCATTAATGGCAAACAATGATGTAAAAAACCCATCAAAAAGTAGCAAAATGTTTGCGATGAAGGATTCATCAAACACGGTTCAGATTTTAGTTGCATGTGCGATGAGAGGCATACGGTTCAGTTCAATTAACTGTTTGTGATGAGGACGAAGAACAGAAACGGGCAGCCAGATGAAGGTGCGTGTGATATACGGCATAAAGTTCACTCGAATTAACTATTTGTGATGAGGTGGAACAACAGAAACGGTCAGCCAGATGAAGGTGTGTGCGATTGAGGGCATACGCTTCAGAAGGATTAACTGTTTGTGATTAGGCAACATAACAGAAACGATCAGCCAGATTAATGTGTCTGCGATTGACGGCATACACTTCACACGGATGAACTGTTTGCGATTAGCCACAACAAACAGAAACAGTTAGACAGATCAACGTGTGTGCGCTAGACGGGTACACATTCTAATTAAAATAAGCATGCATGATGGTAATAACGAGCACACACGGTTGTTGGAACAAGACGTGTGCTGACATTGCCTATTACGGTGCAGCCTATGGTGCAGACGCCACGTACGTGGCTAAGAACGCGTGCCCACATTATGCCATTAGGTAATAGTGCCGCACCTAGAAATTATAGAACCGCCAATAAATTTTGAGCCTGCATCCTGTCACATTCCAAATTACAAACCTGTTCACACCGATTAAAACCTAAACAGTTTCCCACTTAGGAGCGTATTAGTACTCGGTTATAAATACTACTACTCCAAGATGACTGCACATTCCTCCTCAACTCCTCATCCACAAAAACAAACAAATCATTAATCATCGTTCCCTTGCGTCTGCCATGGCCGGCGTGAGTTCTGGGTCGAGAGATTACCACCAGGAAGAGGCGGGCATGGAAGCGGAAGCACGAGAGATGTCATGCCTCGTCGCGAAAGCAACCGTCTTGTCCCGTCGCGCGGCCGTAGCAGCACAGAGGTCCCGCCGCGTCGTTGATGCGGCAGACTGTTTCGACCACGCCAAGAAAGCAGCAGAGATGTCCCGCCGTGCTGGGAATGGAACAAAGATGTCCTCCCGTGCCGCGGCGGCCTGGGAAAATGTATCACGAGCAGGCGAGGACTCTTACAGGTGCATGAATGTGATCGTCCATAGCTAGATGGATCAGATCTCTGGCTTGGCGAGGTTGCAGGATGACATGAAAGCCTCGTTTGAATAGGCTACCGGCGTCATCTGACAACTAAGGGAGGGCAATGCGAAGCTCCGAGACAAGCAGGAGGAGATCACTGCCTTGTTGATGAGGACTAGGATCATCGTCAAGAAACTTATGGACGAGAATGGCATGCTCTGCATCGAGCGCCAAACGCCGCAAGAGGAATCAGTGGATGCTCTAAGCAGCGTCTTGAGGACAAGAAAGAGCTCATCGCCGCTCATCGCGGAGACTAGTTCCTTCCTCTTTAGCCCTTGTGTATTTTGGGCATTGCCGCGTGTGGCTTTTTTAATTATCTTCCTAAATATGTAAGACAATTATTATCCACTGTCATCATCCTTACATTCATCTGTCTTGCTATAAGTCGTAGTCGACGCTATATAGGTCTATCGGATCTTACATCAAGATCCGTGCAAAACTTTCTTTTCAGATTTTCTTTATTCTCTCTTAAATCTCAGTCGAGTGTGACTAGCCACGCCATGAAACAGGGGCTCGCACGCCATTAATGGAGACGTTGGGAGGGAGGTGGGCGGCGGATAGAGGTCAAAGGGCTCTCCTCCCGATGAGTACCCCGCATGACACCTCCTAGCCAATAAAAAAGGGGACGTGTGGCGGCACGTAATTGGTAAGTAGAACGCCCACGGTTTCAATAATACTTGTGTTTCCGATTTGTAACATGGCAGCACTTGTTCCAAAATGACTTTGTCCATTGTTAATGTGTGCGCCTTCGCAAATCGGACAGAAAAATTACCACAACATGTTGGTGCCATGTCATGACACCATGCCAAGTTTCATGATTTTCAGGCGTGTTTTGGATTTACAGGAATTAAAAAAACAAGTTTCTCAATATTTCCAGCCGAGGTACGACGCCCAGATGTTTGAATTCCATTCCCATTGCTTGCATGGGACCTACAAATTCACCCAAGTACACACATGTGATTTTTCAACAAACTTTGGTGCATTGGAGCATGTGCTTCTATTTCAAATTTGAATTATGCACATTAAATGCCCAGAAAATCAATTAATGTATAAAAAGGCCAAACGAACCCGAATAATTCCAAAATTTAACACGATACTTCTATTTTGTCTAATCTGCCTATGTAAAAAAAATTAAGGCGGGAGAAGGCAGTGTATGTCATTTTCACACACGAAGGTGACACATTCCCTCCCGGAACCACGAGCCTTCTTGAGAGAAGCTCCGATTTGCAAGAAGCATGTACCAAAGCTTGTCCTAATTCGGACAAAAAAATACCACATCATGTTGGAGCCATGTCATGATACCATGCCAAGTTTCATGATTTTCAGGCGTGTTTTGGATTTGGGAAAAATGATTTTATACCCCTAGTTGTGTCCCCCTCGGCAGGTTTGCCCCTAGTTTCCGAAAACCCTCGTTCTTGCCCAACTCACTTTGGTTCCTTTGTGCTTTTGCCCTCCCGTCACGGTTCCGTCCAGTCAGCGCTGTTTGACCGCTACTGGCGCTAGATTTTGGACATTTTTGCCCCCGTGGCTGCTAACTTCATTACCCCTTCGTCCTCAGCCAGCTCTCACGAAAAACAGAGGAGGGAAGGCACGGCCAGATTAGAGGGGGGGAGCGGGAAGCAGGAGAGGAAGGAGCCGCTGCGCATGGCAAGCTCGGGCTCATCCAGCTTCTCGCCAACGACCGAAGAGGTAAGCAATGTGGTGGGGCCGTGCTTCTCCACCCAACCCGACATTTTGGGGTTCAAAGCTAGGGTTTGTGACATATTTGGGGAAATTTGACTTGTTTTAGGTCGATGGGATCGGGATTGTGCAGCATTCAGCAGAGTTTTATCTTCCCGATGAGTCTTATTCCGGCTTGGAGTTTCTGTCGAAGCATCGATCCCCTGGTCATAGCCTTGTTCCTGCCCGCCGTGTATCATGGGGTGGTGCAAGCAGTGGCCGCCGTTTTTTAGGTTGCCCATTGGATGTAAGTTCATGTCAATTTGATCCAAATTTGTATTTTTATCTCTAATTTTTCTTTTCAAATTAGCTTCTAATTATGACTCTTGATCTTAATTTAGTTACCAGATCAGTGTAACTGGGTGGTTTGGGTTGACCCAGCTCCTCCATTGCGTGTTGGACTAGCTTTTGAAGACTTGCACGCTGAGGTTGAAGGTAGTTGGATCAAGTGCCACCATTTGAAGAAGGAAAACATTGAGCTGGCAAGGAAGAAGAAGGCTTTGAAGAAGAAGCTTAGAGAGAGAGATGAGAGCTATTGTTGTGGGCACTGTTGTTTGTGGGAATTAGTATGATAGCTGTACTACTATGGTAATGTGGTCGTAGTTTGGTATTAGTTGTTCGATGTCAGTTGTAGTAGTTTGGTATTCCAATATGTTGTTGTTGTCAAATGTGGTCGTAAACTTGTCAAATGTGGTTTGGTGAATGAATTAGATCTTGCGAGCTGAATTTGATCTTGCCAGCACAATTTTATCGTAAACTTGTGAAATGACAGATGAATGACACAAGTTCAACAACAACTTGAGATCATACAACATTGTGCATCACATTTGAATGACACAAGTTCAACAACTAGATATCACACAAGTTCGACAACCTTAAGATCAGACCACATTGTGCATAACAACACCAAGTACATAAGAACACCATAGCACATAGTAGACATAACAGGTGCATCTCAGAAGTTTGGCAACATCACACGGTACACATAACAGTAAAAACATCATCTAGGTCATAACAACTTCTAGAACTTCAGTTTTTTGCTCCTGGTGTTTCTTGCTGGGTTTGGAGCTTGCATTGCCTTGCTTCTAGTGTTTCTGGCTGGGTTGGGGCCAGTTGGTGGAGTTTGGATTTGTGCTGGTTCTTTTGTTGCAGGAGGAACAACCTTGCTGTTAACACTGCTTCCAGTAGCTGAAAATGTAGTTGCTGGTTGTACATCTCCACCTATCTTCTCTTTCACAAACTTTGGAGAAGCTCCTCTATCTGCTGCTCTTTTATAGTTTTTCCTTGGGCTAAACAATTGCAAATATGTCACAATTTGTAATGTATGCATGAACAGAAATGGATGTGAGAATTGCACATACCTTACTACACTTGCTTGTGTAGATGCTTCATGAGATGGTTCCTTTGGTGGTCTCATTTCATGCTGGACTACATCAGGTATTGACTAATCCTCATCCTCATCCTCATCTTGCACTTCTGCTATTGCTGGCTCATTTGCTGTAGGATGGTCATCTGCATTTTGTGCACCCCAATGCTCTTCTTCCCCAAAAGCTGGATCAACAGATTGTGTGCATCCCTTGGCTTGGTGTCCACATCTACCACACCTTTTGCACTTCTTCTTCCTTGGCCCAAGGCCCTTTCCTTCACTGCTTGCTCTAATCCTCTGTTTTCTTGGCCTGCCTGGTGCTTGCTTCTGAACAGGAGCACATAACTTGAATCCTGGATCTACAATGTCCCACTGTTGTTTGCCTTCCAAAGCTGGTAGGTTTTCATCATAAGTTGCTCTGAACATCTCAACAGAGTAGTACTTATGGACATACTTATCAATTGCATTAGCATCACCCCTTAGAGAAGTGATGAAGAAAAGTGCATGGATGCATGGCTTACCAGTGACCTGCCATTGCCTGTAGCTGCAAGTCCATTTCTCCAGGTCCACAGGATACCTCCATTCTCTCTTCTCTCTATCAATTGCAGTTACCTCAGCCTCTGTTGGGCTTCTCCTAACAATGCTCATCTCCAAACCTTTAGTTTTCTGCATTAATGCCTTCATTACTGCTGGTAAGATGTTGTGCCCAATGAAATGGTCATTGCAAATTCTTTGTCTTAGGTCAAACTTCTCCATAATTTACTGCTTGATCTTGTCAAGCAGTTCAACTAGGTGTAGGCCCTTGTATTTCTTTATTCTATAGTTGAATGATTCAGCTAAATTATTATTGACATAGTCAACCTTGCTCATCTCAGTGAAATCAGCTCTAGCCCAGATTTTGGTGTGGTGCTCCTCAAGATACTCCTTCACTTTTAGCTTGCTTTTCAACTGGTTCAGATGATAATTGTGCTTTTTGATGCTGTAAGTTAGTGAGCAAGGCCACAAATTGTCATCATAAAATTTCCCTTTGAATTTCTTGAAAAAAATTTGAGACAAATGTCTCATGCACTCTCTGTGCTCAACTCCAGGATAAACATCATCAACAGCACTCTCCAGTCCTTTGCAAGCATCAGTATGGATAACTAATCCTTCAGGATGTCCTATAGCTTTCTTCAAATTATTCAAAAACCATGTCCAACTCTCAGTGGACTCCACTTCAAGAACACCATATGCAACAGGAAATAACCAATTGTGTGCATCTAGGGCACATGCTGCTACAAGTTGGCCCCTAAACCTACCATGCAATGCAGTTGCATCTACAGCCAAGTATGGCCTGCACCCCTCTAGAAACCCCTTCTGACAAGCTTTGAAGCAGACAAAAACCCTTCTAAAACACTCTTTGTAGAATTTCTTTCCTTTTAACTTGTACTCCACTATGTGATGGTCAATGTCAACAACACTGCCTGGTGATGCCCTCTCTACTTCTGCTTTAAAAGAAAAAAGTAACTGAAAACTGTCACTGTACTTACCATATATCTTGTCAAGTGCCATTTCCTTACCATAGTAGCATCTGCTATAAAGCACCTCAAGACAATACTTCTCCAACAACCTACCCTGAATTTCCTTTGTGCCAATCCCTGGATTTTTACTTATCCAACCCATAGAAGCATCTGCAATCCACCTTCTTTTTGCAGCTCTCAATCTCTGAGATCTGTTCACACTAGGACATGTGTGAGGGTGGGGGTTCACTTTGATCTGAAAATAAAACAAGGGAACAAATATTAGTAAGTAAAAAAGTCACAATTTTATAAAGTCACAATTGTAAAACAAATATTAGTAAACTAAATAGCTAGTACCTGAAACAAAGTGCTCCTCCTCATCACAGATGCATGAAGCCTCCACTTACACCTGTCATAGGCACATTTAACAGTGAACCTACTCTGGTCACTCTTTAGTGTGATGTACTCAGTTTCAGACTTGATTGAGAATGTTCCAACTGCATTTCTGCAATCAACTGCCCCAGGAAAGACCACACCTTCCTCAATGCTTGGGTTATCTCTATCATACATCATGACAGGTCTGTCCTCATCTGCATCCTCAAAAGCTCCCATGTCATGATCCTCTTGCCTCTCATCTTCATCACTATCTGAAAATTCTGCAGGTATGTAGTCTTCATTTGCTGCATGTTCCTCATTATTTTGTTGTACATAACCTGGATAAAGCTTCTCATCCTCCTCATCAGACAAAATAGGTGCATCAGGCAGTGCTTCCTCCACAACTGGATCAGGTTGATCATCTTGTTTCTCAGTGACACCTGGAGCGGTTGGGGTGGTACTAGCACTTGCTGCACTAGTGCAAGGAGCACTAGGAGTACTGCTAGCTCCTGGCCTAGATGCACATGGTCTACCCCTTCTTCTACCTCTGGTTCCTCCAACACTTTTCCTAGATGTAGGTGTTTTCTCACACCTTTCTCCTCTCTTTCTCTGAATTACTGTAATTTCCAAATTGCATGACCTTGTCTCTGCATTTCTTGCAAACATCAAACATAACTCATCATCAGACTGTAAAGGGTTCCAACACCCATGTAAACTGTCCCAATATCTTATTTCAACAGCATCAAATAGTCCCCATGGATACTTTGCACAAATGTTAGCCCTAAAATCATTAAATGAACTAATACTGCTGTCCACGACTAACGGAAATGTGAAGCTCCTTTCTTTTCCTCTGGTACCAGCAGAAACTATGAGTGTGGTCTCCATTCTAACAGACAGAAAGAATGCAACAGCTGGATCCATCCTACAATAATGAACATAGCATCTACCATGATTGAATCTTCTCTGAATCAAGCCTACGATACTAAGGAAAAGCAGATCTGAGACTTACCCCATCGGGATCTCCCGTGAAGATGCGGTGCCCTTGCCCTTGTGGCCCTGACTGGTACGACAGTCACCATCAACGCTCCCACTAACCGATGGCGAGATTTTTTCGCCGTCGATGACGCCACCGCCGCCGTGGCCGTGCGCGCATCCATCTCCATCCCGCGCCGATGCGGTTCCCTTCTTGTGGCGGCGGCTGCCGCCTAGGGTTTCTCCATTCGCCCCCATCGCGGTCAACTAGGTTGTGGTGGTGGTGCCCCTAGGGTTTGTGGATCTCGTGTTGAGGCGAGGCGCCGGCGAACTAGGTTGGACAGGGGAGAGGGAGTGACGAGAGGAATGGGGAACGAAAGGGTGATGGGGGAACAAGCGAGTGAGCACGGGGGCAACCTGTGTCCAAAATCTAGCGCCGGTAGCGGTCAAACAGCGCTGACTGGACGGAACCGTGACGGGAGGGCAAAAGCACAAAGGAACCAAAGTGAGTTGGGCAAGAACGAGGGTTTTCGGAAACTAGGGGCAAACCTGCCGAGGGGGACACAACTAAGGGCACCAAATTAATTATCCCTTTGGATTTACATGTCGGCGTCCTGGGAACCAGGGTACCCAGACTTGCCTGTCTGCGGGCCGCGACGCGCTCCTACAAGTAGCCTGGTACGGCCCAGCTAATCGACCAGCTGCCCAAGACCCTCACGAGGGGACTAAGCCTCGCGAGGAGAACGACGTCAAGACCCCCTCGGGAGCGGCCTCGGTAAGGCGCTCCCGAGGGGCGGAGAATCCAAGGCCGAGCCTGCCTTAGGAGGAGGCAGTGATGTCAGTAGTGACGCACCGCGCCAGCGGGTGCCAGCGTCCGCCAGCGGCGGAGTTGCCATTTCGGTGCAAAGGGGACAGCGCAGCCGTTGGTTCCCAAGGAGAGGAGCAAAGGTTTCCCCTTCGGTGCAACAAGACCGAAGACCGCAAGGACGATAAGGAGGATGTCACCGTTGAGCCCACCACCGTGTCACCGCCTGCTCCTTTTGCATGCGAAGACCGCTTTTGTCATGAAAAGAACGTCCTTGTGTTCCCGCTAAAAAATGGCTGCTGTGGGATCCCTTCCCGCCTAAACATTTTGGGGGAAGAGGACCGTGGCCGCCTATATAAGTAGCCAGAGCTCCCACTGCAAAGGGGATCGATGGACCGATACACTCTGCCACCACACAAGGAGCAAGAACACTAGCCTCCTGACCCTCCTGAGCTCACCCCTTGAGCCCAGGAACCACTGCTCGCCCGAGGCTAATCCACCAAAGCAGGAAGTAGGGTCTTACAACACGCGTTGGCCCGAACCTGGATAAACTCTTGTGTGTTTTATTCGTTGCTTGCTTGAATCATTCCACCGCGACGAGAGCGAGGCGCTAGGTAGACGAGAGTGGGAGAGATCTTCGTTCACGCCCCTGTGTTCGAACTTACCGGGTTTTGCGGAGCCATGAATCCGACATTTGGTGTGCCAGGTAGGGGGCGTGTCGAAATCTTGCCTCTCCGATGACCTCGTCGCGTTCTCGTCGTCGACCCTGCTCCACAGCCATGGTGGACACACGCCGAGCGCGCGCCGCCCGCCGTGCTACGAACGTCCCTCAGACGGCGCCCGCGGGCAACGGCGCACCGCTCTGCACCAACTCGTCGGTCGCCAACGCCGCCACCGACCCGACTGTCCATGAGCAGCAGGACTCCCCGCTGCCGCTGTCCATGCGGCGGGATGGCCGCATGGCAACACCTTCACCCTCACCGGCCGTAGCGTCGTCCTCGCTGGTCCGCCGCAGGCCGGTCTGCATCAGCCTGCGCTGCTGATGGCGCGGGAGCTCTTGCGCTACCGTCTAGCAGATAACCTCTACGCCGAGTGGCTCCACCGCATCACCGAGCTCGTCAACGCCGCTGGAGAAGCACCTGCACCAACGCACTCCTCACGTCCTCCGTCGCCCCCGGCGGGGAACGAGGGCCATGGGGTCCTGGCTCCGCCTCCACTCCACCACACCGGCCAGGAGGCCCGGCGCGAGGCCCCTTGACGTGAGCAACCCCGTAGAGTCCACGCGCGCGACGAGGAGAGCTGCCAGTTGATTCCGCACCCTAATGCAGGGGCTCGTGGGCCCCCTGGCCTATAGCGCCCAGACCACGCGCCATAGGAGGTGGTGGCGCCAGCACATCAAGAACCAGCACCACAAGCGCAGGGGGCGCCTGCGATCATGAGCGTGGCTGGATGTCGCGCCCTAGGCCCTGAGCTACGGCGCCTCGTCTGGCCCGGCAAGTTCAAGCCGGACCTGCCTCCACGCTACGACGGCACCACCGACCCCACGGAGTTCCTCCAGCTCTACGAGCTGAGCATCGAGGCGTCCAACGGCATCGAGCAGGTCATGGCGAACTGGTTCCCCATGGCTCGGAAGGAAGGCGCGCGCTCCTCGCTCCTGAACCTCCCCGTGGGATCCATCTCCTCTTGGGAAGAGCTTCGTGAGCGTTTCGTCGTCAACTTCCAAGGCACCCGCGATCGAGCCCCGGCAGCTGCTGATCTACGCCGCGTGAGGCAGCAGCCGGGACAAACCCTGCAAAAGTACATCCAATGCTTCAACACCATGCGCCTCCGTATCCCCAGGGTCTCGGACGAGGCCATCATCTCCGTGTTCTCCGATGGCGTCCGCGACGTCAGGATGAGGGAAGACCTCGCCATTCACAAAGACCTCTGCACAACCCTCGAAATGTTCAAGCTCACGGCAAAGTGCGCCAGGGTGGAGGAAAGCCGCCTCTCCCTTCAGGAGCTGCCTGAGGCGGAGGCGGACGACAAGAAGACCAAGGCCAAGGAGTCGAAGCGCAAGGGATCCGCCGTGCTGGCTGCGGATCCAGAAGTGAAGCGTGGTTGCGGCTACGATGACCTCCCCAGAGACAACCGACCATACTGCGTCTTCCACAACGTCCACATCCACAACACCAACGACTGTCAGGAGCTCAGGGCGATGCGCGGCGGGCGTGTCAGGCAACGCCCTGAGCGCGACAACCGCGGCTATGGCCGTGGAGGAGGACGTTGGGATGGCAGGAACTCGCGCCAAGGGTGGCGTGAGCAGCCTTGTGAAGACCACTGGCAGGAGCAGCACGTGATGCCCTCTGGCGCGACCAGCCTCGTGAGGGTCGCCCTCAGGGCAACGGAGGCCTGCCTCCATTGCCACAACCGCCAAGGAGGAACGACGACGACCGCCAGGGAGACGGGGCAGGGGGCTTCCAAGAGCCGCGTGCAGTTGCATGCATTTTGGGAGGAGCCCATGCCCCGGATTCCCACCGCATCTTCAAGCAGTTCGCCCGTGAGGTGAACGCGGCGCTTCCCAGGCCCGACGCCGCGCGCAACCTCAGGTAGACCAAGCAAGTCATCGCCTTCGACCCCAAGGACCAGCTCAAGTGCACTGCGGCCCCAGGCGCCCTCCCGATGCTCTGCACCCCAACCATCAGCAACGTCCTCGTGACCAAGACCCTCATCGACGGTGGAGCAGGGCTCAACGTCCTCTCCGTCCAGACCTTCGAGACGCTCTAGGTTCCCTACAATCAGCTCCACCTGACCAAGCCATTCGACGGAGTCACGGACGGCTCCACAGTCCTGATGGGGCAGGTTCGCCTCCCCGTCACCTTTGGCGACCGCGACAACTACCACAAAGAGTTCATCGACTTCGACGTCGCCAACATCCACCTCCCGTACAACACCATCCTAGGGTATCCTGCCCTCGCCAAGTTCATGGCGGCGACCCATCACAGCTACAACATCCTCAAGATGCTTGGGAGCGGTGGAGTCAGCACGATCGCCTCTGACGAGAAGGAAGCGGTGCGTTCCCTGGAGCGTGCCTACCAGACCGCGGCGGTCGAGTGCTCCGATGAGGATGGAGCCATCCTCGCCCTGCAGACCGCCCCCAAGAAGAAGAAAAACCTACCCATCAACGGACCTCAGGACGCAGGGGCTCCCGACGGCTTGGCCTCGGGACTCGCGCCTGTTGATGAGGCGCCCTCCACCCTCGCATAGGGAGGCGTGCTCGACGCCCCTCTCGTGATGGGATTGGGGGCTCTCCTCTAGAGTGTCCCCGAGCTGACCCGTGCCTCGAGCGAGGTGTTCGAGCACCACCTGCATGCGTATCTTGATGCGCGTTTTTGTGAGCCCAGCGTGAGCCGTTCAGCGTTGGGGGCTCAGGACTTCATCGACCAAGTTACAGAGGAACTTCAGTACGCAAGACTCATCCGCGGTGGGCGTAACCACACAACCCCAAGTTCACCTACTCACAGCCCAAGCGACTGCTTCCGCGTTTGCGTCGACATCGCGGGCCTCAATCGAGCCGCTTCTCAGGAGCCCTTCTGGCCGACGGTGGTCGGTCAGAGGAGGGCTCTCCCCTGCTGCTACGTCTGCATACTTTTCGGCTTCCGCAACGCAGCTGCCACATTCCAGCATCTCGCACAGCGGGCCTTGGGGGCTCGGGATGCTCAGTGGCAGCCGATCCGGACGGAGCGAGGGCCGGACCCGCGCAACCACTGAGAGCCTTCAGAGCCCCTGGGCCTCAAGAGCCCGACGATCCTCGGGAGAGACCCGCACAGCTCGCGTCTTCAGCTACCCCAACTCTCCTTCGATAAGTATCATGTGACACTTCAGGTATCCAAACGAGGGCGCCTCTCGGGCTGCATCATCCTCGGACCGCTGGGGGCTGATCCCCCGTGGTTATCTCCCTTTTTGCATGATCAAGGCCAGACGTTTCTTTACATTCACATTATCTATATGCTCGGCGTCCTCACCGCCACTAAGGTCATGAGCCCTTGTGAGCCCACTCGCGACCGCCCCATGATTAAGGTCTGGCACGACGTATGTGCTTGGGTCCGTCCCTGCAGCGTCGATAAACCCAAGGGCTGAGCTCCGTCTCGCGAGTCATTTCTGTGATGTCACCTCCCATGGTCCTTGGTGCCTTGTTCTCGCATGGGCTAATCGTGGATGGGTAAGTAGGGGCCCGTGGCAGGTGCCTCGCTCATGCGGGAACCGCGCGCCGATTGTTTTTCTTTTGGATCGGTGCATGAGAAGACTGGGCACGACGTCTGTGCTCGGGTCCGTCCCTGCATCGTCGACAAATTGAGTGGCTGAGCTCTATCTCGCGAGTCATTCCCGTGACGTCACCTCCTGGGGTCGCTGGTGCTGCGGCCTTTTCATGCGATACCCTCTGGAGATGCAATCGGCGCAGGTCAACACAACACCTCTCTTTTCACATTTTGCAGAAGAAGACTCAGGCGCAACCCGCCTCAGGGTAGGGTCTCATGAGTGATGCGTAAGCTCATGAGAACTTCCTCAGAGTCGTTCAGCTCGTCCTGAGGAGGGCCCATATACACCTTGGCTGCCTACCGTGCAAGCCACGTGTCAGGACGGGGCTGTACACGCCCTAGGGTCTCTCCCGGTGGGAGGCTACATTCCACGGTCCAGTGGAAGTACCAAGCTCCGCGCTGGCAGATCCAACCGAGGAGCGGTTTTGCCCACGAACCACTGGAAGCACCAAGCTTTGCGCTGGCCGCTATGACCGAGGCGCGGTTATGCCCACACTCCGTGCAAGTGTGGTAGCTCTATGCTCCGCACAAGTTATAAACAACTAAGGGTGGCCCCCAGTGGTCGCACCAACCTCTGGGAGCTTTTCAGCTCACGACGCTCAGAACTTCTCCTCGGATGGGTGTCGCGAGGGGGGCTAGGCACGGGGGCTATGCTCAGGTCACGCTTGACAGACGCCACCCTGCCAGGTGCCCAGACACCTGGCCTTCTCGTGCCCCCATCCCAGGCGTAGGCTCGTGGGCAAGGTATGGTGCTCGTTCTCCTTCATGAGAGCCATTCGTACGTCAAGGGGGACCCATGGGGCATCGTGACCCAGGGGCCTAACTGGCGATGTAGCCCCTCATCCCTTGAGTCTAGTTATGACGATAACCCCGGTTATCTGGAGGGCTCAATGGCGATCAAGGTATGCGTGGGGTTGGGCCCTGCCGACGTAGAACGAAAACGGGACCGCTTGAAAGTCAAGGGGGACCCTTGGGCATCGCGACCCAAGGGCCTCACTAGCCACATAGCCCCTCATCCCTTGAGTCTAGTTACTATAGTAACCCTAGTCGTCCGGAGGGCTCAGCGGCGAGTCTAGTTACTACGGTAACCCCGGTCACCCAGAGGGCTCAATGGCGAGCCTAGTTACTGTGGTAGCCCCGGTCATCCGGAGGGCTCAACGGCGGTCGAGGTATGCGCGGGGTTGGGCCCTGACGATGCAGAGCACCTAAGCAAACATGAAAGGAACCTAGCATGGAATCATCTAGCTATTAAAATAATGCCAAGTTTTTCAAATTCAAGCAAAGATCTTCGCCTCCTTGAGGCATTCACACTCCTCTCACTAAACAGGAACGGACCAGGCATTGCCAAGTGCAACATCACCGATATTTTCCTCCTCGGCTGTGGTAGTAGTAGCCTGGAGGAACGCCTCCACCAGTGATGTGAGCTTCACCCTCAGGGCCTCGGCAGCCGTGTTCTCCATGACTCCGGTCACGGGCCTGGACCGCGAGGTCAGGTCAAGGGTAGGGTCGTGAAGGCTTAGGTGGATGCACACCTGCGTCAGGAGCAAGGTAAGCAGCGTACGACTCTCGACGTCGGCTAACTGGCCAATTGCGGCCGCAACATCGTGCAGGGACTCCACGAGCGTCGCAAGGAGCCCGGCGGGGCCTTCCTCCGGGGCAGCCAGCGGTTCCTTGAACCCTTCCCTGTAGGCGGCATGCAGCGCCTGGCGGGCCTCAAGGTCAAAGGCGGAAGGGCCTCAGGACTCACCGCTGCCGAGGCCACAAGGGCTTCCTCCTTGTCGCGAGCAGCTTTGGTTGCCTTGGCCTCATCGACTTCAACCTTCAGTTTCTCCAGGGCCGCGCGGTTAGCAAGCTACTCCTGTTGCAGTCGGGACGTTTCGGTCTTCTGTGCCTCGAGGTCCTTCTCCAACCTCTCGAGCTCCTGGGCGCGCCCAGTGCCTTCCCTTTGGAGGGCCCCCAACGCGCTCTCCGCCTCAAGACAGCGCTTCTCAAGGGATGCGGCATCAGCCCCCGCAGCGTCACGAGCCAGCGTGGCCGCCGCTGCCTCCTCTCGAGCCTTGGCAGCAACCGCCGAGGCCTGATCCCAGGAGGTCCGCGTAGATTCGTTTGCCAGGAGCCACCCGCGGATCAGCCCCAGGCACCCTTCTGTCAGGTGGCCGTAACCATCTTGCAGATCGGCGCAAAGACGACCCAGTGCAGCGGAGGCAGCCTCCAAGGCCTTAGGAACAGGCTGCGCCGGCTGGCGCACGGGCACCGACAAGACCGACTGCTCGACCAGGGGCTCGGGGGCTCCAGCCCCCCTCGCCAGAGCAGCCTGAGCAGAAGCCACCACAACCTCGCCGGAGGCGGGGACATCCTCGAGCGATACCATCGCCGCACGCTCGGTGGCCCGGTCGACCGGGGCACCCAGCACCGCGGCATCCTTCCCCGATGTATCGGCAGCTGGAGGGGCAGGGCATCGCAGCATGACCTCCCCTTCACCTTCTTCATCACACCTCCCAGGCTGCTGCATTATGGAGAGCGCATTAGGGACACGACAATTAAGCATGAGTGAGAAATTGCACACTTACTCGTCGGAGGCGAGGCACGCCCTTCTCTTCACCAGCAGGTCAGCAGCGGCCGCTGGCGCCCTGGGCGTGCCGATAGCCCGGGCCTGGGAGAGGCTTGTGGCCACAGTCCTGGTCATGGCCTCAGTCGCTAGGTTCGCCGGCACGGTACTCTTCGGCGGAATCACCACCTTGCTTCCCCCGGATGCAGCGCGTCCGGATCGACGCGGAGCGGTCGTCTGTGACCGTCCAGTGGCACCTGTGCCTGGCGTCATTACTCCAGTGAACGCCTTGAGGGAGTCCCCCTCGTCGTCCAGGGTATCCTCCGAGCCCCCCTCGTCGCTCTCGTCAGCGCCAGAAGACACGTCGAACATTGGCGGAGCGCCCACAGGCGCGCAAAAATCCGGCATGGCCTTCAACAGCTCGGCCTTATCAGGGCGGCTGCACAGCGGTAGGTAGGCAACAGGGAGATCCTTAGGAACCATCCCTAGGAGAGTTCTCAAGGTGAAGTCCAGATCGTCCTCGGCCAGCACACCTGGGTGCAGCCGGAGCCTGTCGTCGTCGCCCATCAGCTCCCACATGGGGCGCGAGTGAGCCTGCAGTGGAGCCAGACGCTGCCTCAAGAACTCCTTCACGATCTGGCCCTCTTCGAGCCTCGAGCTCAGGTTGGCCTCAATCTTTGCCAAGACAGGTCCGGCAAGAGGGACGGTGAGCTTCGTGTGGCTCCAGCCAGCAAGCTTCTCCGGACGGGCAGTAGGCAGCGCTAGCAGAGGATGGACGCGCTTGGCGTCCAGGTAGACCCACCTCTTCCGGTGGGACTCTATCTTCTTCCCGACCGTCATCAGTCGACAGCCCTGGCGCTGGAAGACAAAGGAAATGCCGCCCGAGCACGGGCCATCGTCGTAAAGGCACATGGAGAAGAAGTGGCGGAAGAGGGCAACGGTTGGACTCACCCCCACGAGCGCCTCACAGTAAAAGGCGAAGAGCGACACGACGAAGATGGAGCGAGGTTGGATATGGAGAGCATGCACCTGGTAGTGATCCAGGATGGCGTAGAAGAACTCGGAAAAGAGGGGCATGAGCCCCACGGAGATTTTGTGGAGGAAGAAGGGGTAGCATGACTTCGACAGGGTCCGCGCCATGGTGGATCCGGCCCATATCCGCATCGGGCCGTGCTCATTGTGGGAGCTCGACAGGAAAGGTTGGACCTTTGAGTAGTCCTCCTCCCTGATAATGGAGTACTCCTCAAGCGCCGCATCAAGTGAAGAAGCAGATCCAGACGCTGATGCAGCACTCTTGTTCCTCTTAGCCATGGTTGAGGTTGCCAAGGGACGCGGGAAGGCAGGAGGCGTAAGGGGAAGAAATCTGAGCAGGACGGAAAGAGGGCGATAACTCCCCTAGCAGAGAAGGCCCCTTTTGTCAAGATGCACGGTTGTGGAGATGGCGTGGGTAGCGGGGTCGCTCGCGTCCCATCCAACTGTCACGCGCCAGCCTGGCCCGCAGCCTTTTTGGGGCCTGCGGCGCTTCGTCCTCGACTAAGGCTTCGCCCTGAAGCCAACTTCGCGCGTGCCTTGGGCCCGGGGGCTACTGTCAGCGTCCTGGGAACCAGGGTACCGATACTTGCCTATCTGCGGGCCGCGACGCGCTCCTACAAGCGGCCTGGTACGGCCCAGCTAATCGACCAGCTGCCCAAGACCCTCACGAGGGGGCTAAGCCTCGCGAGGAGAACGACGTCAAGACCCCCTCGGGAGCGGCCTCGACAAGGCGCTCCGGAGGGGCGGAGAATCCAAGGCCGAGCCGGCCTCAGGAGGAGGCAGTGATGTCAGCAGTGACGCACCGCTCCAGCGGGTGCCAGCGTCCGCCAGCGGCGCATTTGCCATTTCGGTGCAAAGGGGACAGCACAGCCGTTGGTTCCCAAGGAGAGGGGCAAAGGTTTCCCCTTCGGTGCAACAAGACCGAAGACTGCAAGGACGATAAGGAGGATGTCACCATCGAGCCCACCACCGTGTCACTGCCTGCTCCTTTTGCAGGCGAAGACCGCTTTTGTCAGGATAAGAACTTCCTTGTGTTCTGTGGGGAACCCGACTTAGAAGTCGACATCACCGAATGCACGTCTACAGTGATCCCAGAGATCAATGCTCACTGAACACACAGAAGCTGAATAACAAGAGTCTTACATCCATACAAATAGTCTTACACGAATTAAGGCCATTATGGCCAAGTCTTACATAGATAGAGCCTCACGGGCTGAATAGCAAATAACTCAAATAGCGGAAGTCTTCGATAACGGGTAGAACCCATGCCATCTGCCTTAACCCTACAGGCATTCTGACTGGGATAGCGTCCTAGTTCGCATGTTCGTCTCCAAAGAACTCTTCCTCATAATCCTGCTCTTCCATGCCTGGCCAATTAAATAACCAGTGGCAAGCCAATGAGTACTTTGAATGTACTCGCAAGCAACCCATGATGTGGTTCAAAGTAACAATGCAATTGAACAGTAATGAACAATCTAGCAAGGGCTAGAATAAACATTCTACTATCAAGTTTATGCATCAATAACCTCGCGTAACCTCGAAGACAGGTTACCGATATCAACATGAATAAGATTCAACTCATCGAGTCAAGTCACCACCTTGACTCACATATGCACGCATGGTTTCACAAACATTGGATGTAGCCCAAGAGCGGTTACCCAACTGTCCTTGACCGTGGACACGGCTATTCGAATAGTTTGACACTCTGCAGAGGTTGTACACTTTACCCACAAGATCCGAGGAACTTCCGTGTCATCCACGACCCGCGGTACCTCAAGTACCCAGGGTAAGCACCCGGTCATTATCTTTCCTTAGACGACACTAATATAGAGTCCACTCGTTGGTACACGGCCCTCGGGTACAAACAATAGATTACGGGACTTGCCCTAATTTCAATGTCACGCGTACCCGAAGGGACCAACGGTGTGTCCGGTGCCCTGTAAAAACAGTCATGGCCGTCTATCCAAGCACGACCCCGTCCCGGGAAAGACCTCAAGTCTTCCCGTCACTAGTAATGCGGGCACCATGCTAGTATCGACCTAAGTAATCAATAAAGCCCCGTCCCATAAGGGGTAGTGTGGTTGCACATGTATGGTTGGAATAACGGTCGCAACTTAAACCAATCCGTTTGAAAAAAAACACACACACTTGCCTCGGTACACCACTTCGTCATCAAGTGGTCACCTAACTCATCATCATCTCCCTAGGGCATGAATGGCACCCGACTGGGTTTTATGTAAAGACTTCAACCACGAAGGTTCATGTCACACATGCATCACTATTCATTACTACTACCCATATGCATGTCAACTAGCACATAGCAAGATCAAGATCATGGCATGCATCATATGGTGGAATCAACTAGCTCACTATCGTAACCCTAACATCATGCATCGGAAACATACGGGTTCCGAAGAACAAGTGTATCATGGTCAAAGTGCTGCTTGCCTGGGTTGGCTTGGTCTTCAAAGTCTTCAAATCCTTCTCCTTCTTCTTCCAAAGCAACTTCGTCAAATACGGGATCTATACGTCGCATAATAACAACGGAAAAATAAGACCACAAATAAAACAGAAAAATCAAAGTGCTCAGAAAAATGTCAACTTATATTTGTAAAATACTAGAGGAATTTCTAAGATAGGGAAAATTCATAGTTAGAGTTTTGGAGTAACAGAATGGGATCTATTGATTTTAGAACAGGAGTTTTACTGCTCAAATTTGAATTTAAATTTGAACAGAACAGAAAAGTTTCATGGATGTGAGTGAAAGTGGTACCATTAAATAGGTTGGAATATTACAAGATTTTAGGAGTTGGAATTATATTATTTGGACCATTATTCTTTTCTGTAGAAATGTTTGAATTAATACAAAAAAGAAAAAGGAGAAAAAGACATGTGCAACTGGGCCAGAGAGGCCACAGTGCACGGCCCAGGGCGGTCCAGCCCAGCCGCACGGGTGCCTGCGCGCGCACGTCAGGTTTTTGAACCTGACGGGCGGGGCCCATGGGTCAGTGGCAGAGAGGAGGGGGAGAGAGGTGTGGGGATGACAGGCGGGGCCCGCCTGTCATCTCCAACCTTGCGGCCACGGCGACGGCGAGCTCACCGGCGAGGTTTTCGGCCACGGCGACGGCAACGGAGGGCAGGAACGTGACCAGTGTCGTGTTGCGGGTGTAGGGGTGGTGGTGCGGCACGCCGGGGAGGTCCGGTTCGCCGGCGGCGAGGTGGGACGGCGGAGGAGCTACGGGAGGTCGCCGCTCCGGCCGTTTCCAACTGCCACAGAGACGGGAAACAGGGGGGAAAGAGTGAGTGGAGCACGGCGGTTCCGAATCGGGCAAAAGAAGGGGCTGGGGAGGCCCGTACTGCGAGATCACCGGCGGCCCGGCGCGGCAGAGCTCCGGTCGATCCCGAGCACTAGGACTTCCTGGGGAGGAGTGGATGGTGCTGGGGGACTCAGTGTAGTGAGGTGAAGCTGCTGATGCTGCTGGAGAGGCCCAGGGGGTCCTATTTATAGGAGGTCAACGGAGGCCCGTGGTCCAGTGCGCCGGCGAGCTCCGGCTCGAGGCTACAGCGCACGGGAGGCAAGAGGGATGAGTCCACGGAGTTCCTGGACGAGCTCCACGTCCATTAGAGGTGAGAGGAGGAGCGGGGGAGCTTCTGGAGCGCGCGCGCGTGCGAGGCAGAGGAGTGGCCGTTGCGGGCGGCCAGCGCGCATGCGGCGATGACCACTGGAGGGCGCAGGAGGAGGGGGGACAGCGCCGGGGAGTTTGCGGACGTCGAGAGGCCTCGACTGGCGCGAAGGAGGAGCCCGAGGCTGTCGGGGGAGGCTGATTGGCTAGAGCTACAGTGCGTGTCCGCACTGTTGCATGCTCCAGAGCGCGCGTATGGCTGGCACCACCGTGCCCTCGCCGCTCCGGTCAAAACCAACGTGCCACAGAGTGTCTAGAAGGTTGAGGGAGGAGTAAAGAAATGGCATGCGGCCTTGGATGCCCTGGAGATGCTGAGAGAGAGGGAGGATGCTGGTGACTTGGTGAAAACTTGCTGTCCAGCAAGGTAAACTTGGGTTCTTACCCCTCAATCATGGAGATGGGGTGCTGGGGAAGTTACTGGGGGTAGCTAGTAACTAAATAATCATGTGGTAAAAAGTTGAGGCCATGGAGAAGAGTAAAAGTGATCAAGGTGGAGGTTTTAGTAAAAAGCCAGAAGGTGTTTGATCAGTGTTTGGTCAAGTAAATGATCTCCACTTGACATGGCACTAAACAGGATTGAAATACATGAGAAAATAGGGTGCTTCACCAAATTTGGGCTCATTTGAAGAAACTAGCCAATGTAACTTTGGTGAACCCTAGAAATCAACAGAAACAGTTTCATCTTGATTGAGTCAAGCTAATCATCTCCCCTTGATGCACCACTTGGTGTAGCATCATCATTTGGGGTATTGATCATGCCCACAAAGTTTGAAGCTCCAGATAAAAAGTTGGTAATGTAAAGTTGTTCAAATTTGCATTTGAACAGAAAGGGTTTTGAGGTGATCTGATCAAGTTGCTCTATTCCAAATCTTGTGCCATTTGGTCTAGATGCCTTATTAGGCCATTCTAGCATGTGCACCAAATTTGAGAGCAGTTGGACAAGTTTGGCAATGTAAAGTTGCTCAAACTTCGAATATGGACATAATGGTTATGAAGGGGTTTGAGGATGTTTTCTTGCTTCCCAAGGCATGGGACTTGGCAAGATCACCAGATATGTCATATATGACATGATAGAATTTCCTTGGAATTTTTGGAGAATATATCCTATGTAAATATTTCAAAAGCTTGAAATATCCAGAAAGGGTTTTAGAGGGTTTAGCCCATTATTTTGAACATGACCAAGTGTTGAAACTCTTATATATGGACAATATATGTCCTCTGAGTCTCTCTGAATTTTGGCAAATATTTTTGAAACAGTTAAATAAATTTCCCGTAATAAAGACCATTTCTGGCCTTAAGAAAAAGCTTTTAAATAAAATAGGAAAATAACTTTTAAAATTATACCTTTGTGGTTTCTGGGAGTCCTATGACTACTAGGTCTCAAATGAACCTTTTGAAATAGTTTTCTCACCCTAAATCAAGTACTTGCAATGCAAATCTCAATTCAGTGGTTTTTGGAAAACTAAATTTATAAAAATACATTTTGGCCAAATTAATTTTGTAAGAAAATACTATACTGTTATATAACACTTGGCATGATCATTGGGCAGAAGTTTTGGGTATGGAGATGAATTCTACAAGAGGTTATAGTTGACTTTAATGAGCACAAGAAAAAGCACATGAAGAAAACTCAATTTCAAATAAAAGCCAAATGATGCTAAAAAAATTGCTGGTCCAAATTTTCATGCTCCAAAGGTACAAATAACATGTTACAAAATGCAGGGTGTGACAGACCTACCCCCCTTACAAGAATCTCGTCCCCGAGATTCCTAAACTAGGGCTTAAAAGAGATCGGGAAACTCGGATCTAAGATAGTCTTCTCGTTCCCAGGTTGCTTCTGCTTCGGTGTGGTTGCTCCACTGGACCTTGAAATACTTGATGGTACGGCTTCGCGTACGTCGTTCTGCTTCGTCCAGAATGCGAATGGGCTTCTCGCGATAGGTCAAATCAGGCTGCAGATCAATGGCTTGGTGACCCACATCCTTGTAGAGATTAGGCTTGTCCGGAACTTGGAGACATTTCCGGAGTTGTGACACATGGAATACATTGTGCACATCGGATAGCTCAGGTGGTAGTTCCAACTGGTAAGCCACTTCTCCTCGTCGGTCGGTGATCTTGAAAGGGCCAATGAATCTTGGCGCGAGCTTCCCCTTGACGTGGAAACGCTTGGTTCCCTTCAGAGGAGTTACCCGCAGGTACACATGATCTCCGACACGGAAACTCATGTCTCGGCATCGAGTGTCAGCATAACTCTTCTGCCTTGACTTGGCTGCCTTTAATCGCTCTCTGACTAGTTGGACTTGATCTTCTGCTGCGCGGAGAATATCCGGTCCAAAGACTAGTCCTTCTCCAGTCTCCGACCAATTGAGGGGTGTGCGACATCTGTGTCCGTACAACACCTCAAATGGTGCCATCTGAAGGCTTGACTGGTAACTGTTGTTGTAGGAGAACTCGGCAAAAGGGAGACAATCTTCCCACTTGGCTCCATGTGCCAGGACACAGGCTCGGAGCATGTCTTCGAGAATCTGATTGACTCGCTCTGTTTGACCTCCGGTCTGTGGGTGGAAAGCTATGCTGAAAGACAACTTGGTTCCCAAGGCTTCTTGGAATCTCTTCCAGAACCTTGAAGTGAACTGGGTGCCTCGATCTGACACAATCTCCTTGGGAACGCCGTGAAGACTTACGATTCGGTTGATATAGAGAGTTGCCAGCTGGTTGCGTGAGTAGGTAGTCTTGACGGGAATGAAATGGGCCACCTTGGTCAAATGATCGACTATGACCCAGATAGAGTCATGTCCTCTATTCGACCTTGGTAATCCAGTGATGAAGTCCATTCCGACTTTATCCCACTTCCACTCAGGAACCTTGAGTGGTTGAAGCAATCCAGCAGGTCGCTGATATTCAGCCTTGACCCTTTGGCACACATCACACTTTGCAACATAGGTTGCAATCTCTCTCTTCATCCCGTGCCACCAGAATCGTGCCTTCAAGTCTTGGTACATCTTGGTTCCTCCGGGGTGGATGGAATATGGAGTGTCGTGGGCTTCTTGCAGAATCAGCGTCTTCAGCTCGGTGTTGTTTGGTACGCAGATGCGACCTTTGTACCAAACAATCCCGTGCTCGTCTTCGGAGAATCCTGGGGCCTTGCCCAGCTTCATCTTCTTCTTGATGCCTTTGATGCTTGCATGTCCATCTTGTGCCTTCTTGACGTCGTCCATCAGGGTTGGTCTGACCTCCAAATGATCCAGAAATCCAGGGGTGACCAATTCCAAACTGAATTGTTCGATCTCCTTAAACAAGGCTGGCTGCCTTACTTGAATAACGACATTCAAAGAGCAAGCCTTCCTGCTTAAGGCATCGGCCACCACGTTAGCCTTCCCAGGGTGATACTGAACACTGAGGTCATAGTCTTTGATGAGTTCCAACCATCTCCGCTACCTCATGTTCAATTCCTTTTGGGTGAAAATGTACTTCAGACTTTTGTGGTCTGTGTAGATCTCACACCGTTTCCCTAGGAGGTAATGCCGCCATGTCTTCAAGGCATGAACTACTGCCGCTAGCTCAAGATCGTGAGTAGCTTAGTTCTCCTCATGGGGTCGTAGCTGCCTGGAGAGGTACGCTATGACGCGGCCTTCTTGCATCAGAACGCTTCCCAATCCGGTTCGAGAGGCATCACAATATATCAAGAACTCCTTGTGAATATCAGGTGTTGCCAGAACTGGGGCGGTGGTCAATCTCTTCTTGAGCTCTTGGAAGCTCTCTTCGCATTTTGGCGTCCACTCGAACTTCTTGTCCTTCTTGAGGAGCTGAGTCATTGGTCGTGCAATGCTAGAGAATCCTTCCACGAACTTGCGGTAATAGCCCGCTAGTCCGAGGAAGCTTCTGACTTCCCTGACGGTCGTTGGATATTGCCATTGGGTCACAGCTTCGATCTTTGCAGGATCAACAGATAATCCTTCCTCGGTCAAGACATGACCTAAGAATCCAACTTTATGCAGCCAGAACTCACACTTGCTGAATTTGGCATACAGTTGGTGCTCACGAAGCTTGTCTAGGACCATCCTCAGATGCTGCTCGTGCTCTTCCTCCGACTTCGAGAACACAAGAATGTCATCAATGAAGACAACAACAAACTTGTCCAAATATTCCATGAATACTTTATTCATGAGGTACATGAAGTAGGCTGGGGCATTGGTTAACCCAAAGGACATGACCGTGCACTCGTACAGGCCATATCTGGTTACGAATGCCGTCTTCGGAATATCTTGGGGTCTGATCTTCAGCTGGTAGTACCCAGATCTGAGGTCGATCTTGGAGAACACCTTGGCTCCACTGAGCTGATCAAACAGATCTTCGATCTTGGGAAGTGGATACTTGTTCTTGATTGTAACTTCATTGAGGGAACGAAAGTCAATGCATAAGCGGATGGTACCGTCCCTCTTTGCCACAAACAGAAGAGGAGATCCCCAAGGGGAGGCACTTGGGCGAATAAATCTCTTCCTTAGCTGCTCTTCCAGCTGCTTCTTCAACTCAGCTAATTCTTCCGTCCCCATTCTATAAGGCTTCTTATAGATGGGTCCTGCTTCGGGCACGAGCTCGATGATGAACTCAATGTCGCGGTCAGGGGGCATTCCCGGTAGTTCATCCGAAAAGACATCAGGATACTCACATACCACCGGTACTTGATCTAGCCCAACTTCAGACAGACAGTTGACTTTAGCGGCTTGAGCGGAAGAGGAGTTGGAAGCAAACTTGACTTCGACTCCTTGGTCATTGGTCACAGTGACTGTCCGATTGGCACAGTCTAACAAGCCTTGGTGCTTGCTGAGCCAATTCATGCCTAGGATCACATCCAAGCCTTGCGATCTCAGGACGATAAGGTCTGTTAGGAAGTCTACACCGTTAATGGTAATACCGACTCCTTTACAGCCTATCTTGGCTCTCATCTCGGCTCCGGGGGTTTGTACCACCATAGGGTTATTCAGGGGTGTAGGGGTCATGCCACTTTTTAATGCAAATCTTTGAGTGAGAAATGAACGCGTTGCTCCAGAATCAAACAAGACAGTTGCAGGGGCTGAGTTGACAAGGAACGTACCCAGCACGACGTCCGGGTCTTCCTGGGCTTCTTCAGCAGTGACGTGATTCACACGCCCCTTCCCATGGTTCGGTGGGTTGCGAGGAGCTGGGTTCCTTGGTGGCATTCCACGGCCTTGTCCCTGGTTCTGCGCATTGGGGCGCGGGGCATCAGGCTTCTTGTTGGGGCACACCCTTGAGATGTGTCTGGACTGACCACATCCAAAGCAAGTGACTTGGTTTGGATTGATCTTGTTGCCACCAGTGGTATTGGGGTTGAAAGCTGGCCTGGGGTTGGCATACTGCTGAGGCTGAGGGTTGGCACGAGGTGCAGGAGCTCTTGGTTGCTGATAGGTTGGCTTGGCCGGGGCTGGCTACCACGGACGAGGCTTCTGGTTGCTGGAACTCCCCTTACTGACCAACTTGCGCTTGCGAGTGTCTTCCAAAGCACGCCGCTCGTCTTCAAGCATAAGTGCCTTGTTCACCAGGTCAGGGAAAGACGGGCAGTCGCACACGACAAGCGAGTATTGCAGAGTCTGATTGAGGCCTTCCATGAAGCGCTCCCTTTTTGCAGCATCAGTGCTGACATCCTCAGGGGCATACCTTGACAGAACACTGAACTTCTGCATGTACTCCTTGACAGTGCCACTTCCTTGCTTCAGGGCTCGGAACTCACGCTTTTTGATAGCCATGATTCCGGAAGGAATGTGGGCCTTGCGGAATTCTGCCTTGAAGTTAACCCAAGTGATGTCTTGTTCAGCATGCATGACCTTGAATCCATCCCACCAAGCTCTAGCAGTTCCCCCGAGGCAGTGGGCGGCATAAGCCACCTTCTCGCGGTCTTCGGTGCATCCGACTAGTTCCAGTATCTCCTCAATGGAACGGACCCAGTTGTCTGCATCCAGGGGTTCTGCAGTCTCGATGAAGGTTGGCGGTGCATGCTTCTTGAACTCTGCCAACGTGGAACGTCCATTGCCATTCCCCGCCGGCTGGCGGTTGTTGGCGACAGCTTGAGCAATCAGCTGAAGGGCTGCAGTGTTGGCTTGGCGTTCCTCTCGGAAAGCTTGGAGAAGCTGAGCCATGTCCATGCTTGGAGGAGGTGGTGGCGGAGCTTGGTCGTTGGTTTGGTCGTGGCCTGCCTCTGGCTGAGCGGATGCTCCGGCTTCGGGCTGCTGGGTAGAGGTACCAATACGAGTTACAACAGGCATCCTGTTGGAGCGGTAAAAGGTCTCATGACTCGGAAGAGGGAAAGCAAGATAGATGGGTGCCTAGTAAGGGGGCGGGTGTGACACTAAATCAATTTATGCAAGGGTCGGAAGGCCAAAACACATTCATTAAAATCCAAATGGGTGATGTAGTCGTTTACTCATTCCCAAAGGAAGAACACGACATACATCCAGACACAACAAAAGCAATCACTAGATGGTTTCATATGAACCATACAAGGACTCGACTGCGCATAGGGGTTACACGACCTATCCTACCGTAGAGGTCACAACTGGCATATCCGAGTAGCGAATAATGCCTAAGCGGCGGAATGCTCGGTCGCGTATTCCGGCTCTTCTGGGTCTTCCTCCTTGTCTTCATCTGTCTGGGCCCCCTTGTCACTTGAGGGTGTGGGGGAGTGGAGGAGTTGGATACGACGGTGCTTCGTCGGTGGTGCAGGGAAAAGCTTGCAATATTCCCTTGCCGTCATCCGGCGTCGCCGAGGTGGTTCTTCATTCTTGGAAGATACATCCTCGGAGGGCCTTCCGCCTCGATGTGCGATAGCGGATTGTCCAGAAGGTGCTCCTTCCTTCTTGATCCTATTTGCCTTCTCTTGAGCTCGACGAAGAAGTGCCTTGGTCTTGTGAAGTTCTTCTCGAAGCTTCATTGATTCCGAGGCCAAGTCTTGTGCCAAGCTGTCGGCACATAGACTGAAGTAGGTCTGGAACCGAAGCGAGAGTCCTTCCTTCAGTGGAGGGGCTAGTGCGCTGCTTTCCTCTTCACCTTCCTTCCGGTAAGGTAAGAAGCGAGTTGTCATCTTGGCTGCCATCTCCGGAAGAAGCTCGCGGAGATGGGTTAATGCCTTGAGTGCAGCAGCCTCGACAGCGAATGGTAGTATTGCCATCTGGGGTCCCTCGAAGAACCAACTTGTGGGAGGATCGTTTGCCTTCACGATCACTTCCACATGGTACTCCACCTCAGTATCGCTCACCCAATGCTCAAGGTAGGTGAGGATGGGGGCTCGGTGGAACTGACACTCCTGGAGGCTATCCTCGAGAAGTAAGGGAAACCCAGTGGTCAGGTGTTCTTCGGGTACAGCGGCCATCTACAAAGGTGGAATAGGAGGGGTTAATAAGCTGATGAAATCTCAGGTTTAGAAAAGAAGAGAGGTTCAGAAGGTTTTTGAAAAGGAGTCTCATCTAACTAACGCCCATGCTAACTAAGGCTTCCTACAGTCAGGATGGCTCTGATACCAGCTCTGTGGGGACCCCGACTTAGAAGTCGAGATCACCGAATGCACGTGTACAGTGATCCCAGAGATCAATGCTCACTGAACACACAGAAGCTGAATAACAAGAGTCTTACATCCATACAAATAGTCTTACACGAATTAAGGCCATTATGGCCAAGTCTTACATAGATAGAGCCTCACGGGCTGAATAGCAAATAACTCAAATAGCGGAAGTCTTCGATAACGGGTAGAACCTATGCCATCTGCCTTAACCCTACAGGCATTCTGACTGGGATAGCGTCCTAGTTCGCATGTTCATCTCCAAAGAACTCTTCCTCATAATCCTGCTCTTCCATGCCAGGCCAATTAAATAACCAGTGGCAAGCCAATGAGTACTTTGAATGTACTCGCAAGCAACCCATGATGTGGTTCAAAGTAACAATGCAATTGAACGGTAATGAACAATCTAGCAAGGGCTAGAATAAACATTCTACTATCAAGTTTATGCATCAATAACCTCGCGTAACCTCGAAGACAGGTTACCGATATCAACATGAATAAGATTCAACTCATCCAGTCAAGTCACCACCTTGACTCACATACGCACGCATGGTTTCACAAACATTGGACGTAGCCCAAGAGCGGTTACCCAACTGTCCTTGACCGTGGACACGGCTATTCGAATAGTTTGACACTCTGCAGAGGTTGTACACTTTACCCACAAGATCCGGGGAACTTCCGTGTCATCCACGACCCGCGGTACCTCAAGTACCCGGGGTAAGCACCCGGTCATTATCTTTCCTTAGACGACACTAACATACAGTCCACTCGTTGGTACACGGCCCTCGGGTACAAACAATAGATTACGGGACTTGCCCTAATTTCAATGTCACGCATACCCGAAGGGACCAACGGTGTGTCCGGTGCCCTGTAAAAACAGTCATGGCCGTCTATCCAAGCACGACCCCGTCTCGGGAAAGACCTCAAGTCTTCCCGTCACTAGTAATGCGGGCACCAAGCTAGTATCGACCTAAGTAATCAATAAAGCCCCGTCCCATAAGGGGTAGTGTGGTTGCACATGTATGGTTGGAATAACGGTCGCAACTTAAACCAATCTGTTTGAGAAAAAACACACACACACTTGCCTCGGTACACCACTTCGTCATCAAGTGGTCACCTAACTCATCATCATCTCCCTCGGGCATGAATGGCACCCGACGGGGTTTTATGTAAAGACTTCAACCACGAAGGTTCATGTCACACATGCATCACTATTCATTACTACTACCCATATGCATGTCAACTAGCACATAGCAAGATCAACATCATGGCATGCATCATATGGTGGAATCAACTAGGTCACTATCGTAACCCTAACATCATGCATCGGAAACATACGGGTTCCGAAGAACAAGTGTATCATGGTCAAAGGGCTGCTTGCCTGGGTTGGCTTGGTCTTCAAAGTCTTCAAATCCTTCTCCTTCTTTTTCCACAGCAACTTCGTCAAATACGGGATCTATACGTCGCATAATAACAACGAAAAAATAAGACCACAAATAAAACAGAAAAATCAAAGTGCTCAGAAAAATGTCAACTTATATTTGTAAAATACTAGAGGAATTTCTAAGATGGGGAAAATTCATAGTTGGAGTTTTGGAGTAACAGAATGGGATCTATTGATTTTAGAACAGGAGTTTTACTGCTCAAATTTGAATTTAAATTTGAACAGAACAGAAAAGTTTCATGGATGTGAGTGAAAGTGGTACCATTAAATAGGTTGGAATATTACAAGATTTTAGGAGTTGGAATTATTTTATTTGGACCATTATTCTTTTCTGTAGAAATGTTTGAATTAATACAGAAAAGAAAAAGGAGAAAAAGACCTGTGCAACTGGGCCAGAGAGGCCACAGTGCACGGCCCAGGGCGGTCCAGCCCAGCCGCACGGGTGCCTGCGCGCACACATCAGGTTTTTGAACCTGACGGGCGGGGCCCGTGGGTCAGTGGCAGAGAGGAGGGGGAGAGAGGTGTGGGGATGACAGGCGGGGCCCGCCTGTCATCTCCAACCTTGCGGCCACGGCCACGGCGAGCTCACCGGCGAGGTTTCCGGCCACGGCGACGGCAACGGAGGGCAGGAACGTGACCAGCGTCGTGTTGCGGGTGTAGGGGTGGTGGTGCGGCACGCCGGGGAGGTCCGGTTCGCCGGCGGCGAGGAGGGACGGCGGAGGAGCTACGGGAGGTCGCAGCTCCAGCCGTTTCCAACTGCCACAGAGAGGGGAATCAGGGGGGAAAGAGTCAATGGAGCACGGCGGTTCCGAATCGAGCAAAAAAGGGGCTGGGAAGGCCCGTACTACGAGATCACCGGCGGCCCGACGCGGCGGAGCTCCGGTCGAACCCGAGCACTGGGACTTCCTGGGGAGGAGTGGATGGTGCTGGGGGACTCAGTGGAGTGAGGTGAAGCTGCTGATGCTGCTGGAGAGGCCCGGGGGTCCTATTTATAGGAGGTCGATGGAGGCCCGTGGTCCAGTGCGCCGGCGAGCTCCGGCTCGAGGCTACAGCGCACGGGAGGCAAGAGGGATGAGTCCACGGAGTTCCTGGACGAGCTCCACGTCCAGTAGAGGTGAGAGGAGGAGCGGGGGAGCTTCTGGAGCGCGCGCGCGTGCGAGGTAGAGGAGTGGCCGTTGCGGGCGGCCAGCGCGCGTGCGGCGACGACCACTGGAGGGCGCAGGAGGAGGGGGACAGCGCCGGGGAGGTTGCGGACGTCGAGAGGCCTCGACTGGCGCGAAGGAGGAGCCCGAGGCTGTCGGGGGAGGCTGATTGGCTGGAGCTACAGTGCGTGTCTGCACTATTGCGTGCTCCAGAGCGCGCGTATGGCTGGCACCACCGTGCCCTCGCCGCTCCGGTCAAAACCAACATGCCACAGAGTGTCTAGAAGGTTGAGGGAGGAGTAAAGAAATGGCCTGCGGCCTTGGATGCCCTGGAGATGCTGAGAGAGAGGGAGGATGCTGGTGACTTGGTGAAAACTTGCTGTCCAGCAAGGTAAACTTGGGTTCTTACCCCTCAATCATGGAGCTGGGGTGCTGGGGAAGTTACTGGGGGTAGCTAGTAACTGAATGATCATGTGGTAAAAAGTTGAGGCCATGGAGAAGAGTCAAAGTGAACAAGGTGGAGGTTTTAGTAAAAAGCCAGAAGGTGTTTGATTAGTGTTTGGTCAAGTAAATGATCTCCACTTGACATGGCACTAAACAAGATTGAAAGACATGAGAAAATAGGGTGCTTCACCAAATTTGGGCTCATTTGAAGAAACTAGCCAATGTAACTTTGGTGAACCCTAGAAATCAACAGAAACAGTTTCATCTTGATTGAGTCAAGCTAATCATCTCCCCTTGATGCACCACTTGGTGTAGCATCATCATTTGGGGTATTGATCATGCCCACAAAGTTTGAAGCTCCAGATAAAAAGTTGGTAATGTAAAGTTGTTCAAATTTGCATTTGAACAGAAAGGGTTTTGAGGTGATCTGGTCAAGTTGCTCTATTCCAAATCTTGTGCCATTTGGTCTAGATGCCTTATTAGGCCATTCTAGCATGTCCACCAAATTTGAGAGCAGTTGGACAAGTTTGGCAATGTAAAGTTGCTCAAACTTCAAATATGGACATAATGGTTATGAAGGGGTTTGAGGATGTTTTCTTGCTTCCTAAGGCATGGGACTTGGCAAGATCATCAGATATGTCATATATGACATGATAGAATTTCCCTGGAATTTTTGGTGAATATATCCTTTGTAAATATTTCAAAAGCTTGAAATATCCAGAAAGGGTTTTAGAGGGTTTAGCCCATTATTTTGAACATGACCAACTGTTGAAACTCTTATATATGGACAATATATGTCCTCTGAGTCTCTCTGAATTTTGGCAAATATTTTTGAAACAGTTAAATAAATTTCCCCTAATAAAGACCATTTCTGGCCTTAAGAAAAAGCTTTTAAATAAAATAGGAAAATAACTTTTAAAATTATACCTTTGTGGTTTCTGGGAGTCCTATGACTACTAGGTCTCAAATGAACCTTTTGAAATAGTTTTCTCACCCTAAATCAAGTACTTGCAGTGCAAATCTCAATTCAGGGGTTTTTGGAAAACTAAATTTATAAAAATACATTTTGGCCAAATTAATTTTGTAAGAAAATATTATACTGTTATATAACACTTGGCATGATCATTGGGAAGAAGGTTTGGGTATGGAGATGAATTCTACAAGAGGTTATAGTTGACTTTAATGAGCACAAGAAAAAGCACATGAAGAAAACTCAATTTCAAATAAAAGCCAAATGATGCTAAAAATTTTTGCTGGTCCAAATTTTCATGCTCCAAAGGTAGAAATAACATGTTACAAAATGCAGGGTGTGACATGTTCCCACTCAAAAATGGCCGTTGTGGGATCCCTTCCCGCCTAAACATTTCGGGGGAAGAGGACCGTGGCCACCTATATAAGTAACTAGAGCTCCCACTGCAAAGGGGATCGACGGACGGATACACTCTGCCACCACACAAGGAGCAAGAACACTAGCCTCCTGACCCTCCTGAGCTCACCTCCTGAGCCTAGGAACCACTGTTCTAGCTTGTATCCCAGCTCGCCCGAGGCTAATCCACCAAAGCAGGAAGTAGGGTCTTACACCACACGGTGGCCCTAACCTGGGTAAACTCTTGTGTGTTTTGTTCGTTGTTTGCTTGAATCCTTCCACCGCGACGAGAGCGAGGCGCTAGGTAGACGAGAGTGGGAGAGATCTTTGTTCACGCCCCTGTGTTCGAACTTAACGGGTTTTGCGGAGCCCCGAATCCGACATTACATGAATTACAAAAAACCAACTTTCTCAATCTTTCCGGCCGAGCCAGGACGCCCAGATGTTTGAATTTCATTCCCATTTCTTGCATGGGACCTGGAAATTCACCCAAGGACACACATGTGATTTTTCAACCGACTTCGGTGCACCGGAGCATGTGCTTGTAGTTCAAATTTGAATTATGCACATTACATGACTAGAAATTCAATTAATGTATAAAAAAGTCCAAACGGACCCGGAATAATTCCAAATTTTAACACGTCACTCATATAGTCCTATGTTGCCTCTATAAAAAAATCAAGGGGGTGCGGAGTATATCGTTTCGCACACAAAGGTGACACGTCGCCCCTCGGGAACCACGAGTCTTCTTGAGAGAAGCTCCGGTTTGCAAGAAGGTTATACCAAAACTTCTCAAAATGCGGCCATTTTTTTTTGCCACAACATGTTGCCAAGTTTCATGATATTCAGTCGAGTTTTTAATTTCCAGGAATTTAGAAACCAAGTTTCTCAATGTTCCCGGTCGAGCCACGACGCCTAGATGTATGAATTTCATTCCCATTTCTTGCATGGGACCAAGAAATTCACCGAAGGAGACACATGTGATTTTTCAACCAACTTTGGTGCACTACAACATGTGCTTGCAGTTCAAATTTGAATTATGCACATTAAACGACCAGAAATTCAATTAATGTATAAAAAAGTCCAAACGAACCCGAAATAGTTCCAAATTTTAACATGTCACTCATATAGTTCTATGTTGCCTCTATAAAAAATCAAGGGGGAGGCAGCGTATATCGTTTCGCACAAAAAGGTGACACGTCCCCCATCGGGAACCACGAGTCTTCTCGAGAGAAGCTCTGGTTTGCAAGAAGCTTATACCAAAACTTGTCCAAATGCAGCCAATTTTTTTACCACGGCATGTTGGTTCCATGAAATGACACCATGCCAAGTTTCATGATTTTTAGGCAAGTTTTGAATTTCCATCAATTTAGAAACCAAGTTTCTCAATGTTCCCAGCCGAGCCACGACACCCAGATGTTTGAATTTCATTCCCATTTCTTGCATGGGACCTATAAATTCACCCACACATATGTGATTTTTCAACAAACTTTGGTGCACTGGAGCATGTGCTTGTAGCTCAATTTTGAATTTTGCACATTAAATGCTTAGAAACTCAATTAATTCAGAAAAATGTCAAAATAACCCAGAATAATTCCAAATTTAAACACGACACTCATGTAGTTGCATGTTCAATGTACATCAATGCTCTAACAATTCAAACACCATCCTTTCCCTCATTAACACCATTTTTTCTTTCAAAACATAATGAAAAAAATCAGGTATACCACAAACAGTTTACTAGAAAGAATCATGTGGGATGCGATCTAAAATATCTTGGTGCACCGTCCTGTCTGTCTTACGCAGGAAGCTTTGTCGTCTACAATCCATCGCCCACGCTTGAACCACACTTGCGCGCTGATGTCTACTACGCAACCATCTTCTAGTAGACTCATGTTGGGCCTCCAAGTTAGAGTTTTGTAGCACACTAGCAAATTTCCCTCAAGTGGACCTAAGGTTAATCAATCCGTGGGAGGCATAGGATGAAGATAGTCTCTCTCAAGTAACCCTGCAACCAAATATTAAAAAGTCTATTGTGTCCCCAACACACCCAATACAATGGTAAATTGTATAGGTGCACTAGTTCAGCGAAGAGATGGTGATACAAGTGTAATACGGATGGCATATATAGGTTTTTTGTAATCTTAAAATATAAAAATAGCAAGGTAACTAATGATAAAAGTGAGCACAAACGGTATTGCAATGCTTAGAAACAAGGCCTAGGGTTCATACTTTCACTAGTGCAAGTTACCTCAACAATGATAACATAATTGGATCATATAACAATCCCTCAACATGCAAAAATGAGTAACTCCAAAGTCACTAATAGCGGAGAACAAACGAAGAGATTATTGTAGGGTACGAAACCACCTCAAAGTTATTCTTTCTGATCGATCTATTGGGCTATTCCTATAAGTGTCACAACAGCCCTAGAGTTCGTACTAAAATAACACCTTAAGACACACATCAACCAAAACCCTAATGTCACCTAGATACTCCAATTGCACCACAAGTATCCGCGGGTTTGATTATACGATATGCATCACACAATCTCATATTCATCTATTCAAACCAACACAAAGAACTTCAAAGAGTGCCCAAAGTTTCTATCGGAGAGTCATGAAGAAAACATGTGCCAACCCCTATGCATAAGTTCACAAGGTCACCGAACCCGCAAGTAGATCACCAAAACAAACAGCAAGTTGATCACGTTAATATCCCATTGTCACCACAGATAAGCACATGCAAGACATATCTCAATCGATTACAATAAGGCAGATGGGGAGAAACATTATAAGATCCAATTATAATAGCAAAGCTCGCGGTACATCAAGATCGTGCCAAATCAAGAACACGAGAGAAGAGAGAGA
>LR738715.1:490727640-490740803 GCA_902687465.1 Secale cereale | reverse complement strand
GGGGGGTTTCTGTATTTATAGGAATTTTTGGCATCAAGAACAAGTGAGGGGGGGGGGTCCACAAGTCAACCACATTGACGAAGGATGCGCCCAGGGGGGTAGGGCGCACCCGGGGGGTAGGGCGCGCCCTCCAACCTTGTGGTTGGCTCGGGACTCTTCTGGCCCAACTATTTTGCTTCGGGGGCTTCTTCTGGTCCATAAAAAATCACCGTAAATTTTAAGCTAATTTGGACTCCGTTTGATATTCCTTTTCTATGAAACTCAAATACAAGGAAAAAACAGAAAATCGCACTAGGCTCTAGGTTAATAGGTTAGTCCCAAAAATCATATAAAATAGCATATAAATACATATAAAACATCCAAGAAAGATAATATAATAGCATGGAACAGTCAAAAATTATAGATACGTTTGAGACGTATCAAGCATCCCTAAGCTTAATTCCTCCTCGTCCTCGAGTAGGTAAATGATAAAAATAGAATTTTTGATGTGGAATGCTACCTAACATATTTATCAATGTAATTCTTCTTTATTATGGCATGAATGTTCAGATCCATAAGACTCAAAATAAAAGTTTATCAATATCAAAACAATAATACTTCAAGCATACTAAAAGCAATCTACGAAGCTTCAAAAATAACATGGCTAAATAAAGTTATCCCTACAAAATCATATAGTCTTTTATGCTCCCTTTTCTTAACACAAGATAACCCTCAAGTGCATCCCGGTGTCAGCCAAGCAATTGCTTTCATACTCTACTTTTTCAAGCCATTTTTCAACTCTTCACGCGATATATGAGCGTGAACCATGGACATAGCACTACGGGTGGATTAGAAGATGTGATAGGAAAAAGGAGGGAGAAAATCTCACATCAACCAGGCAAATCAATGGACTATGGAGATGTCCATCAATCGATATCAATGTGAGTGTGTACGGATTGCCATGTAATAGATGCACTAGAGCTATAAGTGTAAGAAAGCTCAAAAACTAACTAGTGGGTGTGCACCAACTTGCTTGCTCATGAAGACCTAGGGCATTTGAGGAAGCCCATCGTTGGAATATACAAGCCAAGTTCTATAGTGAAAAGTTCCCACTATATGAAAGTGACAACAACGGAGACTCTCTATCATGAAGAACATGGTGCTATTCTGAAGCACAAGTGTGGAAACAAATAGTAACAATGTCCCTTCTCTCTTTTTCACTCATTTTTTTATTTTGGGCTCGTTGGCCTCTTTTTTGTGTGGGCTTCTTTGGCCTCTTTTATTTATAATCTCACATGGGACAATGTTCTAATAAATGATGATCATCACACTTTTATTTACATACAACTCGATATTACAACTCGATACAAGAACAAAGTATGGCTCTATATGAATGCCTCCGGCGGTGTATCGGGATGTGCAATGCTCGAGAGTGACATGTATGAAAAATATGAAAGGTGGCTTTGCCACAAATGCTATGTCAACTACATGATCATGCAAAGCAATATGACAATGATGATGTGCGTCAAAACCAACGGAACAGTGGAGTTACATGGCAATATATCTCGGAATGGCTATGGAAATGCCATAATAGGTAGGTATGGTGGTTGTTTTGAGGAAGGGTGTAAGGTGGTTTGATGAACCAGCGAAAGTTGCGCGGCACTAGAGTGGCTAGCAAGGTGGAAGGGTGAGAGTGTGTATAATCCATGGAATCAACATTAGTCATAAAGAACTCACATACTTATTGCAAAAAATCTACTTAGCCCTAGAAGCAAAATACTATGACGCATGCTCCTAGGGGGGTTGGTAGGAGTTAACCATCGCACGCGCCAGACCTTCACGCAAAGATAAACAATCAAGATACAGTGGGCGCCGATTTTGTTACATAGCTAGGAGACCATACGTGCATGCTACGGGAATCACAAACCTTAAAACAATTGTTTCTTTAACCTCACAAACTACCACTAGCATGAATCTAATATTACCATTTTAATATCTCAAAACAATCATAAGGAATCAAACTTCTCATAGATTCAATGCTCTATATGAAAGTTTTTATTATACCCTCTTTGGATGCCTATCATAACAGGACTAAATTCATAACCAAAGCAAATTACCATGTTGTTTAGAGACTCTCAAAATAATATAAGTGAACCATGAGAGTTCATAAATTTGTTCAAAATAAAACCACCGCCGTGCTTTAAAAGGATATAAGTGAAGCGCTAGAGCAACTGACAAACTATTCCAAAAAGATATAAGTGAAGCAAAAACTTATGCTCAACCGATACTAACCGGTAGTTGTTGATGAAGAAAGGTGGGATGTCTACTGGGGCATCCCCAAGCTTAGATGCTTGAGACTTCTTTAAATATTACCATGGTATGCCTTGGGCATCCCCAAGCTTGATCTCTTGTGTCTCCTTAATTCCTCTTATGTCACGGTTTCCCTAAATCTCAAACACTTCATCCACACAAAATTCAACAAGAACTCATGAGATAAGTAAGTATAAATCAAATCAAAACCTTATAATTCTCTATTGTAGAAAATCACTAAAATTATAATTTGACATTGCATACCAAATGCGTCTGAATATTTAATAGTCCTATCCTCAAATAGAATCATTATACAAGCGAACATATGCAAACAACGCAAACATAACAGCAACCTGTCTAAACAGGACAGTCTGTAAAGAGTTGAGTTGTTCTCATACTTCCCGAGCTCTAAAAATTCTGAAAATTACCACGTTACAGAGAACTTATTCATGCTAACGCTTTAAAAATTTCAAGAATTTATCTCGTTCTTACTATCCATAAGAATTCAGACAATGATAGAAAACTTTCTGTTTTCAAACAGCAACATAAAGACATGCAAAATAATCATGGTAAAGGCTATACTTGTCTTTTTTATTGAAATAAAAGATACAAAACCTTATTCTAAATAACAGCAAGAAAATCTAAACAAAATAAAATGACGCTCCAAGCAAAACACATATCATGTGGTGAATAAAAATATAGCCTCAAGTAAATTTACCGATAGACGAAGTCGAAAGAGGGGATGCCATCCGGGGCATCCCCAAGCTTAGAAGTTTGGTTGTCCTTGAATGTTACTTTGGGGTTCCTTGGGTATCCCCAAGCTTATGTTCTTGCCGCTCTTTATTCCATAGTCCATCAAATCTTTACCCAAAACTTGAAAATTTCACAACACAAAACTCAACAGAAAATCTTATGAGCTCCGTTAGTATAGGAAAGGAAATCACCACTTAGATACTTTTGTGGACTCATTCTAAATTCATATTGGTGTTATATATACTGTACTACAACTTCTCCATGGTTCATACCCTCCAATACTACTAATGGATTCATCAAAATAAGCAAACAACACATGAAAACATGATCTGTTAAATACAGAACAGTCTGTAGTAATCTGAAAACTTCACATACTTCTGGAACTCTAAAAATTATGAAAAATTAGGAAGATGTGGGAATTTGTATATAAATCATGTGTAAAAATGTCAGCTAATTATCACGTTCCAGTGATTACCTGAATTTTCTGCACCGGACGCAAAACTTTCTGTTTTTGCATAGAATCAAATCAACTATCATCCACACTATCCCAAAGGCTTTACTTGGCACTTTATTGAGAAAAAGCTATAAAACATGGTTACTACAGTATCTTAATCATGTGAAAACACAAAAACATTAGGAAAAAGTATTGGGCTGTCTCCCAACAAGCGCTTTTCTTTAATGCCCTTTTAGCTAGGCATGATGATTTCAATGATGCTCACATAGAAGTAAAGAATTGAAACGCAAAAAGAGTATCATGAGTCATATGGCAAGAACATTTAATTCTAACCCACTTCCTATGCATAGGGATTTTGTGAGCAAACAATATATGGGAACAAGAATCAATTAGCATAGGAAGGCAAAACAAGCACAACTTCAAAATTTTCAACGCATAGAGAGGAAACTCGATATTATTGCAATACCTACAAGCATATGTTCCTCTCTCATAATAATTTTCAATAGCATCATGAATGAATTCAACAATATATCTATCACATAAAGCACTCTTTTCATGATGCATAAACATAGAAATTTTGCTACTCTCCACATAAGCAAATTTATTCTCATTCATAATTGTGGGAGCAAACTCAACAACATAACTATCATGAGACACTTGATTCAAATTATGATGACAAGTTTGATGGTTATTAGTATTCTTTATAACATCGGTTTCATCACCATAATCATCATAAATAGGGGGCATGCTTTCATCATAATAAATTTGCTCATCAAAACTTGGGGGACTAAAAATATCATATTCATCAAACATAGCATCGCCAAGCTTGTAGCTTTGCATATCATTAGCATCATGGATATTCAAAGAATTCATACTAACAACATTGCAATCATGCTCATCATTCAAAAATTTAGTGCCAAACATTTTATTGACTTCTTCTTCTAACACTTGAGCACAATTTTCCTTTCCATCATTTTCACGAAAGACATTAAAAAGATGATGCATATGAGGTAACCTCAATTCCATTTTTTTGTTGTTTTCTTTTTATAAAAAAATAGTAATAAAACAAGAAACAAAAAGATTCAGTTGCACGATCTAAAGATATACCTTCAAGCACTCACCTCCCCGGCAACGACGCCAGGAAAGAGCTTCGTTGACAGGATGTGAGTGCCGCTTACCTAGTCTCCCTGGCAACGGCGCCAGAAAAGACCTTGATTTCTACTATGCAACCTTCTTACTATAGACTCGTGTTGCGCCTCCAAGCGCAGAATTTTGTAGGACAGTAGCAAATTTCCCTCAAGTGGATGACCTAAGGTTTATCAATCCGTGGGAAGCGTAGGATGAAGATAGTCTCTCTCAAGAAACCTTGCAACCAAATATAAAAAGTCTCTTGTGTCCCCAACACACCCAATACAATGGTAAATTGTATAGGTGCACTATTTCAGCGAAGAGATGGTGATACAAGTGTAATATGGATGGTAGATATAGGTTTTTATAATCTGAAAATATAAAAACAGCAAGGTAACTAATGAAAAAAGTCAGCACAAACGGTATTGCAATGCGTACAAAGAAGGCCTAGGGTTCATACTTTCACTAGTGCAAGTTACCTCAACAACCATAACATAATTGGATCATATAACAATTCCTCAACATGCAACAAAGAGTCACTCCAAAGTCACTAATAGCAAAGAACAAATGAAGAGATTATTGTAGGGTACGAAACCACCTCAAAGTTATTCTTTCCGATCAATCTATTGGGCTATTCCTATAAGTGTCACAAACAGCCCAAGGGTTTGGTACTAAAATAACACCTTAAGAAACACATCAACCAAAACCCAAATGTCACCTAGATACTACAATTTCACCACAAGTATCTGCGGGTTTGATTATACGATATGCATCACACAATCTCAGATTCATCAATTAAAACCAACACAAAGAACTTCAAAGAGTGCCCCAAAGTTTCTACCGGAGAGTCAAGATGAAAACATGTGCCAATCCCTATGCATAAGTTCACAAGGTCACTGAACCCGCAAGTTGATCACCAAAACATACATCAAGTGGATCACATGAATATCCCATTGGCACCACAAATAAGCACATGCAAGACATACATAAAGTGTTCTCAAATCCTTAAAGACTCCATTCAATAATATGACTTCAAAGGGAAAACTCAATCCATTACAAGAAGGTAGACGGGGAGAAACATCATAAGATCCAACTATAATAGCAAAGCTCGCAGTACATCAAGATCATGCCAAATCAAGAACACGAGAGAGAGAGAGAGAGAGAGAGAGAGAGAGAGAGAGAGAGAGATCAAACACATAGCTACTGGTACATACCCTCAGCCCCGAGGGTAAACTACTCCCTCCTCGTCATGGAGACCACCGGGATGATAAAGATGGCCACCGGTGATGGTTTCCCCCTCTGGCAGGGTGCCGGAACGGGCTCCCGATTGGTTTTTCGTGGCTATAGAGGCTTGCAGCGGCGGAACTCCTGATCTTGGTTTCTTTTCGGTGGTTTCTGTATTTATAGGAATTTTTTGCGTCGAGAACAAGTCAGGGGGTCCACGAGTCAACCACAAGGACGGAGGATGCGCTCGAGTGGGCAGGGCGCGCCCTCCAACCTTGAGGTTGGCTCGGGACTCTTCTAGCCCAACTCTTTTGCTTCGGGGGCTTCTTCTGGTCCATAAAAAATCACTGTAAATTTTCAGCTCATTTGGACTCCATTTGATATTCCTTTTTTGTGAAACTCAAAAACAAGGAAAAAATAAAAATTGGCACTGGGCTCTAGGTTAATAGGTTAGTCCCAAAAATCATATAAAAAAGCATATAAATGCATATAAAACATCCAAGAAAGATAATTTAATAGCACGGAACAATCAAAAATTATAGATACATTGGAGACGTATCACGCACTGGTTTGTCGCGGCACCGAGCGAAATTTTTCTGCCACCGCGGAAATATCTATCTACCGGCCCCCTTCCTCCCACCAAATGCCACATTTCTACTGTTCCTCATTGATTTTCTAGTTCAAACCTTCACTTCTGCTTACTGGCAGCTCAGCCTCCTCGCCGGCGACCCTTCTTCTTGCAGGACCGCCTCCTCGTCGGCAACCCTTCTTCTTGCAGCACCGCCTCCTCACCGGCGATCCTTTCTTGCTGTGCAGCCTACTTGTCGCCGACCCTTCTACTTGCTGTGCGGCCTCGCCGATATGGTCAGCTAATCCCCACCCCACCCACACCATCCTCCTCCTTCCCTGTCCCACATGCCCCAACGAACAGGGCGACACCTTCCGTCGAAATCACTGTCCCCGTCCTCCAATTAAGCGCCACCCACATCCATTTTGCACGCAATATAATGTGGAGCTTGGTAGCATCTGGCAGCGGAGAAGCAAATCGCGGCTGCACGCGCGCACGAGGTCGCTATGGCTGCCATGCGTGCCGACCGCCAGATCTTGGAGGAGCACCTCGTATTTAAGGCCACCGTCGACACCGCCATGCGGTTGCCTACTTTAAAATACATTTTGTGTTGTTTTCTCGAGGCCACCGCTAGTGCCTTCTAGTGATTTGTCCTTTGTAATGTTAATATGCAATCTGATGTTCACTTAACAGTTTTGTCCTCTGAAATGTAATGTTCAGTTAACATTTTGGTCCTCTGAAATGTAATGTTCGGTTAACAGTTTGGTCCAACAATTGCTACATTTCATAGTACTATTCTCAAGCATTCTTTGTTTTATTAACTGAATTATCTTCTAGTACATGTTTCTATTCTGCAATGTCGTGCTCAGTTAACTATTTTGGTTCATTTGGTCTGATGTCCGTTTAAATATTTGGTTTTATTCTACAATTTGATTTTTGTTTGTTGTGTGTACAATTCTGTATTGTTATGCATGTCAAAAATAAATCGAATTTGGCTGTACTCAATACATATTCTACTGATAGTATGGCAACTCTCAATTAACCTTATCAAGATCTTCCTTATGCGTGTTGCAGGGAAACAATGGAAGACACTGAAGTTTACTATCGAGGTTTGCTTGTGCATGGTCCTTTTGCTAATAACACGTTATTGTGCAGTTGCAGGAATCATTCTAATAATTAGGTTTCTTACAATTTGGTCTTGCACATGTAGGTCCTGCTGTCAGAGTCTTAGACCCACTGTTCGACCCATTATGCACATGGGGAAATGAGATGTCCATGAATATCAGTCAAGTCAAGAAACTCAGAAAGATTGTTAGGATGAAGAAACTTGTGACGAATAACAGCAAGATCTTTGTTTGCACAATGAATAAGACATCAGACAACTATAGGATGGTACTAACTCTTTTACCTTCTTTTTACCCCTTGCGCCATTTCAAAATTTATAACAGCGATTTAAGCATATCCTCGTTTTCAGTACTTTTCAAAGTAGTTCACCGATGATTACCTCTAAAAGCACCTGCATGGTCAAAAGGAAAGGAAGTTATTCATTCAACACACGTGGTAGAATATTGAAGTCTTCCTGAAGAGGACGAAGGTTGGGCGGGCAATTATCCATAGCCACTGGTCTAAGGTTGCAAGGACATTCAACATCACCGAAGGCTCAATATTTGCCTTCCGCTTCTGCAGTTTCCCAGATGAGATTCATCTATCTATTTACCGTGTATGATGCTACTTTCCAAAGGTTTTCAATGTTGCATGTGAAACTTGGTGCTGTTGTGTAATGGCATAACTGAGGGCTGAAGCTATGTGATGTAATTCGATTATGAAATCATGGTTGTTGTTATATGGATATGAAATTACTGGTGTGTTTTATAAAAAAAATATCAATTTGATTACTACATGGATTATCAATCTTTCCCGAATATTAAAGGGAGGATTATTTCTCCACTTTTTATTGTCCACGGTGGGACCATCCGTTTTTTCGTCCGTCTTTGGTTCCTATACGTAGATCCGTTTTCAAGGGAAAAAATACTGAACCGGAAAAAACAAACAGCAACAACGGGATTCGATCCCTGGAATATAAGGTTGATATTCGCAGTGCCAACCAGCAAGGCTGAGTTGCTGCGTATGTTTAAATAAAGCATCTTGTTCATTTTGATACTGAATTGGGCATGCGGAAATAAAGTATGAAAGTCACGCGAGGAGTTTTTTATATGTTTTTAGTGTAATATCGTCCACTTCAACAAGGCTGACCAAACTAATTGACAGTCTGGACCCAGCCTGTTTAATAAGGCAGCCACAATTAATCAATTATCTATGTCTCAAAAAAAATAATCGATTATCTGGCCTCAAATTTGTCTCAAAAAAATCTGGTCTCAAATTATTATATGGTCCCATCTTGTGTTTCTTATAATCAGTCCTTCCAATTTATATATCTCTTTGAAGTTCCTGGGTATCAAGGAACTGTCTGGGACTCAATAAGCAAGGATAACAAGGGATGAGGAATAGAAAAAACTTCGGCCCGGGAGCCCAGCCGCGTGATGGAACGATTCAGAAGGTGACTCCACCAAGGATGGTGGCATGTTGACATCCATGTTTGTGTATGTTTTTTCAAAATTCGTAGCTGCCATATTTATTATGTTCTTTATTGTTTATTGGGTACAAACTGTTACTTTCCTACGTAGATCTATTCATTATTTTGATCGTCGCTTGACTCTTTCAAATAAAGTGCACAAGTGCCGGTGCTAGCAATGTGGTTTGTTTTCCTCTAATACATATTTGAATAATTGAATGTGTTTAACTATAACAGTTGCTGTATGAGGAAGACATGCTTGAAAAAAGTGATTGATTAAATACATGGTATATGTTGTTTTTCTCACTAATCTGCTTTTTTATATATTTAAATCCTTCATTTTTAGAAGATAATTAATCATATATTTCACATGATTTTATTTGTTATTATTGGTCTAGGGCCATATGACATTTTATGTAGTTTTCTTATAAAGAATACTTTTATATTTTTTGCATCTTTCCACCGCCACTCTGAATATTTTGATGTATTGAATAATACATAATTCAATTCTAGAAAAATATCATAAAAATATGTGTTTCAATTCCAAACTTTCTGTCTCACCAGTAAAAGCTAATCAAACATTTGCTAGCTTTAATAATAATTGTACTATTCTTTTTCAATTCAACCATAGCTGACATAATTTGCCTTGTTCACTGTAACAAAAAAAATTAGGTACTAGATATTTATCAGTTTAGATGTATTTTATTTTTTTGGACGGAGGTTAAGTATGCGGATAACTTTTTCAATTGTGACGCACTGTAAGGTCTTTTGAAAGCAGCGTGCTACAATGTGATGACCAAGCTCATTGCCCTTGAGATTGTCATGTTCGTCGTGACGTGGACAATGTGACCATGGTGGCGAAGAGAGTGTTAACATGGATGGGTCACTGGAGCGTGCGAGGATTTTTTTCTCCCGTTGCAACGCACGGGCATATGTGCTAGTAATAGGCTAATTACCCTGCTTATTGGGGTATTCTATTGCAGACGGTTACTCAGGCAGCACCGTGACTGATGAACTTAAACAACCCACACGGTTTCTATGAAGTAGGCGTGTTCGATCAGCTAACAATCACACTCGGCTTCCAGTAGAGAAATGTTTGCGTTAGGCCACCTTGCACAAACGTTTCCACACAAAAAAACTGTGTGTGATATACATACGAACGGAAATGTTTTTCTGGGATCCACCGTGAGGGATGTATATATGAGCGGAAACGATTGGTTTTCGATGCCTTTCCAGATCGCACACGAGCTCATTTTTCCCCAGCCTGTGTGCCAGGAGGGCCTATCCTTGACGGTTTCTAGATCATCTGGGAAGGACCCCCCCTATCGCCCACACTCACTTGGCGACGGCTCCAACCGCCGTCCCAGAAAGGGGTTCAAAACTGTTTGTATAGCACGGCATTGCACCAGTGATAGTAGCATCATGCTTATCATTATAACGGCAACAAACTTTATCATATAACTTCTCATGAACAAGTAATAATTCATCACAATATCGAAGTAAAAGCATAAACTTCATTGAAAACCAACACACTATGTTCTTAGTCAACTCTACAACTACAATTCATCATATTTTCAGGAAGGGTCACATATCGGAGCCTTTTGGCAAGTCCACATACTTAACCATCATTTAATCTTCTATGATTCCTAACACTCACAACATACCCATAAGCAAAACAAATTCACCCGAACACATATAAATGTAGGGGCTCATAATTTCGCCTCCCAATGTGTTCACCTCAAGGGTGATGTCAACAATAGTAACTCATGCTCACTCATATCCAACTGGATATATGTGCATCGATCTTTCCTCACCACATGATGCTTGCGAAAAAAGAAAGTATAAAGGAATAGGGAAGAATACTTTGACTCTTGCATAAAAGTAAATACATAAAAGTAAAAGATAGGCCCTTCGTAGAGGGAAGTAGAGGTTGTCATGCCCTTTTTGTTTGTATGGCAAATCCCTTAATGCAAAAGAACGTCATGTTATATTGCCCCTTATGGTAGCAACCTTTATTATGGAGTGTGTCGCTTTTATTACTCTGCCATCACAGTTCGTACAACGCTCAATTGCATCTTAAACTAATTGATCGAACATATTTAGAAGCAATTTTTATTACCTTATTGCACCGATGACAACTTACTTGCAGGATCTAACTCAAATCATAGGTAGGTATCGTGGAATCTCAAAACATGATTTGGATTTAGGGTTTTCGTACGCACAAGTAGTATCTCTACTTAGTGCAGAATTTTGGCTGGCAAAGGTATTGAGCAAGCACCACATGTTGAAGGATCTATGACAATATAACATCTATGTGAATAAAAACAAACATAACTCACTATGTTGTCTTCCTTGTCCAATGTCAACTATTTTGACATATAATAATTAATGGGGGCCCACAATCATAGAATATGTCCAAGATTGTGTATTTGCATGTGAATCTTCTCTTCCCTTATTAATTCTTTCATGAGTTGCATCACTAACCAATGCTATGTTTGTCAATCTCCAACAAATTTTACCACTTATACTTTTCCTTATGTGATGTCATTACCTACCATAAGATTAGCATATGATCTTTTTCATCATTTCTTTTTATTTGATTGCAACAAGAAACTAAAGAAACAATAACTCAAACTAATCTTTATTATATAAATCTCACTCAATTACATAGATAGATAGATCAAAAAACTAAAACTCCAAACTAGATCATGCTACACTTTTATTCAACCAAATCACGAAATAACTACGGATCGAATTAAGATAGGTAAAGGGAAATAAAAGTGATGGTGATACGATACCGGGGCATCTCCCCCAAGCTTCGCACAAGCCAAGGGGAGTGCCCATACCCGTGTATTCAAGTGTCCATTGGTGGGGAAAATGATGAAGGTAGTGGTGACGAGGTAGCCTTCCTTTTCAGCTTCTATTTGATCATAAAGTTTTCCTCCCTTAGATCCTCATTCTCTAACTCAAGTTTTAATATCCTTTTGCATAATGCTGCCTTATTCTCCTGTAGAATACGAGAAGGGGTAAATTGAACATTAGGTTTGTTTCTTTTAGGAAGGCTTGACTTCTTGAACTCCACATGCATGTCTCTAGGCTAAGGTAGTGGGTCATCCTCCTCCTCAGAGCCATCATCCTTTGTTTACTTCATGTTGGTGTCTTCCTCCTCGGCCGTGGTCCAACCATACTGATCCATCTATCCATAAACCTTAGGGTTTGCAATATAGTCGGTAACATAGCTCTCTACCTCCGAATCTTGAGACGGCATATTTTCATATTTGACAGGAAAACAACACGAAACAAGAACAAATTATTTTTCTGCGATGCGGTGGTAAATTCAAACGGGGGTATATATAAGGATTTTTTATCTTGGGAAACAAGAATATTGAAGGAAAACGGAGTCGGGAAGGTACCTGAGGGGGGCACAACCCACCAGGGCGCGCAAGAGAGGCAGGCGCGCCCTGGTGTATCGTGCTCACCTTGGTTGTCTTCCCAGTTATTTCTTATTTTCCTCATTTTTGTAATATTCCAAAACTGACACAAAATATTTTTGCGGATTTTTTAGAGTCCGTTTACTTACCGTATCGTGTACTTCCTCTTTTTCAGGGTCATGGAGTGATCTGGAAGGTTTCTTTTATGTGTTCCTCCGGTGTCATGGTTTGGATAATATTGCTTTGAACATTAATAGGTGTACCTGAGATATAGTGTTTAACTCTTTGTCCATTGACCACCTTCGGATTAGTACCTTCAGCGTTATTAATCTTGGTACCTCCAGAGCGATAAACCTCTTCGATAATATATGGTCCTTCGCATTTTGAAAGAAGTTTTCCTGCAAAAAAAACTAAAATGATAATTGTACAAAAGAACATATTCCTCAACTTTGAACTCCCGCTTTTGACATGGCATCTTTTAACTTTTTCTTTAAATAATTCGGCATTTTCATAAGCTTGGGTTCTCCATTCGTCTAGTGAGCTAATATCAAACAACATCTTTTCACCGGCAAGTTTGAAATCATAGTTGAGTTCTTTAATTTCCCAAAATGCTTTATGTTCTAACTCAAGAGGCAAATGACAAGCTTTTCCATAAAGCATTTTATATGGAGACATACCCATAGGATTTTTATAAGTTGTTCTATAGGACCAAAGTGCATCGTCTAGTTTCTTAGACCAATTCCT
>LR738715.1:490693675-490727630 GCA_902687465.1 Secale cereale | reverse complement strand
ATAATATATGGTCCTTCGCATTTTGAAAGAAGTTTTCCTGCAAAAAAAACTAAAATGATAATTGTACAAAAGAACATATTCCTCAACTTTGAACTCCCGCTTTTGACATGGCATCTTTTAACTTTTTCTTTAAATAATTCGGCATTTTCATAAGCTTGGGTTCTCCATTCGTCTAGTGAGCTAATATCAAATAACATCTTTTCACCGGCAAGTTTGAAATCATAGTTGAGTTCTTTAATTTCCCAAAATGCTTTATGTTCTAACTCAAGAGGCAAATGACAAGCTTTTCCATAAAGCATTTTATATGGAGACATACCCATAGGATTTTTATAAGTTGTTCTATAGGACCAAAGTGCATCGTCTAGTTTCTTAGACCAATTCCTTCGGGACCTATTGACAATTTTTTAAAATATTAATTTTATTTCCCTATTGCTAAGTTCAACTTGACCACTATATTGAGGTTGCCAGGGTGATGCAATTATATGGTTAACATAATATTTAGCAAGCATTTTCCGGAAAGCACCATGGATAAAGTGTGAACCAACATCGGTCATTAGATATCTAGGGACTCCGAACCTCGGGAAAAATAACTTCTTTAAGCATTTTAATGGAAGTGTTATGATCAGCACTACTAGTTGGAATAGCTTCTACCCACTTCGTAACATAATCAACAGCAACTAGAATATGAGTATACCCATTAGAGGCAGGAAAAGGTCCCATATAATCAAAACCCCAAACATCAAATGGTTGAAAAACAATTGAATAATTCATAGGCATTTCCTGACGCTTACCGATGTTACCAATTCTTTGACATTCATCACAAGACAAGACAAACTTACGGGCATCTTTGAAGAGAATAGGCGAATGAAAACCAGATCGCAATACCTTGTGAGCAGTTCTATCTCCCGCATGATGTTCTCCATAGGCTTCAGAGTGACATTTCCGTAGGATTTTTTCCTATTCATGCTCAGGTACAGAACGTCTAATAATACCATCTACTCCTTCTTTATAAATATGTGGGTTATTCCAAAAGTAATGTCTTAAATCATAGAAGATTTTTTTATTTTGTTGGTATGTGAAACTAGGTGGTATATATTTAGCAACAATGTAATTAGCATAGTTAGCATACCAAGGAGTGTTATGAGAGACATCTATTGTAGCTAGTTGTTCATCAGGAAAGCTATCATCAATAGGTAGTGGGTCATCAAGAATATTTTCTAGCCTAGACAAGTTGTCGGCTACGGGGTTCTCAGTTCCTTTCCTATCAGTGATATGTAAGTCAAATTCTAGTAGCAAGAGAACCCATCTAATGAGTCTAGGTTTAGCATCTTTCTTTTCCATAAGATATTTTATAGCAGCATAATGAGTGTGAAAAATTACTTTGGAGTCAACAATGTAAGATCTGAATTTATCACAAGCAAACACAACTGCTAAAAATTATTGTTCAGTATTAGCATAATTTCTTTGGGCACTTGATACGTCCATTTTGCATCATGCTTTTATATCATTATTTATTACATTATGGGCTGTTATTACGCATTATGGTACAATGGTTATGCCTTTTCTCTCTTATTTTACAAGGTTTACATGAAGAGGGAGAATGCCGGCAGGTGGGATTCTGGACTGGATAAGGAGCAAATATTAGAGACCTATTATGCACAACTCCAAAAGTCCTGAAACTTCACGGGGAGCCATTTTGGAAAATATAAAAAAAAATGGGCGAAGAAAGTACCAGAGGGAGGCCATCTGCCATCCACAAGGGTGGGGGAGCGCTCTACCCCCTGGGCGCGCCCCCTGCCTTGTGGGCCACCTGGCAAGCCCCCGATGCCCATTTTCTGCTATATGATGTGTCTTGACCTGGAAAACATCATAAGGAGACTTTCGGGATGAAGCGCCACTTTCTCGAGGCGGAACCTGGGAGAAACCAATCTAGGGCTCTGGCGGAGCTGTTCTACTGGGGAAACTTCCCTCTGGGAGGGGGAAATAAAATCAATTGTCATCACCAACGATCCTATCATCGAGAGGGGGTCAATAGCCATCAACATCTTCACCAGCACCATCTCCTCTCAAACCCTAGTTCATCTCTTGTATCCGATCTTTATCTCAAAACCTCAGATTGGTACCTGTGGGTTGCTAGTAGTGTGGATTACTCCTTGTAGCTGATGCTAGTTGGTTTATTCGGTGGAACATCATATGTTCAGATCATTAATGCTATTCAATACCCCTCGGATTATGAACATGAATATGCTTTGTGAGTAGTTATGTTTGTTCCTTAGGACATGGGAGAAGTCTTGTTATAAGTAATCATGTGAATTTGGTATTTTTTTTATATTTTTGATGAGATGTATGTTGTATTTCCTCTAGTGGTGTTATGTGAATGTCGACTACATGACACTTCACCATTGTTTGGGCCTAGTGGAAGGCATTGGGAAGTAATAAGTAGATGATGGGTTGCTAGAGTGACAAAAGTTTAAACCCTAGTTTATGCGTTGCTTCGTAAGGGGCTGATTTGGATCCATATGTTTCATGCTATGGTTAGATTTATCTTAATTCTTCTTTCGTAGTTGTGGATGCTTGCGAGAGGGGTTAATCATAAGTGGGAGGCTTGTCCAATGAAGGGCACCACCGAAAAATTGGTCCACCGACATATCAAATTATCAAAGTAACGAACATGAATCATTTGAGCATGATGAAAACTAAGTTGACAACAATTCTTCTTTATTATGGCATGAATGTTCAGATCCATAAGACTCAAAATAAAAGTTTATCAATATCAAAACAATAATACTTCCAGCATACTAAAAGTAATCTACGAAGCTTCAAAAATAACATGGCTAAAGAAAGTTATCCCTACAAAATCATATAGACTTTTATGCTCCCTTTTCTTAACACAAGATACCCTTCATGTGCATCCCGGTGTCAGCCAAGCAATTGCTTTCATACTCTACTTTTTCAAGCAATTTTTCAACTCTTCACGTGATATATGAGCGTGAACCATGGACATAGCACTATGGGTGGATTAGAAGATGTGATAGGAAAAAGGAGGGAGAAAATCTCACATCAACTAGGCAAATCAATGGACTATGGAGATGTCCATCAATCGATATCAATGTGAGTGTGTACGGATTGCCATGTAACAGATGCACTAGAGCTATAAGTGTAAGAAAGCTGAAAAACTAACTAGTGGGTGTGCATTAACTTGCTTGCTCATGAAGACAAAGGGCATTTGAGGAAGCCCATCTTTGGAATATACAAGCCAAGTTCTATAGTGAAAAGTTCCCACTATATGAAAGTGACAACAACGGAGACTCTCTATCATGAAGAACATGGTGCTATTCTGAAGCACAAGTGTGGAAACGGATAGTAGCATTGTCCCTTCTCTCTTTTTCTCTCATTTTTTTATTTTGGGCTCGTTGGCCTCTTTTTGTGTGGGCTTCTTTGGCCTCTTTTATTTATAATCTCACATGGGACAATGTTCTAATAAATGATGATCATCACACTTTTATTTACTTACGACTCGATACTAGAACAAAGTATGGCTCTATATGAATGCCTCCGGCGGTGTACCGGGATGTGCAATGCTCGAGAGTGACATGTATGAAAATTATGAAAGGTGGATTTTCCACAAATGCTATGTCAACTACATGATCATGCAAAGCAATATGACAATGATGATGTGCGTCGTAACCAATGGAACAGTGGAGTTACATGGCAATATATCTCGGAATGGCTATGGAAATGCCATAATAGGTAGGTATTGAAGGAAATATGCCCTAGAGGCAATAATAAAGTTGTTATTTATATTTCCTTATATAATGATAAATGTTTATTATTCATGCTAGAATTGTATTAACCGGAAACTTAGTACATGTGTGAATAGATAGACAAAACAGAGTGTCCCTAGTATGCCTCTACTAGACTAGCTCATTGATCAAAGATGGTTATGTTTCCTAACCATAGACATGAGTCGTCATTTGATCAACGCGATCACATCATTAGGAGAATGATGTGATCGACAAGACCCATCCGTTAGCTTAGCACTATGATCGTTTAGTTTTACTGCTATTGCTTTCTTCATGAATTATACATGTTCCTATGACTATGAGATTATGCAACTCCCGAATACCGTAGGACCACCTTGTGTGCTATCAAATGTCACAACGTAATTGGGTGATCATAAAAATGCTCTACAGGTGTCTCCGAAAGTGTTCATGGTGTTGGCATAGATCAAGACTAGGATTTGTCACTCCGACTGTCGGAGAGGTATCTCTGGACCCTCTCGGTAATGCACATCATAATAAGCCTTGCAAGCAAAATACTAATGAGTTAGTCACGAGATGATGTATTAAGGAACGAGTAAAGAGACTTGCCGGTAACGAGATTGAACTAGGTATAGAGATACCGACGATCGAATCTCGGCCAATTAACATACCAATGACAAAAGGAACAACGTATGTTGTTATGCGGTTTGACCGATAAAGATCTTCGTAGAATATGTAGGAGCCAATATGAGCATCCAGGTTCCGCTATTAGTTATATACCGGAGATGAGTCTCGGTCATGTCTACATAGTTCTCGAACCCGTAGGGTCCGCACGCTTAACGTTTGATGACGATCGGTATTATGAGTTTATGAGTTTTGATGTACCGCAGGAGTTCGGAGTCCCGGATAAGACCGGGGACATGATGAGGAGTCTCGAAATGGTCGAGACGTAAAGATCGATATATTGGACGACTATATTCGGACATCGTAAAGGTTCCGAGTGATTCGGGTATTTTTCGGAGTATATGGGCCTTATTAGGCCATACGGGAATAGAGGAGAAAGGACAAAAGGAAGGAGGCGCGCGCCCCCCCTCTGGTCCGAATTGGACAAGGGGTGCAGCCCCCTTTTCCTTCTCCCTCTCCACCTCTTTCCTTCTCTCCTACTCCGGAAAGGAAAGGGGAATCCTACTAGGACTTGGGAGTCCTAGTAGGACTCCCCACACTTGGCGCGCCCCCTCTAGGGCCGGCCTCTCCCTTGCTCCTTTATATACGGGGGCAGGGGGCACCCTAGGACACACAAGTTGAATTGTTTTAGCCGTATGCGGTGCCCCCCTCCACAGAAACACACCTCGGTCATACCGTTGCAGTAATTAGGCGAAGCCCTGCGCCGGTAGATACATCATATCTGTCACCACGCCGTCGTGCTGGCGAAACTCTCCCGTGAAGCTCAACTGGATCAAGAGCTCGTGGGACGTCATCAAGCTGAACCTGTACTGAACGCGGAGGTGCCGTACGTTCGGTGCTTGATCAGTTGGTTCGCGAAGAAGTTCGACTACATCAACCGCGTCACTTGACGCTTCCGCTCCCGGTCTACGAGGGTACGTAGACACACTCTCCCCCTCGTTGCTATACATCTGGTAGATAGATCTTGCGTGATCATAGGAAAATTTTAAAATACTACGTTCCCAATAGTTGCATCATGAGCCAGGTCTATGCGTAGATGATATGCACGAGTAGAACACAATGAGTTGTGGGCGATACTAGTCATACTGCTTACCTGTATGTCATACTTTGCTTCGGCGGTATTGTGAGATGAAGCGGCCCGGACCGACATTACGCGTACGCTTACGCGAGACTGGTTTCACCGTTATGAGCACTCGTTGCTTAAAGGTGACTGCCGGGTGTCTGTCTCTCTCACTATAGCTGAATCAAGTGTGGCTACGCCCGGTCCTTGTGAAGGTTAAAACATCACACACTTGACGAAACATCGTTGTGGTTTTGTATGCGTAGGTAAGAATGGTTCTTGCTAAGCCCATAGCAGCCACGTAAAACTTGCAACAACAAAGTAGAGGACGTCTAACTTGTTTTTGCAGGGCATGTTGTGATGTGATATGGTCAAGACATGATGAGATATACAGTTTTGTATGAGATGATCATGTTTTGTAAAGTTATCGGCAACTGGCAGGAGCCATATGGTTGTCGCTTTATTGTATGAAATGCAATCGCCATATAATTGCTTTACTTTATCACTAAGCGGTAGCGATAGTCGTAGAAGCAATAGTTGGCGAGACGACAACGATGCTACGATGGAGATCAAGGTGTCGCGCCGGTGACGAAGGTGATCATGACGGTACTTTGGAGATGGAGATCAAAAGCACAAGATTATGATGGCCATATCATGTCACATATTTTGATTGCATGTGATGTTTATCTTATTATGCTTCTTATTTTGCTTAGTTCGATGGTAGCATTATAAGATGATCCCTTATTAAATTTCAAGGTATAAGTGTTCTCCCTGAGTATGCACTGTTGTGAAAGTTCGTCGTGCCGAGACACCACGTGATGATCGGGTGTGATAAGCTCTACGTTCAAATACAACGGGTGTAAGCCAGTTTTGCACACGCAGAATACTCGGGTTAAACTTGATGAGCCTAGCATATGCAGATATGGCCTCGGAACACTGGAGACCGAAAGGTCGAGCGTGAATCATATAGTAGATATGATCAACATAAGATGTTCACCATTGAAACTACTCCATCTCACGTGATGATCGGACATGGTTTAGTTGATTTGGTTCACGTGATCATTTAGATGACTAGAGGGATGTCTATCTAAGTGGGAGTTCTTAAGTAATATGATTAAATTGAACTTTAATTTATCATGAACTTAGTCCTCATAGTATTAGCATATCTATGTTGTAGATCAATAGCTCACGATGTTGCTCCCCGTTTATTTTTTATATGTTCCTAGAGAAAACTAAGTTGAAAGATGTTAGTAGCAATGATGCGGAATTGTTCCGTGATCTGAGGATTATCCTCATTGCTGCACAGAGAATTATGTCCTTGATGCACCGCTAGGTGACAGACCTATTGCAGGAGCAGATGTAGACGTTATGAACATTTTGACAAAAGCTCGGTATGATGACTACTTGATAGTTTAAGTGCACCATGCTTTACGGCTTAGAACCGGGACTTCAAAAACGTTTTGAACGCCACGGAGCATATAAGATGTTCCAAGAGTTGAAATTAGTATTTCATACTCATGCCCGTGTCGAGAGGTATAAGACTTCTGACAGTACTTTGCCTACAAGATGGAGGAGAATAGCTCAACCAGTGAGCATGTGCTCAGATTGTCTGGGTACTACAATTACTTGAATCAAGTGGGAGTTAATCTTCCAGATAAGATAGTAATTGACAAAGTTCTCTAGTCACTATCACCAAGTTAGTAGAACTTCGTGATGAACCATAATATGCAAGGGATGACGAAAGGAATTCCCTAGCTCTTCGCGATGCTGAAGTCGGCGAAGGTAGATATCATGAAAAAGCATCAAGTGTTGATGGTTAACAAGACCACTTGTTTCAAGTAAAGGGCAAAGGGATAGAAGGGGAACTTCAAGAAGAATGACAAGCAAGTTGTCACTCCCGTGAAGAAACCCAAAGCTAAAACTCAAGCCTGAAACTAAGTGCTTCTACTGCAAAGGAAATGGTCACTGGAAGTGGAACTGCCCTAGATACTTGGCGGATAAGAAGGATGGCAAAGTGAACAAAGGTATATTTTGATATACAGATTATTGATGTGTACTTTACTAGTGTTCATAGCAACCCCTGGGTATTTGATACCCGTTCAGTTGCTAAAATTAGTAACTCGAAACGAGAATTGCAGAATGAACAGAGACTAGTTAAAGGTGAAGTGACGATGTGTGTTGGAAGTGGTTCCAAGATTGATATGATCATCATCGCACACTCCCTATACTTTCGAGATTAGTGTAAAACCTAAATAAATGTTATTTGGCATTTGCGTTGAGCATGAATATGATTTGATCATATTTGTTGCAATACGGTTATTCATTTAAAGTCATAGAATAATTGTTATTCTGTTTAAATGAATAAAACCTTCGATGGTCATACACCCAATGAAAATAGTTTGTTGGATCTCGATCATGGTGATACACATATTCATAATATTGAAGCCAAAAGATGCAAGGTTAATAATGATAGTGCAACTTATTTGTGGCACTACCGTTTAGGTCATAATGGTGTAAAGAGCATGAAGAAACTCCATAGTGATGGACTTTTGGAATCACTTGATTATGAATCACTAGGTGCTTGCGAACCATGCCTCATGGGCAAGATGACTAAAACTCCGTTCTCCGGAACAATGGAGCGAGCAACAGATTTGTTGGAGATCATACATACAGATGTATGTGGACCAATGAGTGTTGAAGCTCGCGGCGGGTATCGTTATTTTCTGACCTTCACTAATGATTTGAGCAGATATGGGTATATCTACTTAATGAAGCACAAGTCTGAAACATTTGAAAAGTTCAAAGAATTTCAGAGTGAAGTGGAGAATCATCGTAACAAGAAAATAAGAGTTTCTACGATATGATCGTAGAGGTAAAATATTTGAGTTAGCGAGTTTGGCCTTCAGTAAAAACAATGTGAAATAGTTTCACTACTCACGCCACCTGGAACACCATAGTGTAATGGTGTGTCCGAACGTCATAACCGTACTTTATTAGATATGGTGCGATCGATGATGTCTCTTACCGATCTACCACTATCGCTTTTGGGGTTATGCATTAGAGACAGCTACATTCACGTTAAATAGGGCACCATCTAAATCTGTGGAGATGACATCGTATGAACTGTGGTTTGACGAGAAACCTAAGCTGTCATTTCTTTTAGTTTGGGACTGCGATGCTTATGCGAAAAAGTTTCAACATGATAAGCTCGAACCCAAATCGGAGAAATAAATCTTCATAGGATACCCAAAAGAAACTATTGGGTACACCTTCTATCACAGATCCGAAGGCAAGGTCTTTGTTGCTAAGAGTGGATCCTTTCTAGAGAAGGAGTTTCTCTCAAAAGAAGTGAGTGGGAGGAAAGTAGAACTTGATGAGGTAATTGTACCTTCACCTGAATTGGAAAGTGGAACATCACAGAAACTAGTTCCAGTGATTCCTACACCAATTAGTGAGGAAGCTAATGATGATGATCATGAAACTTCAGATCAAGTTTCTGCTGAACTTCGTAGATCAACCAGAGTTCGTTCCGCATCAGAGTGGTACGGCAACCCGGTTCTGGAAGTCATGTTACTGGACCATGATGAACCTACGAACTATGAGGAAGCGATGATGAGCCCAGATTCCGCAAAATAGCTTGAGACCATGAAATCTGAGATGGGATCCATGTATGAGAACAAAGTGTGGACTTTGGTTGACTTGCCCGATGATCGGCAAGCCATCAAAAATAAATGGACCTTCAAGAGGAAGACTGACGCTGACGGTAATGTTACTGTTTACAAAGCACGACTTGTTGTGAAAGTTTTTCAACAAGTTCAAGGAGTTGACTACGATGAGACTTTGTCACCCGTAGCGATGCTTAAGTCTGTCCGAATCATGTTAGCAATTGCCGCATTTTATGAAATCTGGCAAATGGATAACAAAACTGCATTCTTTAATGGATTTATTAAAGAATACTTGTATATGATGCAACCAGAAGGTTTTGTCAATCCTAAAGGTGCTAACAAAATGTGCAAGCTCCAGCGATCCATCTATGGACTGGTGCAAGCATCTTGGAGTTGGAATATACGCTTTGATAAGTTGATCAAAGCATATAGATTTATACAGACTTGCGGTGAAGCCTATATTTAAAAGAAGTGAGTGGGAGCACTACAACCTTTCTGATGAGTATATGTGAATGACATATTGTTGATCGGAAATGATATAGAATTTTCTGGAAAGCATAAAGGAGTGTTTGAAAGGAGTTTTTCAAAGAAAGACCTTGGTGAAGCTGCTTACATATTGGGCATCAAGATCTATAGAGATAGATCAAGACGCTTGATAAGGATTTCGATGAGTACATACCTTGATAAGATTTTGAAGTAGTTCAAAATGGATCAGTCAAAGAAGGAGTTCTTGCCTGACTTGTAAGGTGTGAAGTTGAGTAAGACTCAAAGCCAGACCACGGCAGAAAAATATAGAAAGAATGAAAGTCATTCCCTATGCCTCAGCCATAGGTTCTATAAAGTATGCCATGCTGTGTACCAAACATGTTGTGTACCTTCCCATGAGTTTGTCAAGGGGGTACAATAGTGATCCAGGAGTAGATCACTGTACAGCGTTCAAAATTATCCTTAGCAACTGGATGACTAAGGAAATGTTTCTCGATTATGGAGGTGATAAAGAGTTCGTTGTAAAGGGTTACACCGATGCAAGCTTTAACACTAAATCTAGATGACTCTAAGTATCAATCTGGATGCGTATTAAAACTGGGAGGAATTAGCTAGAGTAGCTCCATGCGGAGCATTGTAGACATAGAAATTTGCGAAATACATACGGATCTGAATGTGACAGACCCGTTGACTAAACTTCTCTCACAAGCAAAACATGATCACACCTTATTACTCTTGGGAATTAATCACATAGCGATGTGAACTATATTATTGACTCTAGTAAACCCTTTGGGTGTTGGTCACATGGCGATGTGAACTATGGGTGTTATTCACATAACAATGTGAACTATCGTTATTAAATCACATGGCGATGTGAGCTAGATTATTGACCCTAGTGCATGTGGGAGACTGAAGGAAATATGCCCTAAAGGCAATAATAAAGTTGTTATTTATATTTCCTTATATCATGATAAATGTTTATTATTCATGCTAGAATTGTATTAACCGGAAACTTAGTACATGTGTGAATACATAGACAAAACAGCGTGTCCCTAGTATGCCTCTACTAGACTAGCTCATTGATCAAAGATGGTTATGTTTCCTAACCATAGACATGAGTTGTCATTTGATCAACGGGATCACATCATTAGGAGAATGATGTGATGGACAAGACCCATCCGTTAGCTTAGCACTATGATCGTTTAGTTTTACTATTATTGCTTTCTTCATGACTTATACATGTTCCTATGACTATGAGATTATGCAACTCCCGAATACCGTAGGAACACCTTGTGTGCTATCAAACGTCATAACGTAACTAGGTGATCATAAAGATGCTCTACAGGTGTCTCCGAATGTGTTCGTGGTGTTGGCATAGATCAAGACTAGGATTTGTCACTCCGAGTGTCGGAGAGGTATCTCTTGGCCCTCTCGGTAATGCACATCATAATAAGCCTTGCAAGCAAAAGACTAATGAGTTAGTCACGAGATGATGTATTACGGAATGAGTAAAGAGACTTGCCGGTAACGAGATTGAACTAGGTATAGAGATACTGAGGATCGAATCTCGGGCAAGTAACATACCAATGACAAAAGGAACAACGTATGTTGTTATGCGGTTTGACCGATAAAGATCTTCGTAGAATATGTAGGAGCCAATATGAGCATCCAGGTTCCGCTATTGGTTATTGACCGGAGATGAGTCTCGGTCATTTCTACATAGTTCTCGAACCCGTAGGGTCCGCACGCTTAACGTTTGATGACGATCGGTATTATGAGTTTATGAGTTTTGATGTACCGAAGGAGTTCGGAGTCCCGGATGAGACCGCGGACATGACGAGGAGTCTCGAAATGGTCGAGACGTAAAGATCGATATATTGGACGACTATATTCGGACATCGGAAAGGTTCCGAGTGATTCGGGTATTTTTCGGAGTATATGGGCCTTATTAGGCCATACGGGAATAGAGTAGAGAGGCCAAAAGGAAGGGGGCGCCCGCCCCCCCCCCTTTGGTCCGAATTGGACAAGGGGTGCAGCCCCCTTTTCCTTCTCCCTCTCCAACTCTTTTCTTCTCTCCTAATCCGGAAAGGAAAGGGGAATCCTACTAGGACTTGGGAGTCCTAGTAGGACTCCCCACACTTGGCGCGCCCCCTCTAGGGCCGGCCTCTCCCTTGCTCCTTTATATACGGGGGTAGGGGGCACCCTAGGACACACAAGTTGAATTGTTTTAGCCGTGTGCGGTGCCCCCCTCCACAGAAGCACACCTCGGTCATACCGTTGCAGTGCTTAGGCGAAGCCCTGCGCCGGTAGATACATCATATCCGTCACCACGCCGTCGTGCTGACGAAACTCTCCCGTGAAGCTCAACTGGATCAAGAGCTCGTGGGGCGTCATCAAGCTGAACGTGTGCTGAACGCGGAGGTGCCGTACGTTCGGTGCTTGATCGGTTGGACTGCGAAGAAGTTCAACTACATCAACCGCGTCACTTGACGCCTCCGCTCCCGGTCTACGAGGGTACGTAGACACACTCTTCCCCTCGTTGCTATACATCTGGTAGATAGATCTTGCCTGATCGTAGGAAAATTTTAAAATACTATGTTCCCCAACAGGTATGGTGGTTGTTTTGAGGAAGGGTGTAAGGTGGTTTGATGAACCGGCGAAAGTTGCGCGGCACTAGAGTGGCTAGCAAGGTGGAAGGATGAGAGTGCGTATAATCCATGGAATCAACATTAGTCGTAAAGAACTCACATACTTATTGCGAAAAATATACTTAGCCCTCGAAGCAAAATACTACGACGCATGCTCCTAGGGTGAGGTTGGTAGGAGTAAATCATCGTGCGCGCCTGACCTTCACGCAAAGATAAACAATCAAGATACAGTGCGCGCCAATTTTGTTACATAGCTAGGAGACCATGCGTCCATGCTACGGGAATCACAAACCATTACACAATTGTTTCAATAACCTCACAAACTACCACTAGCATGAATCTAATATTACCATCTTAATATCTCAAAACAATCATAAGGAATCAAAGTTCTCATAGATTCAATGCTCTATATGAAAGTTTTTATTATACCCTCTTTGGATGCCTATCATATCAGGACTAAATTCATAACCAAAGCAAATTACCATGTTGTTTAGAGACTCTCAAACTAATATAAGTGAACCGTGAGAGTTCATAAATTTGTTCAAACTAAAACCACCGCCGTGCTTTAAAAGGATATAAGTGAAGCGCTAGAGCAACTGACAAACTATTCCAAAAAGATATAAGTGAAGAAGCAAAAACTTAGGCTCAACCGATACTAACCGGTAGTTGTTGATGAAGAAAGGTGGGATGTCTACCAGGGCATCCCCAAGCTTAGATGCTTGAGACTTCTTTAAATATTAACATGGTATGCCTTGGGCATCCCCAAGCTTGATCTCTTGTGCCTCCTTAATTCCTCTTATGTCACGGTTTCCCTAAATCTCAAACACTTCATCCACACAAAACTCAACAAGAACTCGTGAGATAAGTTAGTATAAATCAAATCAAAACCTTATAATTCTGTACTGTAGAAAATCACTAAAATTATAATTTTACATTGCATACTAAATGCCTCTGAATATTTAATAGTCCTATCCTCAAATAGAATCATTATACAAGCGAACGTATGCAAACAACGCAAACATAACAGCAATCTGTCTAAATAGGACAGTCTGTAAAGAGTTGAATTGTTCTCATACTTCCCGAGCTCTAAAAATTCTAAAAATTACCACGTTACAGAGAACTTATTCATGCTAACGTTTTAAAAATTTCAAGAATTTATCCCGTTCTTACTATCCATAAGAATTCGGACAATGATAGAAAACTTTCTGTTTTCAAACAGCAACATAAAGACTTGCAAAATAATCATGGTAAAGGCTATAACTGTCTTTTTTATTAAATAAAAGATACAAAACCTTATTCTAAATAACAGCAAGAAATCTAAACAAAATAAAATGCGCTCCAAGCAAAACACATATCATGTGGTGAATAAAAATATAGCCTCAAGTAAATTTACCGATAGACGAAGACGAAAGAGGGGATGCCATCCGGGGCATCCCCAAGCTTAGATGTTTGGTTGTCCTTGAATGTTACTTTGGGGTTCCTTGGGTATCCCCAATCTTAGGCTCTTGCCGCTCTTTATTCCATAGTACATCAAATCATTACCCAAAACTTGAAAATTTCAAAACACAAAACTCAACAGAAACTCTTATGAGCTCCGTTAGTATAGGAAAGGAAATCACCACTTAGATACTTTTGTGAACTCATTCTAAATTCATATTGGTGTTATATATACTGTACTACAACTTCTCCATGGTTCATACCCTCCAATACTACTCATGGATTCATCAAAATAAGCAAACAACACATGAAAACAGGATCTGTTAAGTACAGAACAGTCTGGAGTAATCTGAAAACTTCGCATACTTCTGGAACTCTAAAAATTATGAAAAGTTAGGAAGATGTGGGGAATTTGTATATAAATCATGTGTAAAAATGTCAGCTAATTACCACGTTCCAGTGATTTACTGAATTTTCTGCACTGGACGCAACACTTTCTGTTTTTGCACCGAATCAAATCAACTATCATCCACACTATCCCAAAGGCTTTACTTGGAACTATATTGAGAAAAAGCTATAAAACATGGTTACTATAGTATCTTAATCATGTGAAAACACAAAAACATTAGGTAAAAGTATTGGGTTGTCTCCCAACAAGCGCTTTTCTTTAATGTCCTTTTAGCTAGGCATGATGATTTCAATGATGCTCACATAGAAGTAAAGAATTGAAATGCAAAAAGAGTATCATGAATCATATGGCAAGAACATTTAAGTCTAACCCACTTCCTATACATAGGGATTTTGTGAGCAAACAATTTATGGGAACAAGAATCAACTAGCATAGGAAGGAAAAACAAGCACAACTTCAAAATTTTCAACGCATAGAGAGGAAACCCGATATTATTGCAATACCTACAAGCATATGTTCCTATATCATAATAATTTTCAATAGCATCATGAATGAATTCAACAATATATCTATCACATAAAGCACTCTTTTCATGATGCATAAACATAGAAATTTTGCTACTCTCCACATAAGCAAATTTATTCTCATTCATAATTGTGGGAGCAAACTCAACAACATAACTATCATGAGACACTTGATTAAAATTATGATGACAAGTTTGATGGTTATTAGTATTCTTTATAACATGGGTTTCATCACCATAATCATCATAAATAGGGGGCATGCTTTCATCATAATAAATTTGCTCATCAAAACTTGGGGGGCTAAAAATATCTTATTCATCAAACATAGCATCGGCAAGCTTGTAGCTTTGCATATCATTAGCATCATCGATATTCAAAGAATTCATACTAACAACATTGAAATCATGCTCATCATTCAAAAATTTAGTGCCAAACATTTTATTGACTTCTTCTTCTAACACTTAAGCACAATTTCCCTTTCCATAATTTTCACGAAAGACATTAAAAAGATGAAGCATATGAGGTAACCTCAATTCCATTTTTTTTAGTTTTCTTTTTATAAAAAAACTAGTAATAAAACAAGAAACAAAAAGATTCAGTTGCACGATCTAAAGATATACCTTCAGGCACCCACCTCCCGGGCAACGACGCTAGGAAAGAGCTTCGTTGACGGGATGTGAGTGCCGCTTACCTAGCCTCCCCGGCAACGGCGACAGAAAAGAGCTTGATGTCTACTATGCAACCTTCTTACTGTAGACTCGTGATGGGCCTCCAAGCGCAGAATTTTGTAGGACAGTAGCAAATTTCCCTCAAGTGGATGACCTAAGGTTTATCAATCCGTGGGAAGCGTAGGATGAAGATAGTCTCTCTCAAGTAACCCTGCACCCAAATAATAAAAAGTCTCTTGTGTCCCCAACACACCCAATACAATGGTAAATTGTATAGGTGCACTATTTCAGCGAAGAGATGGTGATACAAGTGTAATATGAATGGTAGATATAGGTTTTTGTAATCTGAAAATATAAAAACAGCAAGGTAACTAATGATAAAAGTCAGCACAAACGGTATTGCAATGCGTAGAAACAAGGCCTAGGGTTCATACTTTCACTAGTGCAAGTTACCTCAACAACCATAACATAATTGGATAATATAACAGTTCCTCAACATGCAACAAAGAGTCACTCCAAAGACACTAATAGCAGAGAACAAATGAAGAGATTATTGTAGGGTACGAAACCACCTCAAAGTTATTCTTTCCGATCAATCTATTGGGCTATTCCTATAAGTGTCACAAACAGCCCAAGAGTTTGGTACTAAAATAACACCTTAAGAAACACATCAACCAAAACCCAAATGTCACCTAGATACTCCAATGTCACCACAAGTATCTGCGGGATTGATTATACGATATGCATCACACAATCTCAGATTCATCAATTCAAACCAACACAAAGAACTTCAAAGAGTGCCCCAAAGTTTCTACCGGAGAGTCAAGATGAAAACATGTGCCAACCCCTATGCATAAGTTCACAAGGTCACTGAACCCGCAAGTTGATCACCAAAACATACATCAAGTGGATCACATGAATATCCCATTGTCACCACAAATAAGCACATGCAAGACATACATCAAATGTTCTCAAATCCTTAAAGACTCAATTCGATAATATAACTTCAAAGGGAAAACTCAATAAATTACAAGAAGGTAGAGGGGGAGAAATATCATAAGATCCAACTATAATAGCAAAGCTCGCAGTACATCAAGATCGTGCCAAATCAAGAACACGAGAGAGAAAGAGAGAGAGATCAAACACATAGCTACTGGTACATACCCTCAGCCTCGAGAGTAAACTACTCCCTCCTCATCATGGAGACCACCGGGATGATAAAGATGGCCACTGGTGATGGTTTCCCCCTCTGGCAGGGTGCCGGAACGGGCTCCCGATTGGTTTTTCGTGGCTATAGAGGCTTGCAGCGGCGGAACTCCTGATCTACATTTCTTTTCAGGGGTTTCTGTATTTATAGGAATTTTTGGCGTCGAGAACAAGTCAGGGGGTGCACGAGTCAACCACAAGGACGGAGGATGCGCTCGAGTGAGCAGGGCGCGCCCTCCAACCTTGTGGTTGGCTCGGGACTCTTCTGGCCCAACTCTTTTGCTTCGGGGGCTTCTTCTGGTTCATAAAAAATCACTGTAAATTTTTAGCTCATTTGAACTCCATTAGATATTCCTTTTCTGCGAAACTCAAAAACAAGGAAAAAAATAAAAATTGGCACTGGGCTCTGGGTTAATAGGTTAGTCCCAAAAATCATAGAAAATAGCATATAAATGCATATAAAACATCCAAGAAAGATAATTTAATAGCATGGAACAATCAAAAATTATAGATACGTTGGAGACGTATCACACGCTGGTTTGTCGCGGCACCGAGTGAAATTTTTCTGCCACCGCGGAAATATCGATCTACCGGCCCCCTCCCTCGCACCAAAAGCCACATTTCCACTGTTCCTCCTTGCTTTTCAAGTTCAAACCTTCACTTCTACTTACTGGCAGCTCAGCCTCCTCGCTAGCGACCCTTCTTCTTGCAGGACCGCCTCCTCGCCGACAACCCTTCTTCTTGCAGCACCGCCTCCTCACCGATGATCCTTCTTGTTGCTGTGCGGCCTACTTGTCGCCGACCCTTCTACTTGTTGTGCGGCCTCGTCGATATGGTCAGCTAATCCCCACCCCACCCACACCATCCTCCTCCTTCCCTGTCCCACATGCCCCGACGAACGGGGCGACACCTTCCGTCGAAATCACTGTCCCCATCCTCCAATTAAGCGCCGCCCACAGCCATTTTGCACGCAGTATAACGTGGAGCTCGGTAGCATATGGCAGCGGAGAAGCAAATCGCGACTGCACGAGCGCACGAGGTCGCTATGGCTGCCATGCGTGCCGACCGCCAGATCTTGGAGGAGCACCTCGTCTTTAAGGCCACCGTCCACACCACCATGCGGTTGCCTACTTTAAAATACATTTTGTGTTGTTTTCTCGAGGCCACTGCTAGTGCCTTTTAGTGATTTGTCCTCTGTAATGTTAATATGCAATCTGATGTTCAGTTAACAGTTTGGTCCTCTGAAATGTAATGTTCAGTTAACATTTTGGTCCTCTAAAATATAATGTTCAGTTAACAGTTTGGTCCAACAATTGCTACATTTCATAGTACTATTCTCAAGCATTCTTTGTTTTATTAACTGATTTATCTTCTAGTACATGTTTCTATTATGCAATGTCGTGCTCAGTTAACTGTTTTGGTTCAATCGGTCTGATGTCCATTTAAATGTTTGGTTTTATTCTACAATTTGATTTTTATTTGTTGTGTGTACAATTCTGTATTGTTATGCATGTCAGAAATAAATCGAATTTGGTTGTACTCAATACATATTCTACTGATAGTATGGCAACTCTCAGGTAACCTTATCAAGATCTTCCTTATGCGTGTTGTAGGGAAACAATGGGAGACACTGCAGTTTACTATCGAGGTTTGCTGGTGCATGGTCCTTTCGCTAATAACACGTTATTGTGCAGTTGCAGGAATCATTCTAATAATTAGGTTTCTTACAATTTGGTCTTGCACATGTAGGTCATGCTGTCAGAGGCTTAGACCCACTGTTCGACCCATTATGCATATGGGGAAATGAGATGTCCATGAATATCAGTCAAGTCAAGAAACTCAGAAAGATTGTTAGGATGAAGAAACTTGTGAAGAATAACAACAAGATCTTTGTTTGCACAATGAATAAGACATCAGACAACTATAGGATGGTACTAACTCTTTTACCTTCTTTTTACCCCTTGCGCCATTTCAAAATTTATAACAGCGATTTAAGCATATCTTCATTTTCAGTACTTTTCAAAGTAGTTCACCGATGATTACCTATAAAAGCACCTACATGGTCAAATGGAAAGGAAGGTATTCATTCAACACACATGGTAGAATATTGAAGTATTCCTGAAGAGGACGAAGGTTGGGCGGGCAATTATCCATAGCCATTGGTCTAAGGTTGCAAGGACATTCAACATCACTGAAGGCTCAATATTTGCCTTCCGCTTCTGCAGTTTCCCAGATGAGATTCATCTATATATTTACTGTGTATGATCCTACTTTCCAAAGGTTCTCAATGTTGCATGTGAAACTTGGTTTTGTTGTGTAATGGCGTAACTGAGTGCTGAAGCTATGTGATGTAATTCGATTATGAAATCATGGTTGTTGTTATATGGATATGAAATTACTGGTGTGTTTTATAAGAAATATCAATTTGATTACTACATGGATTATCAATCTTTCCCTAATATTAAAGGGAGGATTATTTCTCCACTTTTTATTGTCCACGGTGGGACCATCCGTTTTTTCGTCCGTCTTTGGTTCCTATATGTAGATCCATTTTTAAGGGAAAAAATACTGAACCGGAAAAAACAAACATCAACAACAAGATTCGATCCCTGGAATATAAGGTTGATACTCGCAGTGCCAACCAGCAAGGCTGAGTTGCTGCGTATGTTTAAATAAAGCATCTTGTTCATTTTGATACTGAATTGGGCATGCGGAAATAAAGTATGAAAGTCACGCGAGGAGTTTTTTTATATGTTTTTAATGTAATATCGTCCACTGCAACAAGGCTGACCAAACTAATTGATTGTGTGGACCCAGCCAGTTTAATAAGGCAGCCACAATTAATCAATTATCTATGTCTCAAAAAAATTAATCGATTATCTGGCCTCAAATTTGTCTCAAAAAAAATCTGGCCTCAAATTATTATATAGTCCCATCTTGTGTCTCTTATAATCAGTCCTTCCAATTTATATATCTCTTTGAAGTTCCTGGGTAGCAAGGAACTGTCTGGGAATCAATAAGCAAGGATAACAAGGGATGAGGAATAGAAAAACCTTCGGCCCGGGAGCCCAGCCGCGTGATGGAACGATTCAGAAGGCGACTCCACCAAGGATTGGTGGCATGTTGACATCCATGTTTGTGTATGTTTTTTCAAAATTCGTAGCTGCCATATTTTTTATGTTCTTTATTGTTTATTGGGTACAAACTGTTACTTTCCTAGGCAGATCTATTCATTATTTTTATCGTTGCTTGACTCTTTCAAATAAAGTGCACAAGTGGCGGTACTAGCTATGTGGTTCGTTTTCCTCTAATACGTATTTGAATAATTGAATATGTCTAACTATAATAGTTGCTGTATGAGGAAGACATGCTTGAAAAAAGTGATTGATTAAATACATGGTATATGTGGTTTTTCTCACTAATCTACTTTTTTATATATTTAAATCCTTCATTTTTAGAAGATAATTAATCAGATATTTCACATGATTTTATTTGTTATTATTGGGCTAGGGCCATATGACATTTTATGTAGTTTTCTTATAAAGAATACATTTATATTTTTTGCATCTTTCCACCGCCACTCTGAATATTTTGATGTACTGAATAATACATAATTCAATTCTAGAAAAATATCATAAAAATATGTGTTTCAATTCCAAACTTTCTGTCTCAGCGGTAAAAGCTAATCAAACATTTGCTAGCTTTAATAATAATTGTACTATTCTTTTTCAATTCAACCATAGCTGACATAATTTGCCTTGTTCACTGTAACAAAAAAATTATGTACTAGATATTTATCAGTTTAGATGTATTTTATTCTTTTGGACGGAGGTTAAGTATGCGGATAACTTTTTCAATTGTGACGCACTGTAAGGTCTTTTGAAAGCAGCGTGCTACAGTGTGATGACCAAGCTCATTGCCCTTGAGATTGTCATGTTCATCGTGAGGAGGACAGTGTGACCATGGTGGCGAAGAGAGTGTTAACATAGATGGGTCACTGGAGCGTGCGAGGATTTTTTTTTCTCCCGTTGCAACGCACGGGCATATGTGATAGTAATAGGCTAATTACCCTGCTTATTGGGGTTTTCTATTGCAGACGGTTACTCAGGCAGCACCGTGACTGATGAACTTAAACAACCCACGCGGTTTCTATGAAGTAGGCGTGTTCGATCAGCTAACAATCACACACGGCTTCCGGTAGAGAAAAGTTTGCGTTAGGCCACCTTGCATAAACGTTTCCACACAAAAACAGTGTGTGATATACATACAAACGGAAATGTTTTTCTGGGATCCACCGTGAGGGATGTACATACAAACGGAAACGATTGGTTTTCGATGCCTTTCCAGATCGCACACGAGCTCATTTTTCCCGAGCCTGTGTGCCAGGAGGGCCTATCCTTGACGGTTTCTAGATCATCTGGGAAGGACCACCCTATCGCCAACACTCACTTAGCGACGGTTCCAAACGCCGTCGCAGAAAGGGGTTCAAAACTGTTTCTATAGCACGGCGTTGCACCAGTGATAGTAGCATCATGCTTATCATTATAACTGCAACACACTTTATCATATAACTTCTCATGAACAAGTAATAATTCATCACAACATCGAAGTAAAAGCATAAAATTTAATGAAAACCAACACACTATGTTCTTAGTCCACTCTACAACTACAATTCATCATATTTTCAGGAAGGGTCACGTATCGGAGCCTTTTGGCAAGTCCACATACTCAACCATCATTTAATCTTCTATGATTCCTAACACTCACAACATACCCATAAGCAAAACAAATTCACCCGAACGCATAGAAATGTAGGGGCTCATAATTTCGTCTCCCAATGTGTTCACCTCAAGGGTGATGTCAACAATAGTAACTCATGCTCACTCATATCCAACTGGATATATGTGCATTGATCTTTCCTCACCACATGATGCTTGCGAAAAGAGAAAATAAAAAGGAATAGGGAAGAATACTTTGACTCTTGCATGAAAGTAAATACATAAAAGTAAAAGATAGGCCCTTCGTAGAGGGAAGTAGAGGTTGTCATGCCCTTTTTGTTTGTATGCCAAATATTTTAATGCAAAAGAACGTCATGTTATATTGCCCCTTATGGTAGCAACCTTTATTATGGAGTTTGTCGCTTTTATTACTTTGCCATCACAGTTCGTACAACGATCAATTGTATCTTAAACTAATTGATCGAACACATTTAGAAGCAATTTTTATTACCTTATTGCACCGATGACAACTTACTTGCAGGATCTTACTCAAATCATAGGTAGGTATCATGGACTCTCAAAACATGATTTGGATTTAGGGTTTTCGGATGCACAAGTAGTATCTCTACTTAGTGCGGAATTTTGGCTGGCAAAGGTATTGAGAAAGCACCACATGTTGAAGGATCTATGATAATATAACATCTATGTGAATAAGAACAAACATAACTCACTGCATTGTCTTCCTTGTCCAATGTCAACTATTTTGACATATAATAATTAATGGGGGCCCACAATCATAGAATATGTCCAAGATAGTGTATTTGCATGTGAATCTTATCTTCCCTTATTAATTCTTTCATGAGTTGCATCACTAACCAATGCTATGTTTGTCAATCTCCAACAAATTTTACCACTTATACTTTTCCTTATGTGATGTCATTACCTACCATAAGATTAGCATATGATGTTTTTCATCATTTCTTTTTATTTGATTGCAACAAGAAACTAAAGAAACAAAAACTCAAACTAATCTTTATTATATAAATCTCACTCGATTACATAGATAGATAGATAGATCACAAAACTAAAACTCGAAACTAGATCTTGCTAAACTTTTTGTCGGGGAAACTGGACGCCCACGAACACCTATGGGACCGGAGCCCCTTCTACGTTGCGGTAAGGGAGCGGAGGGAGCACAGAGAGCAGATCGAGGAGCACACGCGGGCAGTTTACCCAGGTTCGGGCCACGATGACGCGTAAAACCCTACTCCTGCTTTGGTTGTATTGAATTCTTGGGCTCGGGAGCTTGAAGATCTACAGTACTAGCTACACCGAGCGTGGGAGTGAGCGAGTTTCTGGGATCGAACCCCCTCTACGTTGTGCATGGGCCTCCTTTTATAGCTCAAAGGGGTCACCAACAGGTGTCAACGTAGAGGAGGGTAAAAATGTAAAATCGGTGGTAGTTGCAACAGTGCATGAACAGTGGCTTTGAATGCCCGTCGCCGTCGCCCCAAAAGCGCCCGCCAGGGCGTCTCTGTTTGCCACGGTGATGGCTTCGTCGCCGTGGATCGCCAGCGTGTCCCTCAGGCTGCACAGCCATCCGCCACGTGCCCCTGGAAGGGCCCCAGGGCGACGCGCGGCCAGATGAGCTGGAGCGCAGGCACACAGCATAAGTTTTCCCCGGCAAGCACCTTGCCGGGGTCGCAACCTTGCCGGGCCCGGAAGCTTGTCGCTCCCCCGGTCCTGCCGGGGCGCACGATGCGCCACGATGTTCCTCCTTGGAGTGCCGTTCTTTTGGCCCTCCTGGCAAGCTCCTCTTGCCAGAGTCTTGTGCTGGAATGATAACTTTGAGCCTGGTGCGGCCTTCCCGGCAAGCTCCTCTTGCCGAGGTCTTGTCTCTTAACTTGAATACTTTGTTCTTGAATGGCTTAAAAGGGGTCTAGAGTGGGCTTTGGCGGGCGCGTGGTGAGCTAGACCACGGGACGCTGCTACTGCCCGTGCACAAGTCGGGATACTAAGGTACCCCTACTTTAGTACACCGACAGGAGATCCCGGGCCTGGGCCACACACGGTGCCGAGCGCTGTTGGGCCAGGCCCAGAACAGTGCACGGGCACACGCAGCCCACGCCGCGCCGTTTCCCACTCCAGATTCGCCGCATCTCTCCCTAACGGCACGCGTCAATTGCGGCGTCGTTGGAGAGATCGTGGCCGGTTTCTTTAATGGGGAAATGCGGAACGTCCCCCACTTCCCCCTTAAAAGCAGAGGAAGCAGGGGCAGTTTCCCCCCATTGCCTTCACTGTGCCTTGAATCTCCAGAAACCCCCGCTGCTCCCTGCCTCCGCTCCTCCTCCGCCGTCTTCCCTACCCGCAGCGCCGTCGCCCTCCCTTGCCGTCCCCGCCATGGCCCCGAAGAGCGACAAGGCGAAGAGCGACAAGGCGAAGAAGGAGAAGTCTGAGCAGGCGGCGAAGCTGGCAGCCATGCGGAGAAAGAGGGTGGTCTTCCCGCCAAGGCTCGGCCCGAGGAAGCTGCGGGACAAGTACTACTTGTTTTGGGCGAGGGAGACGAAGGATCATCCGCGCACCAGAGTCCTCCCCGCCATGGCCGTCGACATGTTCCCGGGAGGTTACTACTTCTTTGTTGCGTTCTTCTATTGCGGTCTCTGCCCTCCGTATTCGGAGTTCTTCTGTGATGTGATGAACACGTACGGCCTCCACCTCTTAGATTTTACCCCAAACGCCGTTCTCACCTTGGCCGTTTTCGCACATCTATGCGAAAACTATGTCGGGGTCCACCCAAACGTAGCTCTTTTCCGCCATTTCTTCACGCCTAGAGTAGAGTCCAGATCCCCACTCTCCGGCGGCATCTCCTGGATCTTCAGGCTGAACAAGAAGGAGGCGTACTTGAAAGGAGAGCTTCGCGGCAAGTGGGAAGAGTGGAGGGCTGACTGGTGCTGGGTTCTGGAAGATGAGCCCGAGCAGTTTACCTTGCCGCGCCAGACTGCAATAGTGCGCGGCAAGGATTGGAGGGACTTGGCCCCGGAGGACGACAAACTGCAGATCGCCCTGACTAGGATTCTTCGTCTTCGGGCTGCCAATCTGACTGTGGGTGAAGTTGGGGCTGACTTCCTCCGCCGCCGCATTGCCCCTCTGCAAGAAAGGAAGAGACCCGCTTGGGAGTTCGGCAACGCGGCAGACCGCATGAGGCTGCGCCCCGGGCTGAATTATAACTTCACCGTCTTGGAACTGAAGGGGATGGTCCGGGAGCTGTTCAAGCACGACCCCAAGCACCCGGAGTGGTTCAAACCGTCGGTTGGAGTAGTTCCCTTGTGCAACAATACTGCCATTAGTGCCATCCGTGCGGCAATGCCTGAGTGTGACTCCCATGGGGTCGTCCCCACTTGGCTGGAGCCTTCAGCGGAGACTGTGCAAGCCTTCTTCGACAACTTGGTTGAAAAACCACGCAAAGCCGAGGAGAAGAAGGGGCTCACCCGGGAGACCACCGAGCGGGATGTGGCGTACATTGCCTCCAGGATGGAGGAGGCCGCTGCGGCTGCAGCGGCAGGTGAATTTGGATACAGTTTGGATGAAGCGGAGGCGGCGGAAGCAGTGAGCCAGGCTGAGGAGGAGGAAATCCTCAAGTTGCTGAAGATCGCGCCCGAGGAGTTTGCCGGGGAGCCTACCGGGGAGCCTGCCGGGATGGGCGAGGCTGCCGGGCAAGGTGCCGAGTCCAGCGGGCCCGCCGAGGAGGAGGAGGACGCCGAGTCCGGTGATTCCGATGAAGACTCTGGTGGGTCTTTGAATCTTGATGACGACGCCTCCTCATCCTCGGAGAATTCTCCGCCACCACCAAGCCCTCCGCCGCAACAGAAGAAGCGCCTCCGCAAGGCCGCCGAGATGGTGAGGCCGCAGGCGCCCCGACAACAACCGAAGCGCCGGGCGACGCGCGCCACCACGACGAGCAAGGTCGTCAAGGAGGCGCCCCGTGCCCGAGCGACAAGCGGAGGGGGATCTTCCCGGAGTGACTCTGGGGTACCTTCTGCTCCTCGGTCCTCAGCGATGACCGGTGCTGGGTCTTCACAACCCACAGCTCCGGAGCCCGCCAAGCGCCCGAGGGAGCCCTCTCCTCCAGCACCTCGCGCTGGAGCACACGAGGCGGGATTTGACTTCTCCGCCCTCAGCTCCGACGAAGAGGAGGAAGAGTAAGTACTTGCAATTTTCATTTCCTTTGATTTTGTCTTGATTTCTCTTGCTTGGTTCCGATCTTGTTTTGGCTTCCAGGACCTTGACCCAGCGGATGGCGAAGAGGGCCAAGATCCCTGTGGTCGATATCGAGGACGACGAGCCCGTCGCAGCGGCAGGAGATGCGCCAGCGACAGACTTGCCGGACCAGCCTGCTGCTCTGGGGAGCAGCCCCCAGCGTAGCCCCCAGCGTAAGTCTGGTATTCATTTTTCTGCTTGACGGGCGCGCTTGAGGTTATTGTCCGTACTGATGTCTTGTTGTCTTGTGCAGAAGTAGAGCCGCAGCCGCAGGAGCACCAGGAGGTCGCCCCCGACGAGCCGCTTGTTCCACCCTCCCCGCCAAGGATGAGCTCCCCGGCGAGGGACAGTGCTCCGCCAAGGACGGGTACTCCGCCAAGGGCGAGCACCCCGCCAAGGGCAAGCACTCCGCCAAGGATGGACTCCCCGCCAAGGGAAGGCGCCAGCGGCCCTCCGCCGGCGGGGGCTTCTTCTACGCCGCCAAGGGTGAACTCCCCGGCGAGGGACCCCGTTGTCGAAGAGGCCCGCGCAGGTAAATTCTTGTACTTTCTTCTTCTTGGATTCTTCTTTTTTGGATATTTGCTTGACAATTCCTTCTTTTCTTTTTCTTCTGCTAGATCCGCCCGCCCCGGAGTCGATGGAGACGGAGACCATCGCCGAGGAGGAGGTGCGCGGCGACGCTGGCGATGCCACCGCCGCAGAGGGAACGGTTGGCGCCGACGAGCCAGCCGCCGAGGAGACCGCCCCGACTGCTGACGCCGCGGCTGGGGAAGGGACCGGCGACCGCACTGCTGGCCCGGAGGCTGCAGGAGCGCCGGACGCTGCACCGGCCGCCGATCCTTCCGCTTCCGCGGCGGGGTCGGGCGTCTATCTGGAGGCCGCCAACGGGGTCTTTATCCAAGTCCCGTGGGCGTCCTCATCAAGGGCACCCGCGGAGGGAGAGACGTTCGACGGAGAAGTCCTCACCTCCGCTGGGTTGAAGGTTGTCGATGCGCCCGGCAGCAGCGACGAGCCCGAAGAGGAGCGGCTCCTACACCGGCTCCTGGCCTTGTACCGGGCCAGGCAGGCGAAGTTGGAGTCTCGGGAAGCTCTGGCTGCCAAGGCTGGTGCTGATTTGGAGAAGCGTGCCGCGGAGCTCCGTGCTGCCAACCAGGCGGCCCTCCGAAACTTGCCGGAGGAGCGCGAAGAGGTTGCCGGAGCACACCAAGCATTCATCCTCGAGAAGGCCGAGGTGGAGGAGCAGCAGCGTCTGGCCGCCGAGGAGTTGTCTCGGCGGGAAGGAGAGCTCAACCAGCGGAAGGTCGACCTCGACAGTCACGAGGACGACCTCATCGCCCGGGAGCAGGCTATTGGCGGGGCTCTGCAGGAGGCGGGGGATGCCGCTGCTGCTGCAGAGACCGCCAAGAGGGATCTGGAGGCCAGGGTGGCGCAGATGGAGCTGAACTTGAAGGCGAGTGAGGATAGGGTCGCTGCGCTCAACGTGGTGCGGGAGAAGGATGCCCACACCAACTCGGAGTTGCAAATCCGCCTCTCCGAGAAGGGCAAAGAGCTCACCGACGCGAGGGACTCCATCGCCGACTTGGAGATGAAGGTCTCTACCCTCACCGACTCGCTTGACGCCGCCCGGGACCGCGAGACGAAGCTGAAGGACGATCTCCGCATCGAGAGGGCCTTGCTGGAGAGCACCGCCGTCTCGCAAAATCACTTTCAGCAGACGGTGGAGCAGTGGACCGAGGAGCTCGTCACCTCCGCCGCCAACATCGACATGGAGATGGTGGCGCTGAGGGCGGAGCACCTCGCGTACTCCCCCGACGAGAATCTCCCCCACAGCGCCAAGCTGAGCTTGTTCCTCAGAGGAGTGGCGCCGGCTCTCGCGCGGTTACGGAAAAAGATCCCCGTGCAGCTGGCTGACGAGGCGCACCGGCTCTGTACGGGTACTATGGAGCGGGTGTTGTCGAAGATCGTTTACCGCAACCCCGGGATCAACCTTGTCAACGTCCTCCGGACCCTGCCGCCCGAAGCCGACCAGGAGGCGTTGAAGGCCCAAGTCGCCCACATCGTAGCCAAGGTGGGCAAGATCCAGAGGATCGACGGGGACCGAAGAGACTAGGCACCTTGCTTCCCTCGCCGCTGTCAATTAAGTCATAGACAGTAATTGTTTAGAACAGCGGCAAGTTATCTCTATAATATATACTTTTATTTTGGGTAATCAATGCAGTGTTATCTCCCTTGCTTTTGGTCCTTCACTTTGTATGCTTTTCACCCTACGCTTTTAGGGGAACTTGCCGGCAAGGGGCCCTTGCCGCGAGCGCTGAGTGCGGGACTCTTAGCAGCCTGCTAGCAAAGACCTTGTCGGCAAGAAACCTTGCCGCAGCTAGTCGCAGCACACTTAGATTGCTGAGCGAACTCGAAAACGAAGTAAGGGCGCGACACTTGTCGCAGCTCACTTAAGCCGTTGAGCGTTCTCGAAACAAAGTAAGGGCGCGGCTAGCCACGGGTAGGTTCCTCCGCGCACAGGTTTTCCATACAAAGTGTGGTTGTTCAAGGAAGATAACAGAAAATTTTAAAAATTTGAATGCTCAAACTTTGGTAACTTAGCTTTCATGAGTTGTTTGTTTCCCGGCAAGACTTTTCTTTCTTGGACAGCACTTGGCCCATACTTCTATCTCCTTCTACTCCTGCTTTGGTTGTATTGAATTCTTGGGCTCGGGAGCTTGAAGATCTACAGTACTAGCTACACCGAGCGTGGGAGTGAGCGAGTTTCTGGGATCGAACCCCCTCTACGTTGTGCATGGGCCTCCTTTTATAGCTCAAAGGGGTCATCGACAGGTGTCAATGTAGAGGAGGGTAAAAATGTAAAATCGGTGGTAGTTGCAACAATGCATGAACAGTGGCTTTCACCTAACTCTGATGGTGGGGGACAAGGGCATTGAATGCCCATCGTCGTCGCCCCAAAAGCGCCCGCCAGGGCGTCTCCGTTTGCCACGGCGATGGCTTCGTCGCCGTGGATCGCCAGCGTGTCCCTCAGGCTGCACAGCCATCCGCCACGTGCCCCTGGAAGGGCCCCAGGGCGACGCGCGGCCAGATGAGCTGGAGCGCAGGCACACAGCATAAGTTTTCCCCGGCAAGCACCTTGCCGGGGTCGGAAACTTGCCGGGCCCGGAAGCTTGTCGCTCCCCGGGTCCTGCCGGGGCGCACGATGCGCCACGATGTTCCTCCTTGGAGTGCCGTTCTTTTGGCCCTCCTGGCAAGCTCCTCTTGCCAGGGTCTTGTGCTGGAATGATAACTTTGAGCCTGGTGCGGCCTTCCCGGCAAGCTCCTCTTGCCGGGGTCTTGTCTCTTAACTTGAATACTTTGTTCTTGAATGGCTTAAAAGGGGTCTAGAGTGGGCTTTGGCGGGCGCGTGGTGAGCCAGACCACGGGACGCAGCTACTGCCCGTGCACAAGTCGGGATACTAAGGTACCCCTACTTTAGTACATCGACACTTTTATTCAACCAAATCATGAAATAACTAAGGGTGGAATTAAGATAGGTAAAGGGAAATAAAAGTGATGGTGATACCATAGCGGGGCATCTCCCCCAAGCTTGGCACAAGCCAAGGGGAGTGCCCATACCCGTGTACTCAAGTGTCCATTGGTGGGGAAGATGATGAAGGTAGTGGTGACGAGGTAGCCTTCCTTTTCAACTTATATTTGAGCATAAAGTTTTCCTCCCTTAGATCCTCATTCTCTAACTCAAGTTTTAATATCCTTTTGCATAATGCCACCTTATTCTCCTGTAGAATACGAGAAGGGATAAATTGAACATTAGGTTTGTTTCTTTTAGGAAGGCTTGACTTCTTGAATTCCACATGCATGTCTCTAGGCTAAGGTAGTGGGTCATCCTCCTCCTCAGAGCCATCATCCTTTGTTTCCTTCATGTTGGTGTCTTCCTCCTCGGCCGTGGTCCAACCATACTGATCCATCTATCCATAAACCTTAGGGTTTGCAATATAGTCGGTAACATAGCTCTCTACCTCTGAATCTTGAGACGGCATATTTTCATATTTGACAAGAAAATAGCACGAAACAAGAACAAAGGATTTTCTGCGATGCGGTGGTAAAATCAAACGGGGGTATATATAAGGATTTTTTATCTTGGGAAACAAGAATATAGAAGGAAAACGGAGTCGGGAAGGTACCTGAGGGGGGCACAACCCACCAGGGCGCGCCAGAGAGGCAGGCGCGCCCTGGTGTATCGTGCTCACCTTGGTTGCCTTCCCAGTTATTTCATATTTTCCTCATTTTTGTAATATTCCAAAACTGACAAAAAATATTTTTGCGGATTTTTTAGAGTCCGTTTACTTACCATATCCTGTACTGCCTCTTTTTCAGGGTCATGGAGTGATCTGGAAGGTTTCTTTTATGTGTTCCTCCGGTGTCATTGTTTGGATAATATTGCTTTCAACATTAATAGGTGTACCTTTGATATAGTGTTTAATTCTTTGTCCATTGACCACCTTCGGATTAGTACCTTCGGCGTTATTAATCTTGATAGCTCCAGAGCGATAAACCTCTTCGATAATATATGGTCCTTCGCATTTCGAAAGAAGTTTTCCTGCAAAAAAACTAAAATGAGAATTGTACAAAAGAACATATTCCTCAACTTTGAACTCCCGCTTTTGACATGCCATCTTTTAACTTTTTCTTTAAATAATTTGGCATTTTCATAAGCTTGGGTTCTCCATTCGTCTAGTGAGCTAATATCAAATAACATCTTTTCACTGGCAAGTTTGAAATCATAGTTGAGTTCTTTAATTTCCCAAAATGCTTTATGTTCTAACTCAAGAGGCAAATGACAATCTTTTCCATAAAGCATTTTATATGGAGACATACCCATAGGATTTTTATAAGTTGTTCTATAGGCCCAAAGTGCATCGTCTAGTTTCTTAGACCAATTCCTTCGGGACCTATTGACAATTTTTTATAATACTAATTTTATTTCCCTATTGCTAAGTTCAACTTGACCACTATATTGAGGTTGCCAGGGTGATGCAATTATATGGTTAACATAATATTTAGCAAGCATTTTCCGGAAAGCACCATGGAGAAAGTGTGAACCACCATCGGTCATTAGATATCTAGAGACTCCGAACCTCAGGAAAAATAACTTCTTTAAGCATTTTAATGGAAGTGTTATGATCAGCACTACTAGTTGGAATAGCTTCTACCCACTTCGTAACATAATCAACAGCAACCAGAATATGAGTATACCCATTAGAGGAAGGAAAAGGTCCCATATAATCAAAACCCCAAACATCAAATGGTTGAACAACAATTGAATAATTCATAGGCATTTCCTGACGCTTACCAATATTACCAATTCTTTGACATTCATCACAACACAAGACAAACTTACGGGCATCCTTGAAGAGACTAGGCCAATGAAAACCAGATCGCAATACCTTGTGAGCAGTTCTATCTCCCGCATGATGTCCTCCATAGGCTTCAGAGTGACATTTCCGTAGGATTTTTTCCTATTCATGCTCAGGTATAGAATGTCTAGTAATACCATCTACTCCTTCTTTATAAATATGTGCGTCATTCCAAAAGTAATGTCTTAAAGCATAGAAGATTTTTTTATTTTATTGGCATGTGAAACTAGGTGGTATATATTTAGCAACAATGTAATTACCATAGTCAGCATACCAAGGAGTGTTATGAGAGACATTTATTGTAGCTAGTTGATCATCAGGAAAGCTATCATCAATAGGTAGTGGGTCATCAAGAATATTTTCTAGCCTAGACAAGTTGTCGGCTACGGGGTTCTCAGTTCCTTTCCTATCAGTGATATGTAAGTCAAATTCTAGTAGCAAGAGAACCCATCTAATGAGTCTAGGTTTAGCATCTTTCTTTTCCATAAGATATTTTATAGCAGCATGATGAGTGTGAACAATTACTTTGGAGTCAACAATATAAGATCTGAATTTATGACAAGCATACACAACTACTAAAAATTATTGTTCAGTAGTAGCATAATTTCTTTGGGCACTTGATACGTCCATTTTTCATCATGCTTTTATATCATTATTTATTGCATTATGGGTTGTTATTCCGCATTATGGTACAATACTTATGCCTTTTGTCTCTTATTTTACAAGGTTTACATGAAGAGGGAGAATGCCGGCAGGTGGGATTCTGGACTGGATAAGGAGCAAATATTAGAGACCTATTCTGCACAACTCCAAAAGTCCTGAAACTTCACGGGGAGCCATTTTGAAAAATATAAAAAAAATTGGGCGAAAAAAATTGTCTCAAAACCTCAGATTGGTACCTGTGGGTTGCTAGTAGTGTTGATTACTCCTTGTAGCTGATGCTAGTTGGTTTATTCAGTGGAAGATCATATGTTTAGATCATTAATGCTATTCAATACCCCTCTGATTATGAACATGAATATGCTCTGTGAGTAGTTACATTTGTTCCTTAGGACATGGGACAAGTCTTGTTATAAGTAATCATGTGAATTTGGTATTTGTTCGATATTTTTGATGAGATGTATGTTTTATTTCCTCTAGTGGTGTTATGTGAACGTCGACTACATGACACTTCACCATTGTTTGGGCCTAGTGGAAGGCATCGGGAAGTAATAAGTAGATGATGGGTTGCTAGAGTGACAGAAGCTTAAACCCTAGTTTATGCGTTGCTTCGTAAGGGGCTTATTTGGATCCATATGATTCATGTTATGGTTAGATTTATCTTAATTCTTCTTTCGTAGTTCTGGATGCTTGCGAGAGGGGTTAATCATAAGTGGGAGGCTTGTCCAATGAAGGGCAGCACCCAAAAATTGGTCCACCGACATATCAAATTATCAAAGTAATGAACATGAATCATTTGAGCATGATGAAAACTAAGTTGACAACAATTCCTGTGTGTCTTCGAAATCACTTTGCTGTCTATAAGAGTTCGTCCAGGCTTTTCCTTTGCTACAAAAAGGATTGGGCCATCTTGTTGCACCTTATTTACTTTTGTTACTTGTTACCCGTTACGAATTATGTTATCACACAACTATCTGTTACCGATAATTTCAGTGCTTGCAGAAAATACCTTGATGAAAACCACTTGTCATTTCCTTCTGATCCTTGTTGGGTTCGACACTCTTACTTATCGAAAGGACTATGATAGATCCCCTATACTTGTGGGTCATTAGCACTGTCTAGTGTTTTGCTAGCATAATGGATAACATTTAATTTAGTATCGACTCTTTGTCCTAGAACAACACCAACAACATAATCACTAGCATCACACATAATTTCAAAAGGCAAGTTCCAATCTGGTGGTTGAACAATAGGTGCGGTGGTTAAGGATTTCTTAAGTGTTTCAAATGCTTATATGCAATCATCATCAAAAAAAGGAACATGCTTTTGTAAAAGATTAGTAAGAGGCCTGGAAATTTTGGAAAAGTCTTTAAGAAACCTACTATAGAAACCAGCATGACCAAGGAAATTACGAATTCCTTTAATATATTTAGGACATGACATTTTCTCAATTGCATAAAATTTAGCTTTATCCACCTCAATACCTCGTTCAGAAATTTTCTGCCCCAAGACAATACCTTCATTAGCCATGAAGTGACACTTCTCCCAATTCAAGACAAGATTCGTTTGTTCACATCTCTGCAAAACTCAATCAAGGTTGCTTAAGCAATCATCAAAATAAGTTCCTTAAACACAGAAACCATCCATGAAAACCTCAACAATCTTTTCACAAAAATCAGAGAATATAGCAGTCATACATCTTTGAAAGGTAGTGGTGCATTGCATAAACCAAAAGGCATACGTCTATAAGCATAGGTTCCAAAAGGACAAGTAAAGGTGGTTTTCTCTTAATTAGTTTGTGATATAGGTATTGGAGAGAAACCAGAATATCCATCAAGAAAGTGAAAGTGTGTGTGCTTAGATAATCTTTCTACCATTTGATCAACATAAAAGGCAGAGGGTAATGATCTTTTAGAAGCTTTATTTAATTTTCTAAAATCAATTACCATTCTATAGCCAGTAACAATTCTTTGTAGGATAAGTTCATTTTTATCATTTGGAACAACAGTAATACCTCCTTTCTTAGGGACACAATGAACAGGACTTACCCATCTACTATCAGCTATGGAATAGATTATACCTGCTTCCAGAAGTTTATTTCAGTTCTTACCACTTCTTTCATCTTAGGATTTAATCTTCGTTGGTGATCAACAACGGGTTTAGCATAAGGTTCCATATTAATTGTGCCGACAGAGAGTGGGACTAATGCCCTTAAGATCAAGAGTATATCCAATAGTGATACGTCTGTTTTTCATCATGCTTTTATATTGATATTTATTTTATTATGGGCTGTTATTACACATTATATCACAATACTTATGCCTTTTCTCTCTTATTTTATAAGGTTTATATGAAGAG